>CM034154.1:430138957-430738957 GCA_019776745.2 Taxus chinensis | reverse complement strand
CTTAGGTTTACCTTTGCAAAATGCTGAGATAATTTTGGAATCTATCGTAAAATTTTAATGGAAAATTTTACGACCCATATTTTCGTCACAACCAAACCGTCAGACACGATTTTGGAAACATCGGATAAATTTAAAATTTTATAGCACCGATAATGTTTTTTCCGTAACTGCGTAAGGAAAAGAGTAAGAAATGAATTAAAAATTGTCACGACACACAATATTTATACTAAAAAAAATTATGTGAAATTAGGACTCCTTTAGTCATTTCATCTTGGATTTTATTGGGGTAAATTTGGGGCATTACAGTTGGTATTAGAGAGAGGTTTAAACACTTTAACCTTACTGTTATCTTTAAGAGTATTCTTTTCTCATACACTTGGGTTTCTTGTGTGAGTATTTATCGACACTTGGGTTTCTTGTGTCACATTTATTGGCGTGTTATGGGGGTTCAATGGGATTACACTTAGATCCATTTATTGTAATATATATTTCTCCCAACGAGTATATTGAAGAGGATCCCTTATCTCGTGTTATATTTTTACTTTGTGTCAATACCAGAAGAGGCCTTCATTCAATGTTTGGTTGTTTTTCTTGGAGTAAATTATGAAAATAGTCTATGGGTGACACTTCGAAACCATTATAGAGAATAACTAAAGATTTATTAATCATTCTTGACCCTTATATCATCAGTGGTTAGGAAATTTATCTTGGTATTTGCATAGTAAGAAGCTATAGATGGATTTCCTAGTCTCTTAGTGCCTTGCACTCATCTTCACAATTTCTTCTACTTGGGAGAGAAACATATCATGACATATGTCTTATTGAGATTTAGTATTAGGTGCTTTTTATATACTGAAATCTACACTTGATGATTAGTACCCCTATAAGTATCAACTCACGAAATGTTGCGTAGTGATCTTTGATGTGGATCATTTTCCCACATCATCATATTTGTTTATTTGTCTTGAAGATTTCAGAGACAAGTATGCCTTCCTATTCTCTTTGACTTATTGGAAATCTTTGTGTGACTCTTCTTGTTAATGGGTTGGACCTATTGCAAGATTTGTCGATAGCCCTAGAATTGGGTACTTCAGGCCATCCATCTTTTTTGCGGCTGATATTGTATCAAAACATCTATCGATCTTTTGGTGACTTGAAGAACATCTATAATGATGCCATCACTATTCCTGGTTGTGCTCACATGTGGCATACCCCGTTCTTTCTTGATCACGTGGATATATTTAATAGATTTTTTTTTTTAATTATAAGTTTTTCCTTTATTAATCTTTATACTTGCATTATTTCTTATACTCGGTTAATTTTTACTTATTATTTTAGTAAATATAAGACCCCTAGGGTCACTCTGTTATTCCTCCCTGGAACTAGTCTCATAGCTCCATGTATTCGTGATTTAGAAGATAGTTTATTCATATTACTAATATGGTCAGTACATAGGTATTTTTTAATCTTTCCTATTAGTTTTTGGTTTTTATATGTATCCCTTCAACGATCAAATATTTCAATACTTGTAGGGTGGGGACCCATCAACCCTCTGGTTGTGTGTGACTATCTTAATAATGTTAATATGTATAATATGTGTGACTATATTTAGTAAATTTATAATACAATAAAGGATTTAAATGATAATATATAAAAAAAATTTACATGACATTTTTATTTCTGGTGAATTATTATTTGATTAATGTTAATTTACCTAGATAAGCAACACTGACATTACCTAGTGAGTGTTAATTTTACACTCTCTTACTTATATTTTTTAAAGTCATATTATCCTCTTGACTTCAATTGTCTGCTGCACAATTTTTTCACATCGGTTTAAGGAATATAAGGAATTGAAAAATTATCACCCACTTCAACAATAAGTGTGTTCATATATATCATGAAAATAATTTTAATTTACTATGATTTATTCTGTGAATTTGGGATTCCAGCATGACAAATAGTTTTACAATGAAATTAAAATAATTCTTAAAATGATTTACCATAATTATACCTTTAGAAAAGGAGTTTTAATTTATTTCATATCTATATTTAATTATGAAACGATATCCTCTTGACAAGGGGAGTAAGGAGAATTGTAATTGTCATTAAAAGTGTTAGGTGTGGGAGGAAAATTCTGCAGTGATTTTGTGTCCCTTCTTTTGAGGCACGCAACGATGGTGGAAGGTGATGCAGAGGGTTAATGATGAATGTCATTGTAAATTTGTAACTATTAAGGGGATGTTAATGTTTTTTTAATCTGAGTTTATTCCTCTCTCAGAATATGGGTTTATAACTATTAAGGGGGTGTTAATGCACATTTATTCCTCTTAGAATTTGGGTTTTAGCTCATGCCCTTACAAGTACAGTATTGAGTGCCATGAGTGGCATAAGTTCAACGTTGCTGCCAACAAGGAACCCTATTGAAGTGATCCTACCCATCGAGATCCAAGGCCAATGATTCTGAGTCTGGAGGAGATGCACTATCTGCCCTTTCTCACTCTAAGGGTAGTGCGATGCTCATAGTTTATTGTATCTACAATAAGAAGGGTGATCACTACACATAAAAATTCCCTTACAAGGATCTCACCTCAGTTGGTGCCATAAATACCTTAATAATGGATAAGACTGTTGAGGGCCTAACCTCCTGCAGAAGCATCATTGGCAGGGATGTTACTTCCTCTGATGTTGGGAACCTTCGAGTCTCAGGGGAAGTGTGGTCTACTCTAGTGATTGCATGCACCACAGAAATGATGAATATTCTATTTGAGTTACTAGTCTATCCAAGGATAATGAGGGATGCCAATCTACTTGAGATTTTCAATTCATTTGTATACCTCATGCGTGTGTACGTGCCCATGGATCAGAAGATGGATTAGAATTGGATTTGGCTTTGTTAATTTTGTTAATAGGGAAGGATGCTCAAAGAGCTATCAATAAGCTCAATGCCTATGGTTATGATAATCTTACTGTCAGAGTCAAATGGTCCAATACAAGGATTTTTCTTTAAAAATTGAAGCAAGAAAAACTTAAAATAAGGCATCTTTCTTTCTTTCTATAGAGTCTTTTACTTATTTCCGCTTAAAGTTAGTGTTGATAGGATCAATTTTTTTTCACTTGAATGCAACAATTCTTCTTTTATGTTGACTTGCCTCATTTAGTATAAAGATTTATTTGTTTTCAACAAAGAAAACGTATCAAATATTAATTTTAAAAATCATCATGATATTTTTCTCATGGTATATTTTAGATAATTGAAAGTTAAAATTTTAATTTTACCTTTTACTGTTGAGAAATAATTTATGTACTTATAAAAAAATCTATGTTTGTTTACTGTCAGGTAATATTTTATATCTTGAGAAAATTTACTTAACATAGTACTTGAAAATAAAGAGTTTATCTCACATTTAGTTTAATATCACTTCAATGTAGACCAAAATCACTTTTGCTCTAACATGTTTCTTATTGAATCATGTGAAAGCAGCAAGTACTGTAAAGTCAATTATTATTTATTTTCTCTATATGGTGAGTAGTGCAGGTTTTAGATATATAATTCTTGAAGGAATATGATGTGGAAGGATATTTACCTATTATATGAATTATAATATGGCCCCCCTAACAAGAATGATGACATAATAAAAGAACTAAATTTTAATATTAAGTTGTACCGAAATATGCAACACATACATAGATGCACTATTAAAGACATGAGTTGGTTTCTTTATTTTTTCTAAAAAACATGTTCTCATAAGAGTGTCTTGTTGTCATGCACATAGAGATAGAATGCTCCTACAAATTTAGACGTCATCGCTCACAAACAAGATTATCTACCATTGATTACATTCAATAGGTACCCACTTTAACAAACACGCTTGTTTAATTTTATTTTTAAGGGGATTTGAGTGTCTGAAAACCCTTAAAATTTAATTGGTATGTGTGAGGATTTATTGAATTTGCACATTTCTTGAGTTAGGGATGAAAATGGTGGCATCTGATAGAGTGAGATGAGGGGACCTTGAAAAGGATAATAATGAAGATCTATAATTTCTTCTACCACAACCGAATATCATTGGGATGGATGAAAAATATCGTCAAATGGAAGTTCAAAAAGCAAGTCCAGATGGTGGTTCACACCACTATCATGTGCATAAAAATATGGATTACATTCAATTATATACTCATAGTTTGGATTGTGTCCCTCTACTAGTTTGTTTAGAATATCTTCAATAATTCTCTAGTTACACCAAGGTTCAATCACATTATAGTAGATGAACCTAGAAGTGTCTCACATATTTTTAAAGTCATTAGCCTAGTGGCTTGTAGCCCATATAAAAAGAAAATATAGCTAGTTTATTGTTTCATGGAAAAATGTGGGCTTCTGTGAAATCATTAAAATATTTTCCCAAGATCTACATGGTTTAATGTTAATGACATTTTAAAACTGATAAATACCTTATTCTAAAGAAAAAATTAAATCCTTGTGGTTGCTAGCTGGTATAAAACAAAAACATCTTATATTGATGGTTTTGTAGATCAGTGTTGGATTCCTTGAAATCATCAAATGATTTTCCAACAACTACATAGTTTAATCTTAAATTAATTTTAAAACTCATAAGACCCTTTATTCCAAAGGAAAAATTAAATCCTTGTAGATTCTATCCCATACAAGTGCACTCTCAAGCACCATGCGTGACACAAGTTTAGTGTCGCTACCAACTAGGAACCCTACTAGAGTGACGTTGTATGTCGAGATCCAAGGACGGTAATTCTAAGTCTGGCGGAGATGCATTGTCTAGCCTCTCTCACTCCAAGGGGAGTGTGGTTCTCATATTTTTTCATATCTACAGTAAGAAGAGAGATTACTGCACATGAAAATTCCCCTTATAAGGATCTCACCCTTGCATGTGCCACAAAAATGTTAACAAGGGATAAGGATGTTAAAGACCTCATATCCAGTGGAAGCATCGCTAGTGAGTCCGCCGCTAGCTCTACTACTAGGTACCTCCCAATTTGAGGGGCAGTGTGGACCACTTCGATGACAATATGCACCACAAAAATAATGAAAATTATGTTTGAGTTACCAGTCTATCTAAGGACCACAAGGGATGTCAATTTTCATGATATTTTCAGGTTGCTTGGACAAATCACACGTGTCTACATACCCATGGATCAAAAGATGGATTAGAAAGGTATTTGGTTTTGTTAATTATGTCAACAGGGAGGATGCTTAGAGAGCTATTAATAAAATCAATTCCTATGGTTATGATAATCTTATTCTCATAGTCGAATGGGCCACTCTAAGGCATATTTTTTTTAAAATTGAAGCAAGGAAGACTTAAAATCAAGCGTATTTCCTTCTTTCTATGGATTCTTTTACTTATTTCCGCTTTACGTTTTGTAGGGATTTTAGTGTTGATAGGATTATTTGTGTTTCAATTAAACGCAATGATTCTCCTTTTACTTTGACTTTCCTTGTTTTGAATAATGATTTATTTATTTTTACTATAGAAAAACCTATCAAATCTTAATTTTTAATTTCATTTAGACAATTTTTTCTCATGATGATGTTTGTTTATTTTTATTTGTAGGGTGATTTGAGTGTCTGCAAACCCTTAATATTTTCTCCTTATGTGTGAGGATTTATTGAATTTTCTCATTTCTTCAGTTAGGGACAACAATGATGGAATCCGATAGAGTGAGATGTGACGAGCTTGAATAAGAGGATAATGAAGATTTGGAATTTCTTCTTCTATCACTTAATATCATCAAGATAGATGAAGAAGATTGTTGAATACAAGTTCATCAGGCATGAATAGAAGGTGGTTCACACCACTACCATGCACATCCACAAAGTGGCCAAATGCACCTTAACAAGTGCACTCTCAAGTGCCACGAGTGGTACAAGTTTGACATCAATGCCAATTAGGAACCCTACTAGAACGAACATACCCACCGAGATCTAAGGATGAAGAGTCCAAGTCTGACTGTGATGCATTGTCCAACCTCTCTCATTCCAAGGGCAGTGCGGTGCTCATAGTTTTTTGTATCTACAATAAGAAGGGTGATCACTACACATAAAAATTCCATTACAAGGATATCGCCCCGCCGGTGCCACAGACACCTTAACAATGGAGAAGATCATTGAGGGTCTCATCTCCAGTGGAAGCATAGAATGCAAGGTTGTCACTTTTTCCACTGCTAGGGGCATCCTAGTCTTAGGGGCGATGTGGACCACTGCAATGACACCATGTGCCATAGAAATAATGAAAATTCTATTCACATTACTAGTCTATCCGAGGACCACGAGGGATGTCAATATGCATGAGATTTTCAAGTCATTTTTACACATCACACGTGTCTACATGGCCACAGATTAGAAGATAGATTAACAAGTGATTTGGTTTTGTTAATTTTGTCAACAGTGAGGAAATTCAAAGAGCTATCAATAAGCTCAATTCCTATGGTTATGATATGCTTATTCTCAGAGTAAAATGGGCCACTCTAAGGTAGGATTTAAAAAAAAAATTAAAGCAAGGAAGACCTAAATGTAGGCATATTATCTTCTTTCTATGAAGTCTTTTACTTATTTCTGATGTAGGTTTTGTAGGGTTTTTAGTGTTGATAGGATTAGTTTTGTTTCACTTGAGTGCAATGATTCTCATTTTATTTTGACGTACCTTGTTTAGTATAATGATTTATTTGTTTTCAGTAAAGAAAACCTATCAAATCTTAATTTTTTAACTTCATTTTGATAATTTTTCTCATGGTGACATTTGTTTATTTTTATTTGTAGGGTGATTTGAGTGTCTGCAAACCCTTAAGATTTACTCTAAATGCATGAGGATTTCCTAAATTTTCTCATTTATTGAGTTAGGGATGATAGTGATGGCATCCGATAAAGTGAGCTATAGGGAGCTTGAATATGAGTAAAATGAATATCTAGAATTTCTTTTGCCATCTCCGAATATCATTGATCTAGATGAATAAGATCAGTGAATACAAGTTCAAGGAGCAGGGCCAGAAGGTGGTTTACACAACTACTATGCACATCTATAAAGTGTCCAAAGAGTTCCTTAACAAGTGTGATTTTAAGCATTGTGAGGGGTGTAACTTTTGCATCAATGCTAACTAGGAACCCTACTATAGCGAACCCATCCACCGGGATCAAAGGCCAACAATTCAAAGTCTAGCAGAGATGTGCTATCTAACCTATCTCACTCCAAGGGTAGTGCGGTGCTCATAGTTTTTCATATCTATAGTATGAAGGGAAATTAATGCACATCAAAATGGCCTTACAAGGATCTCACCCTGCCCATGCTATAGACACCTTAACAAGAGATAAGGACATTGAGGGCCTCACCTTTGGTGGGGCTACCACTACCTCTGGTGCTGTGGACCTCCTAGTCTTAGGAGTGGTGTGGACCAATCTGGCAAAAACATATGCCACATAAATGATGGAAATCATGTTCAAGTTATCAATATATTTGAGGACCACGAGGGATGTCAATCTGCATGAGATTTTCAAGTCATTTAGACACATTATGTGTGTCTACATGGCCATGGATTAGAAGACAAATTATAAGGGGATTTGGTTTTGTTAATTTCATCAACATGGAGGATGCTTAGAGAGCTATTAATAAGCTCAATGCCTATGGTTATGATAATATTATTCTTAGAGTCAAATGGATTGACCTAGGGTTATGATCCTAGGTTTAACACTTTCAATCCAAAAATCCCATTTGATGATAGACCCTAGTTCAACAAAGATCTATTATTTTCTCTACCATTGCCGGATATCATCATGCTCAATGAAGAAGATCATTGAATACAATTTCAATGAGTAGGGCTAGATGGTGATTTGCACTACTACCATGCACATCAGAAGAAGAATTACATTTACCTATATTCTCATAGTCTGGATCAACGCCCTCTACTAGTTTCTTAAGAATATCTTCATTAATTATCTAGTTACATTGATGTTCAATCAAATCATAGTAAATGAACCTGGAAGTGTCTCACATCTCTTGAAATTCATTATCCTAATGGCTTTTAGTCCATATAAAAAGGAAACATAGCCAATTTATTGTTTTGCAGATAAATGTTAGATTCCATAAAATGATTACAATATTTTCCCAAGATCTACATGGTTTAATGTTAATGACATTTTAAAACTGATAAGAACCTTATTCCAAAGAAAAATTAAAGCCTAACAATTGCTATCTCGTATAAAACATAAACATGTTATATTTATGGTTTTACAGATCAATGTTGGATTCCCTAAAATCATGAAATGATTTTCCAACAATTACATAGTTTAATATTAAATAAGTTTTAAAAATAATAAAACTTTATTCCAAAGGAATAATTAAAGCCGCGCGGCTGTTAGCCCATACAAAACAGAGACATTTCTATTTATTATTTTACAGATCAATGTTGGATTCCAATATTTTGATTTTTAGATTCCAGTATATGTGACTTTGGAGTGTAGTAAATTCCAATATATGTGAGTTTGGATTTCACTATATGTGTTATTGGAATCCAATATGTGTGATTTGGAGTCCAGATAATTCCAATATTTAACATTTTGGAATCCAAAACTAGTAATTTTAGATTCTAATAATGGTGGTATTTTTTCGTTGTTCGAAATAGAATAAGTCTAGATTTAGTGAAATAATCATTTTTATCACAGGAAGAAGGAAAATTTCCGAAGGATTCTAACGCAATTTGAATTCTTGAAAATGAATGAAAAATGAGCGATATACGACCATATATGTTATCTAGGGCATGAGGGTTGAAAAAAACAATGCATAATCACAATTCATGATTGGAAAGGTGAAAAATGATTTTCTTTTACCCCTTTTATAGCCTTTTGTTTGACAACGACTCGATAAAATGGACAATTTTAGGGTTTTAATGGAATGTGGGGAATTGAGGGGCTTAAGTAATGTTTATCATTTTCCCTTTATGTTGCATATATGATGGGGTTTTGGGGAAATAGAGGCCCGAGGGATCAAAAAATCTGAAATACCCGTAACATGAACCAAGACTATAAATTGCAAAAAATGTTTTATTGCGAGGAACATAGGGCCAGGAGGAACAATGGCCAAGAGGGGATAGTTTATTAGAAGTATCCTCAATACTAAGGAAAAGGAAAAGGATTGTGGGTAGAAGGTATGTGCGGAGAACATGTAGCTGTGGGGAATGGAGGACTGGATGGAACAAAGGTCACAAGTTCTAACATTACCCAAAGTACCTGAAATACAAAGAGAATCCAAGGTAGTGCAGATAATTCAGATATTCGGTCAACATAAGGTGTAATGGAACAAGAGGATCGAGGGAAATTTTTTTATGATGTATCTGCATATAAAAGAAAACAAAGACTTGTAAATAATAAATAAGTGCGGATAACAATGAACCAAAAGGAACAAGTTCCTTTTGTTCCACAGACTTCCAAAAATCCCACAATAGAAGAATTTTACAAAAACAAATAAAACAAGGACTTGTGGGTAATGAAGGACTCTAAAACATAAAATATCCACACAAGGGAAACATATTATTGTGGGTAAAATAGGGATGCAAGGAACATAAGGCTCGAGGAAGCATGTTCCTCATGTTCCTTCAAAACCTAAAATTACCGCAATAGAAAGGAACTTGACCCAAAATACCTCAAATTGGCTAACTATTTGATTTTTTTCACTTCCTAAAGACTTCACAAAGGAAAATAAACCCGAAAAAGGGGTCACTTGGCTAAAAATTTCAAAATGTTTAAAAATTTGCACATTTTTCTGGGTAAGTGAAAAAAATTTCCAACTATTTTTATATTTGTACCTTTTTCACTAAAATAATGATATTGGTTACAAGGACATTCACCAAAACTATGAAACTTGTTACAGGGACATTCGCCATGATTTCTATAATTTTTTTTTGGGGAGGGTGGGGGTTCCTTAGAATTTTTCCTAGTCCTTGGTGGTTGAATATCTCCTCAATTGGCACCTCTCTCACCTTCCCTTTCTCAATCTCTCTCATTTTTCCTATAAGTATGGAACTCATACATTATAAAAAGGGATCCTCTTTTTTTGTGTAGACACAAAATCATACACTTTATGAATTATTTAATCCCAGTCTCATACTAATATTTAGCAGGTTTTTAAGTGAAGAAAGTACTAATTAACCCTCATCTTTTAGCCATATTATTTTATTTTCTTTTGTCATTCCTGACCTCTTTCACCTGCATTCCTAGTCAGTTTTCATCATTTTAAATTATTTTAGCCTTGACTGGGGTGCCCATATTATTACTAGGGTGCCCATGGGTGCCCTGGTCCCACCAAGGGTGCCCTAATCCTTTTTGGAATTTCTTTCCACTTTTTTGGGATTTTTCTAACTGTTTGAGATCTTTATCTTTTTGGTGGTCGACCATTTCGGGGTTAATTATGAAATTAGATCAAGAGAAAACTATAAATATAAAGTTATGAGACAATAATGAGGGACCAAGCACTATTCACTACCATCATCCACCTAGAGTTGCATACATTTGGAGATTATTTTCATCCATTAGCTCCATGACAAGGACAAGGTTGGTTCATCTGCATCACACAAGCATAGGGAGAGGGATTCTATTTTATTCCATACACATATTATATGAAATTTTCTACATTTAACTATTTCTCACTACTTCACAAAGTACGAATGGCATAAGAGTACTTAGGGAACATTATGCGCACACACTAGAACTACATTTGGGTCCAAAATGTGGTGCAACAATTAGTTAGTAAGCCCAATTTTGTGGCAAATGAGGTCATTCAAACCCATTCATTTGTATTCTTCTTTTTTTAGGGGTTTGCTACTTCTCTTGGGTATTTTATAGCTCTTCTATACATCTTGGATTATCAATGACACTTGACAATATGCATTGAGTCTAATGTGACAAATAATGAGGGTTTTGACACACCTACTGAACACGTGAAACTTAGTTCCAGACCTGTTGCATAGACCAGTGAACCCATTTTGCATACCAGAGAGCCAACTGGAGCCCCAGTCCCTTTCTAGGTGCTCTAGTTTAGAGAATTAATCCAGATTCATCCTTTTTAGGTTCTCTGCATAGTTGTTCCTACTTCCAGATTATTTTGTTCATTCTACGACACAGTCTAGCAGCTTCTCCAATCAGCTAAGTTCATTCTAACTCTCTTATTACTCTATGGTTTTAAAATTTCCATTTTCATATTTTCTTGGGTCATTTTACATAGTCTTTTACTACATTTACATGTCGTTATAAATTAGATATCCCATTTTTAGTTAATCAGTTGCAACCACACCATGCCAAAATGAAGGCCAACTTCCCTTGAGTTATAGACCTTGTATTTGGTCTCTGTAATGTATTTTTGCCTTATGCCATTCTTGTAATTAGTTTTTGCATATTTTAGCATTAAATATTGTGTTTGTGACTATTCTTTACCATATGCTCATGTTTATTGCATTTTTGCCTCTTGGTTTCCTTGTTTGGTATGTTGTGTGTGTTTTCTACTTACAGGGATTCTATTTTTGTGTGTTATCAATGTGTGGGAGAGGTTCGTAAACCTAGTTTTGGGTGTGTGGCATGTTTTTCTACCCTTCACTCTTGTATTTTCTTCCCTTTCTTTCCCTTTTGGAGAGAGATCACCCCTTCTTTTCTAGAGCTATCATTGCCCCTTTTAGCTGAGGATTTTCTTTTTTACATCTCTTTCTGTATTTATTTCTTTGGTTCCTTATATGTGTTAGTGTAGGTTAGTTGTAGGAGTAGTTTTGACATTAATTTAGATAGGTTGAGGATCTGGTATTCTACGAAGGTTTGTCTCAAGCCACAAGTCCCACACTTGGAGACAATCCCATATTGCCTCAAATTTCTAGATCTCTCATGATTTAGAGCAAGGTGTAATTTTAATCTCCAATAATAACAAAGAGGTTATGCAAAATATTCAGACCTTTTAGAACAAGGGAAACATTTAGGTGGAAAACTCTGTGGAAAAAATATTTTTTGCATTTTTTTTAGGAATCTTCAAAACACCACATCTTTTGATGCATAGCTCCGTTTGACATGAGATTGGTCTCATTGGAATTTTTTTTCAGAGGGATTCACTAAAAGATAATTTTTGAGGATAATTATGGAGATACTTGGGTGTTTTCATGACATAGTTTTAGGTCACTTTTGTAATGAAATGATTCTCAATTCAATTACAAATACTTTTATTTAATTCCTTTTTGTCTAATGATGCTTCTTGGATGGTATATTCTCCTCATAACCCGATAAAAATAATGATAATAGTTTGAATGATTTGTGCTATAAGAAATGAGATGTTATCATTGGTCTAATGCATGATTATGGTTTAGATGGATAATTTTCATCTCAATCTTCATCTATCTCACCATATTTCATGGACATCCATTGATCTAAGTTAGATCTTAGATGCATAGAAAATATCTAAGGATTTTCTAACAAACCAAGGAACCCCCATGGGTGTAGATCATCATGAGATTGAGATATTAAATTTTGGGCCAGTTCTAGGGTAGTTTAGAAGGGTCAAGTAGGCTAAGAATATCCTATGGCATATTCAGATCCCTTCTCCTATCTTAAATGCAAGGAAACTCTTCTTGATTGATTTCTAAGTGCTTTAAGTTTGTGTAGAATTTTGTATTTGAATTGTGTAATGTGTTCACTACCTTCCAAATGATAAGAAGATATTTTGTATTTCTTAAGAAATAATATATAGTTGTTTGTGATTGTTATCTATCATTTGGCTTGTGTTATTGTGTCTTACCTTTCTATCTTATTATTGTATGATGTGCATGGGTTATTTTTGTATAATTCCAATCCATTATGGTCCCTTACATAGAGGATTAAATAATTTGAATATAATGTGGATTGTGTCTCATATATGCCCTTTTTTTACCACGTTCATTTCTTTTTTCCTTGATCTCAGGGAGCGTGGCCCCTTCATACTCTAGTTTATCACCATTCTTTTCTAATTTAAGCACTCTTTCTCCCTCAAATTTGTAGATATTTAGTTAGATTAGAGTAGTGGTTAATCTAGAGATTTTAAGGAAAGGATCCAACCTTATTTTGGAGGTTTATCTCAAGGGTGAAGGTCCCACACCTTTTTGGTTCCCAATCTGAAACCCAAAAAAAGGAAAGAATGAGAGAGGGGGCTAGGAGAAAATATAGACCTATTGATGTGTAATTTTGTAGCCGAAAATTAAAATATCTATCTGTCTTGACCATTCCTTTAGGAATGACAAGGGGGCATCCTACTAAGGATGTGGCTAATATATTGCTACTTTATGGATTTTCCTGAACTAAGGTGAGAGGACCTAAGGGGTGGCATGAAAGGGAGAGGGAGATATATAGCTTCAGACCATCAAACTTGTTGGAAATTCAATCTAAGGATAAATAAAACTTCAAAATTCAACACTCATTCAAGAGAATGGTCATAAATAACTACACTCACTTGTATTTTTAAACACAAGCCACTAAAGACAGATTGGATGTGATAAACAACATCATTATGGAATGAATTTGATGATAACTTGGAATAGAATGACACTTGAGATGTTAATATTCACAATTCATGGTAAATAAACTCAAATTAAACAAGGGTATGCGTTAATTGTAGGAAGATATCATGTTGGATATGCAAAGGGAGATTAAATTTATAAGGGTAGGTAAAGAAGATAGTGTAAATCAAAGTAAATGTGTATAGTAATGGGGGAAAGGGATATTAAGAGGAAGTAGATGCATTAATCATGTTGTCTTGATAATTCTACATGTGTTCACACCTAAAATCAAGAAAAAATCACTCTCCAAAGGTTGTTTTCCCTCATGGAAACCAAACAAGGAAAAAAATGCAAACTAACCCTTGAGACCTCAATACAGATTACTGATAATGAAGCCTTATGCACTCAGTATACTAAATTTATAATGCTAAAGGACACCCTAGGGAAGATAGATATGCATTTACAAAAATTACAGAAAAGAGATTTACAATTGAAACAAATGGTGTAAAGTAACACTACAATGCAACAAACCTTCAATACCCAATCACACAACTAAACACAAAATGATTTTTTGAATTTATTTGGCACAATAAACACACTATTATAAGGGAGATAATCATTTATTGGTTTTAAGATCTGTTTATAATGAGAAAGATCAAATTTATTCATGGTAGAATTTATCTTGTATGTCTATTTACAGAGAAGACAAGGGAAACATATAGAAGATGATTCTTAAAGTCTAATAATGGTTGTACATGAGTAACCACCTTAGCATGAACCTAAAAATAATAATTACAAGTATCTAGATATTTGTAGAGCTACTACACAATCATTAACCCATGCTCAGATCTTGAAACCTCCAATTTTGATCTGTTAAAAGACAAAATGATTTTTCTAACCACTTTTATGATGAAAATTTTCATATTTATACATTCATAGCCTCAACTGAGAAAAATATTCCATGTTAATGCCCAATCAATGGTTGTGATGGTGATCCATGTGAATTAAGGGAAAAATAATGAAGGAACATGTAATCAGGGAGATGAAAGAGGGAAAAAATGCCAAATTTGCACTCCACAATGAATAAATTATCCATTCATCATCTGATGGGGGTATGAAGGGCATATTCCAATTATAGAAGCATCCATTGGTGAAGGAGGATCATTCCAAACATCCACAACTGTAAATGATTCCTAAAAATGACATTTAACAGTCAATTTTTTTGTAATGTACTTCTCCTAAAATTATCCACCATTTTGCCCCAAATTGATCTCTCTGGTAAGTCCTCTCCAAGATGTTCCTAATACAACAAGTTTCACTAAAAATGGATGCCCAAATCAAAAGTTATGAGAAAATTTGTAAATTTTCTTAACAACTAAATGTGATGGTGGTCTCATGGGACACATGGAAAATTTTGATTAGTCCCTTTATTTTCTTAGCAAGAAGGAAACGTGTCATCACCTAATTGGATGATCAATTTTTAGTGACTTTGGGGAACATAGGAATAATTCTAAGTGTTCCCTAGAACACTGAAATAACTGACATGCAAGGGGTGGGTGGAAAATCATTAAAGGGATATAACCAATAAAAAACTCCTTAAGTTCCTTTGGTTGCCAAATTAACCAATAGAAGGGATGATGAAGTAGTGGAAGTGGGGAATGCAAGGAACATAGTAATAATTCTAATCATTCCACTAAAACATGATTTTCCTAATTTTGACCACATGTTTGGCCTTGGGCAGTAATGTAGTGAAATCAGAGAATTGGGGAATGGGTGGAAATATAGAACAATTATTTGCATTCCTCAATATTCAGATTCAGTTGATAGGGAATGGTTTCTTACAAAATTGAGTAAGTGTTTAGATAAAATGGAGTCTTAACAAAGGAGGGAGGTGATTGAGACACTTTAAAAGCTTTGTAAATGGCCAAGGAGTGAAAAAACACCATGAAACCTGAAAATCAATCATGTAGTTTCTCTAAATTCACTTCAACATGGCAAAAAACACTTAGAATCATTACTTACCCTCCAATCCTGAAATATCTCCTTCTTCTTGAACATTGTAAAGTAACACTTGGAACACCACAAACCATGTACATTAGCCTATTTAAATTTCTTCAAATCATAGACAATGCAAGAAAAAAAATGGAACATTATAAACTTGCAAGATTATTCTTGTAACTTCTTCAACATGCACATGAACCGTAGGGATCCCCTCAAGCATTTTTGAAACAAAGTAACAAACACCTTAGGGAACCAAGGAACAAAATGAAGGTTATGACAAGGCTCAAATAAACATACCAATGAAAAATATTGCAAGGCATATGCACAATGATGAATAACATGGGAAAGGAAGGGTCACCCTAAACAACAATGTGGAACTATGAAAAGATGGTGCCAATGATATACAAGGATCAAAATGGGAACCAATATTGGTTCTAGCTTGAGGATAGACACCCCTAGTGGGTATCCAAAGAACCACATAAAAGATAGTGGATGAAGTAAACAAAGTGCCTATCCATTGGGAAAAGGATTCAAATGGGAAAACACTTGATTTTTTGCATTTTCAGATCACATATGTTACAAATTTATGCCAAAACAACAAAAAGGGGCAAAGGAAACACAAAAAAAAGGGAATAGAAAAAATGAAAGAATATACATTATACAAGGGGAATGATTTAGGATACACCTAATCCAAAGAGTGTTTGAGATGCCTACCCTTGATAAGAAGCTAAATAATTTCACCATCTAAATCTCTTAATAAAAAGATATGTGATTTAACAAAAATTAAATTTTGTAAAACCCTAGATATTGCAGAGTCACATATGATAAAAACATATTAAATTATAGATTTGACGCAAACAAAAAGTTAATAAAATATGAAACCCTAAGTATAAGAGAGAGAGAGAATAAAATAATTAGCTGATTTTGCACTTAATCCTGAAGTATGCTAGATTGGAAAACTGATGAATAGGAAGGCCATACTATCGTAATTACCTCTGTAAAATTTAGGAGCTATTAGATAAGCTTAGAACAGGGTGCCTGTATTGAGGCTAGGGCACATAGGTATTAAAGACCTTTGTTACGCTCCTGTGACTACGTAGGAGCCCAATTTTTTTTTTTTGGTGTCGCATGATGGTTGCTAACCTTCATTGTTGGTATCCTTTATGTAGCTGGAAGATCACAAAATTCTCTTGTAACTTGCAAACAGAAGATGCCCTACAAAACCATCAAAACTACATAAAATCTCAAAAAATAAAATATGCAATATGGGGAGTCTGACTAATCTCGAAGGTCATTTGACTGAGTGAACTTATGACTGAGAACTACACTACATATATGACTCCATGTAGTTCTTGTGAGTGTGTGAAATAATTGTTCCCTAGCAAGCACTTGTACAAGTGCACTTGATAGCAGGAAATAGTTAGATGTACTAATTTAAATAGATGCGTGGATGGAAAAATGAACTTCCCCTTCCTATGAAGTGTATGTAGAAAATGTAGTCCCTTGTCCCTTGTATGTATGCTAGATGGGTGCCTTTAGTGCTCTTAGATGCCTTCAGATGCTAGCTTAGGTGATGATAATAGATGCTTAGATATTGGTCCCTTATTTTGGTCACATAATATTGTATTTATATGATACACTTAGTTGAATTTTGTAATTGAAAACTAGAAGGATGACCTATAAGAAAACAAGATGCCCAAAAGATAAAAGAGGCCCAAAGGAGGTGAGTAATATAGAAAGAGGACATGGGCTCCTAGAGGGGACAAGGTTGCCTGAGCGCTGGTGTCTAGAGTCATAAAAGATAAAAAAAAAAAGTATTGAATGGGCTGTAGGGTGTGAAAGATTAGAAAAAATGCAAGAAACAAAGTAAAGAGGCCAAAGATAGCTGTCAATTACTAGTTTTCTCACTTAGAAATCACATGAATGAAGTATGTGCTTAGGACCTAAAAATGTACCCAAGTGTGTGATTTTGTGTCTACATTTACCCCCACTTTATGTTG
This sequence comes from Taxus chinensis, assembly GCA_019776745.2. NCBI lineage: Eukaryota > Viridiplantae > Streptophyta > Pinopsida > Cupressales > Taxaceae > Taxus > Taxus chinensis. Next base: position 430,721,432 of record CM034154.1, on the reverse strand, counting down.
TTAAATGAATACTCGATAACATAAAGTAGTTAGAATATGCATACCTTTTGTTCCTTATAGATTTATGGTCAAAGCATGCCGTGTGGACAAGGGAAAGTGTGAAGTGATAAAAATGAAGTGTGAAAGATAAGAAAGAGGAAGCGACCCTAGGGGTGAAGCATATGATGTTATATCATGTTTCACCTATTGTTGTGCTCCATGAAAGTATCTTTCTTGTTTCATATTAATGAAAAACTTGGAAAACAAGAGTGAAAGAGTAGTCAAAATTATGAAAACTCTTGTAAAAGTATGTAAAATAATCTAAATGTGAAAAAGTAGTAAAAGGAAAGTGTGTACCTGATGAACATGAGTGCAAAAAGATAGAAATATGTCATGAAAATAATTTAGAAGAGTGAGTTTTTTTGGGTTATCTCATGCCAACAATGAGTTTTTTGGGTTATCTCATACCAAGAACAAGGTTTTTAGGTGATCTCACACCAAGTGCAAGTTTTTTGGGTGATCTCACGCCACGACAGAAGAGTATTGGGGAGAGAGGTCTAGTTTTACTCTCCTTCCATGACTCCTTACTAAATAAGCACCACTGCAAATGATACATCCCATGTTTAGGTCCATGTTTAGGTCCATGTAGAATACAAGATAGAATGCATTCTACCTTCTAAAAGATTGTGCTTGTACTATGAAAACTACTATGAACCATGCTGATATGAGAAAATAATTGTAATTACCCCTAGTCATATGCACCCAGGAAAGGTTAGGAGCACCCAGGTGTTAGTGTCTGTATCTAGGCATTGGTGTCTATGCTAAATTGAGGACCCAATTTAGATTCTGGGTTATTTCTTAAATTGTAACCTATACTGATTCTGTACTATGCATATTTGAATTGTAACTCCGAGGTGCTGTATGGGGTGATTGATTCACACAATGTATGCTCCCATCGTTTAGCATGTATGTGATGTCTCTAGGAGAATGCAGCCCAAAGAGAGGACATGATACTGATTTGATGCTATTTTTAGGTGGATACCCTGTAGGGGGAGGGGAATTTCCATGGTAGAAACCAAGGCACATGCAAGCAAAATGGCTAGATACATGTGTTAGTAGAAAAATATAGAAAACATGCAATAAAAGATAGTGTAATAAGAAAGAAGATAAGACAGGCCTTGAAAAGTGGGTTTTAAACATGGGACATCACTCACAATTTCAAAATACAATTAGGGCCAAAGTGGCCAAAAGCATATAGTGTGCACACAAGACAAAGGGCATAGCCCACAAACACTAGCATATAATGGAAAACCATGTCAAGCAAAAATGTAATAGACAACCATGATGGAAAATAGTCCTATAAGGAAAATGTTGTACATGAAACAACCGTTAGCATCTTAGAAATATAAAATTATGCCAAGAAGTTTATCTATCAATGTAAAATGATGTGCTAGTAAAAATAGGAAGTAGTATATAATGGAACAATAACACCTGTAATGTGTGAAAATGTAGATGCCCCTAGGAGCCTTGGTGGGTTTGGTAAAAGGTACTACACCAAACATCATTGTTGAGTGTAAATATTTTTAGGAAGTCTGCATTCACAAATAGAGAATATGTGAATGTGCATGTGTATATAGAAAGCATAATGACATATTATGCATCTGTCTAGTATGGAAAAAAAGTGTACATGTAAGTATAAGCAAGAAATAATAAATGCAACCAAGATATGTAATATGTTGTGAATGAGTGGAATGGAATAAAATGCAATGTGAATGTGATAGGGGTAGTGTGACCCCTTGAGTATATGTGTTTGTATAAGATGAGGTTTATTATAAAAGATCCCTCAAAAATAAAGAATGAACCATAGAACAAGAGTGCGTCATCAGGAAATGGTTTGAACTTGTGCAATATAAAGATGCATCAAGGAAGCATAGAGCGTAAAGAGTGAATGGTGCGAGGTTTATTTCAGATTTAGAACCTCAATAGTCAAGCATGAACTATGGAACTAAAGTGCGTTATAGGGTAGTCAGTGTGGTTTATGTATAATATCATTTAAGATGCATCATATTAAGTGGGTTCTTAAGTGGATTACCCAAGAGAGTGGAAAGGTGATAGATGACACCTAAAAATTGTTTGTGATGACATAAGGACCAAACTAGTTAGGTTTGAATTTTCCCTTTAGGGGAGCTTTGAAATTTATGTTTTTTTGATTTTATTTTAACATGAGATCACCCACATTGAATTTACAAGGGCAAGTTTTGAGATTATATACTTTGGTGATGTGGGATTGATAGACTTGAAGATGTTTGAGAGCTTGGACATACTGAGAGTCAATAATTTCAAGTTGATGTAGGTGGTTTTTGTGATATTCATTATCTTTGAGTATGCCTTTAAGTGAGACTGGTAATGAAGGTATTTCTAGTTCTAGTGGAATGATGGCCTTGGTTCTGTTTACTAGCAAGAAGAGTGTAGTGTTAGTGGGAATACACAAACTAGTGTGGTAAGCCCAAAGAGCCTATAGGATCTGATTATGCTAATCATGACCACTATTATAAACAATCTTTCGTAATTTTTTTACGATGGTTTTATTGGTAGCCTCTACTTGGCCATTTACCTATAGGTAATAAGGAGTGGAGAATGATTTTTTAATCAAAAATTTCACATAGATCTATTTAACATCCTTATTTTTGAAAGAAGAACCATTATCAATGATAATAGCATAGGGAATGCCAAAGCACGTAATGATGTGAGTGGTAATGAAATGACAAAAAATAGGACCAATGATAGTTTTTAGTGGTGCGGATTCAACCTATTTAGTAAAATACTCCATGGTGGTAATAATGTACTTGTGACCATCAATGGATTCAAGATTTATATTTCCAATGAGATCAAAACACCATAAGGAAAAGGGCCATGAAAGAGTAATCAAATGAAGATCATGGGAAAGTGTGTGATGGATATTTCTATGTTTTTGGTATTTATCATAGTTCCTAGCATATTATAGGCAATCTTGTTCCATGGTAGGCCAATAGTACCCATGGTGTAAGATCTTGTGTGACATAGATTTTCCATTGAAGTGACCATCACATAGACTATCATGTACTTGAGATATGCCCATGACAATGTCTTTGAGTTTTAAACGTCGCAAAAAACAACTGTTAAATTATTATTTAAATAATTTTATGCTAATGATGACATATCTTATTGCCTCACGTTGTAGATGATGAGATTCATGATGTTGAAGGCCATTAGGAATGATGTGTCAATAAAGAAAGTTATAGATGGGTGTGAACCATTTAGGATGGTCATTACCGCATGCGATGGCACAAGATTCAAGAGGTGAAATATCCATAGAAGGTTGTTGTAAGTGTTGGATGATGGTGGCCTGATCATCAGTGATATCTTGAGGGATAATAAATGTCGTACTGGCCATAACATCCGTATGACGATTATATTTTTGGCGGATGGTGGTTAGAGAATAATACTCAAATGTAGCTAAAAGAGTTTTAACAAGATTATTATACGACACTAGATGTTCCTCTTTAGTATGATATGTGCCATTAACTTGATTAATAATGAGTTACAAAACACCGTGTATACAAATATTGTGAATAATAAGCTTGCAAGTGGTAGTGAGGTTGAGAATGAGGGATTCATACTCAATGTTGTTATTCATGCATGAGAATCTTAAGAGATACACAAAGGGAAGATAATCACCGTATGAAGTATTAAAAAATATTCCATCCCCTGTTCTAAAGTGGCAAGGAGACCCATCAAAATAATGGTCCAAGTATCAATGTCAATGTTGTATTTAGTAAAGTCATATAATAAAGTATCACAAACAGGTGATGCATCTGAAAGAGGATCTTTGACTAACTGATCAGTGATACTTTGGCCTTTGATTGATTTATGTGGGATAAATTTGAAATCAAACTCGGTAAGTAACATGACTCATCATGCAAGTTGGCCTAAAATACATGTGTAGGATAATAGATAATGTAGAGGTTCAAATTTGGTAATTATGTGCACATCGTTATTAAGAAGGTAATGTCACAACTTATCCACAAAAAAGACAAATCCAAGGTATATGTTTTCAATATAGCTATAATTGCATTCATAGGAAAGTTGGGTGTGGCTAATGTAATAGATGGAACTCTCACTTTAAGAATCATCATGTTGAGGAAGGAGGGCCCCCAATGTATGGAATGTGACTGATATGTACAATAGAAAGGGGCGGTGGACCATGGGAGGCACAAGGAAAAGAGGATTTTAAAAATATGATTTGATGGCCTTAAATTCTCATTGAAAATGATCATACCAAATAAATTTTGTATACTTTTTCATGAGACATGTGAATGGTTGAGTTTTATCAGCAATATGAGTAATGAAGCATTGAATGGCCTAAATTTAGCCTTGTAATGAGTGTAATTGAGGCAAACTATGAGGATGAGGCATATCAACAATGGTTGCTGTATTTTTAAAACTGGACATGGCCAAAGCTTATAATAGGGTTTCATGGTGCTTTCTGGATAAAATCCTTGATAGGTTTGGTTTTGATGCTTCCTTTAGGAATCTAGTCAAGGCTTGTATTTCTAATGTTTGGTTCTCTATTCTCATCAATGGGTCTCCCTTTGGGTTTTTTCCTAGCTCTCAAGGCCTGAGGCAAGGGGATCCCATATCCCCCTTCCTCTTTATTATTCTCGCAAAAGATTTAAGCAGAAGATTAAATGTTGAAACTGAGAATGGTTCTCTCAAAGGGATCTCTCCGGCAAGGGAGATGGAAAATGTTTCACATCAGAATTTCATTGACGAAACCTTTCTGGTGGGGGAAGATTTTATCGCTGAAGAAAGGAAAATAAAATCTCTCCTTGATGAATATTTGGAAGTTTCAGGAAAAATGGTAAATTTCAGAAAGAGCTCACTCTTCTTCCTTAATACCACGAATAATCACTATAAGAAGATAACGCATATTTTTTGATGTGATTTTAAATCCTTCCCTACCTTTTATCTTGGTATCCCTCTTGAGGTTAAGATACCGTCAAGTTTAGATTAGAACTTCCTAATTGAAATATTTGAAAGAAAACTTGTTGGTTGGAAAGCTAATGTCTTATCTGAGGCCGAAAAGATTACCCTGCTCATTAGTTCTCTTCAGAGTCTACCAGTGTATGCCATGTCCCTCTACCAACTTCCTGGTAGTGTTGGGGACAAAATGGAAAAACTTCAAAAATTATTCTTATGGAGTGACACTAAATTAAAAAAGAGAATTCCCTTGGTGGCCTGGGATAGAGTTTGTAAACCTAAAAATCTTGAGGGACTTGGTCTCAAAGAATAGACAAAAATGAATAAATCACTACTTGCAAAAATTGGATGGAGGTTAACTAAGGAAAATGGAGTCTAGACTAGAATTCTAAAGAAAAAATACTGGATGGATGTTAATGACAAGAGATGGATTTTTAAACCGGCATCCTTCAATGGCTCATGCATATGGAAAGCTATTAACTAGGAAAAATAAATTATGGCTAGGGGTAGCAGGTGGAAATTAGGAAATGGAAATGAGATAAGTTTCTGGAAAGATAAATGGGCTGGGAATTTTATTCTTAAAGATCAATTCCCCCAAATTGTTAGTCAGCTTGAAGATAAATATGGTGATACAATCATTAACTATATGGCTGATGATGATAGCATTCAGACAAGGAAAATATTGGAATGGGAAATATAGGAATTTAATGATCATTTGAGTAGGCTCAATGATTTCCTAAAAAATTATGTTTCTTCTAATAGTAAGGACCAGGATAGAATAGTCTGGGAGAAAGATCAAAGTGGTAATTTCTCTATCAAATCTACTTATTCCTTGTTTTTTGAGGAAGGGACTAGTGAAGAAGATTTAAATGCTGGTAAGATTTGGAATAAGAACATAACCCCAAAGGTTAATTTTTTCTACTGGCTTTCATTAATGAATAAAATTCTCACTATTGATAATCTGGCTAAAAGTGGTTTCTAGATGGCCAATAGATGTGTTCTGTGTGAAGAAAATATAGAAACTGTAAATCATCTTCTCCTGGAATGCCCCTTTGCCCATCTTATGCTTTCTTCTATTCTAGTTTATTTCTCGGTATTTTGGATTATTCCTAATGAGATCAAGGATGATTGGATTCAATGGAGCTTCCCTTTCTTCAGTCGAGGACTTAAAAATCTTTTGGTTATGAGTTTGGGTCACCTATGGTGGAAATTGTGGAAAGAAAGAAATAGAAGGATTCTCAAGAACAAAAAACTTCCTATTAGGGTGAATATTAACAAACTCCTATAGGCTGTTAGAAACAAATTCTCTATGCTGAGGAAAAATGAAATGGAAATCCTTGATAATGAACTTCCTTTCTGTAAGAATTGGAACCTTATAGGTACCCTAAATCCAAAAGATGTGATCCTCGTTCAGGGATTAAATGGAATCCTCATATGGATGGCTTCTTTAAACTCAATTTCGATGGTGCTGTGAAAGGTAACCCTAGGAAAGTTGGGGGTGGAGGTGTTCTTCGGGACTCCCAAGGTAGATTTACTCTTGCGTACTTCTTTGATCTTGGCCTCTAATCAAACAATGTTGCTAAGGTTGCTGCAATGTTCTGGGGGGTGATGTTAGCCAAGGAGAAGGGCTTAACACATCTTGAAGTAGAAGGGGACTCTCTTTATATCATTTCTTGTTTGAAAGGAAATTATCAACCCTCTATATCTATTGAGGACTTCATAAATAAAACTAAACTTCTTACATCCACTTTTAAGGCCATTTCCTTTAATCATGTGTACCGTGAAGGAAACTCTCTCATGGATTGCATGGACAATTTGGGGGTGAATGCTAGGGGTCTAAAGGTGGTAGAGGATCCCATTATGATGCATGCCAAATTTATTGAAATAATGAAAAGGGAAGGTTAACTTTTAACACTTCTACAAATGAGGAGGAAAAAGTTATTAAGATTCATGACAATCTCCCATGATTACTGCACTCGTGCCAAATTTCTTTTCTTATCCTCGAAGGGGCAGGCTGGACATCTTTGTTTTCTGGAAGTGTGAAGATAGGACTTGAGAAGTTAAAATTTTACAAAACAGAAGGAAGAACAAAGCTAGTAGCATGGGGGGAGACTTAGTTTGCACTGAACCTTGTAAGAGGTAGGAGATGTTTGTCGAGATGGAAACTCTACTTCAAAAGGTAGGCATGCTACCCTTTTTCAATATTTTGATGGCCATTATGAGAAGCTTAGTGAGGCGGTGGCGAAAATGTGGAAGGAAGGCCATGTCCAGGTCAGCAATTTCTCCTTTACCATTTATCCTAAGCTTATTTCCAAGGTCTCGGGTTTATCTCTGGAAGGTAGATGCATCTACAAGAAAAATTTAGATTAGAGTTTGGAGATTGAATGTTTCATGCAAGGTGAGGGTACGCCTGTCTCTCTTCACAATGGGTATGCTCGGGGAAATCTGCCCCACCCTTATGATGAAATTGCTCAGCTGTTTATGTCATACATCACCTTAGAAGGCAGGTATAAAGTGATTTGTGGTTACCATTTTCCCATGTTGAACCATGTGCATAACACTAAGGCCTACAATTTACCTTTCTTTCTGTACACCTCTATGGAAAAATCTATTGGTATGGTGGAGAAAGGGACTTTCTCCCTTCCTCTACATCAGGGCCTCATTAAAGCCTTTCTCAGGATGGGTACCCCCCTTTTGGGGAAAAATGGTAAAATTGGGGCCTCCGCCACTGAAGGATCGGTGCCCAAGAAGGATAGTCTTAGTGAAGACCCACTTAACAAACCTATGGCTAAGTGTACTAGATCTAATCTAAGTCATGGTGCTATCAAAAAATGTAGCAGGGTTGAGGAGGATCCTAAATAGGTGGAGGAAGTGGAGATTTTAGATTCAGGGGAAAACATTGATGGGAATCTAGAATTATCAGGTTCCAGTTTGGACAAGGCCACTACAGATGGCGATACTAGTGATGAGGGGGAGAGCAAGAAATCTCTAGATTCTGCTAATGATAAATGCTCCAAGAATTCAGAGGATGCCATTAACAGCTTGCACACTCTAAATATTTCCCAATCTAAACTCTTCACTGCTCAAGACTTGGTTGTCAAGATTCAATCTTTCATGTGGGATTTTGAGCATTATAGGCTTGATATGGATATTAACAGACACATGATTAGTATGGTCTCCATGGATTTGAAATATTTAACTGATAAAGTGGAAAAGTTTTCCTCATTGGTCCTTATTGAACAACTCAAGAATGCCAACGAGAGAAGCCTTGAAATGGCCAAGGACATGCTGAAGATGAAAGAAGTTGTGTTCTAGATCCATGACATTCATCTCCTCAACGTTAAGAGTACCATCCACCATATCAAGCTTTTAGCTGAGATGATCCACTCCATGGATATTGTTAAGGAAAGGGAAAAAGAGGGTAAAGGCCCCAAAGTGGAGGTCCCCGAGCCAAACTACAAGGTTTGGAAATCTACCATTGAATCCCTTGTCAAAGAATGGAACAGATGCATGAATTCAGTGGGGGACCTGATAAAAGAGTGACTACGTATATGGGACATTGTCTGGTTGCTGTTAGTTCTAAGATGTTTTACTGTTAGACTCTTGGTTATGCTACTGTTAAAAATTTTATTTACTGTTTGGTCTCTTTCTTTTATGTTTGTATTTCCTTGTTGCTGGTCTTGTGTTGTTTTGGTTTTGTGGTAGGGCTTCAATGGTTTATCCCTTGGCATTTTGTAATGAACTGGTAACATAATGTATGGGGTAGGGTCCCTTCAACCCTTTTTTACCTCTAATAAAAAATACAATGGCATGAATATTTTTGAGATCTATTTCGATGCCTCGTTGGGAGATAATGTAACCAAGGAGATTTCCAGTTATGACATAAAAACACACTTCTTTGGATTTAGTCGTACCTTTTATTTTCACAAATTTTTAAAGAGTGTATGGAAAAATTGAGCATGGGTGGAATGATTTTATGATTTAACAAGTATATCATAAACATAACCTTCAATAATTCTATGAATGTAGTCATGAAAGATGTGTGTCATTTCCCATTGATAAGTGGCCCCAAAATTTTTAAGGCTGAATGACATAATAGTGTACAAAAATTTACCCCATGACATCATAAATGAAGTCTTTTCTTAGTCTTTGATGTTGATCTTAATTTGATTGTAGCTGGAAAATATGAGCATAAAAGAGAGTATGTCATAACTCATAGTGGAATCAATGATGGAATCAATGTGTGACAATGGAAAAGTTTCCTTAGGGTAAGATTTATTAAGAACAATTTTTTTTGTGGAATAACAAAATTTTTCATCCAATTTTAGAATGGGTATAATGTTAGAGACCCATTCAGGACAATCCATAGAGCGATTAAAGATGACATCTAAAAGGCAATGTATTTCTTCTTTGACTAAGAGGGTGACCTTTGGATGTATTTTGTGAATATTTTGTTGAACTAGTTTAGCCCCATGGTTGAGGAAAATGTTGCGCATGACCATATAAGGATCTATACCAGGAATATCACTATAAGGCCATATGAATATGTTAGAGAATTCTTGGAGTACTTGTTGAATATCATGTTTCTTAGTAGGGGAAAGAGAAGTGGTAGATAAAACCATGTGTGGGTTGGAATCGGTGCCGAGGTTATATTGAATAGTTTCCTCATTTAAAAGAGTCGAAGGGTCTTCTATGCAAGGATATATAGGGATGGTGTCAAGAGCATAAATGTTTTCATTAGTTGTAGTTGACTCACCAAAGTAGGAAGTATCATTGAGAATAGATGGGAGACATTTATTATGATGGAAATAAGGGAGATGATCATAAGTCCCCATGTATTCTAAGAGAGAATCCTCATTAGTGAAAGTGTCCAAATCAAGCCCATCAATAAAAGAAAAATAACTAATGAGATCTAGATGTAAGAGGGGAATTGAAGAAGTATGTAAAATAGTAGAAGCCTCTAAAGATAATGGAAGATGATATCCAAGTCCTAGTTTATTAGATTGAGTGGGGAGATCCAATGGCTTTATGATTACTAGACCATGTTGACCTAAACTAGTACCAAAGAACCCATAACGAAGAATATATTTATAACCAAGACCGTATTTGGAGAAATGTGGATTAGATGTATAAGAGATGGGGGTTTTTGTGGAGTTCTCAATAGGTACTTCATATACAACTCCATGATAAAGAAATTTTAGCTATGTATGAAGAGTGGCAGGAACCCCATGTATAGTATAGATCCAAGGCCAACCAAGAAGAATATTATAATTAAGATTTTTAGGCATTACATGACATGAAGTAAGTATAGTATATGTCCTAACAGTAATGGGACATGTAATAGTACCTAAGAATCACTGGGGAATATTGTCAAAAATAGAGGAAGGAGCCAAAGAGGCTTCAGAGAAGACAATTTGGTGGAGGAATGCTAGATTACAAATGTTAAGTCCTAATCCATTATCAACTAATGCACATTTAACCCTTACATTATCGACACAAACATGAATATAAAGAGGGGGATCATGATATAACATAGTTTGAGAATGCAACTCATTCGATGTGAAATTAATGTTCTCTTCATTGAAAGATAACGCTAGAGTAAACTTATGATACACATAGTAAGGAAAATTATGAGGATGAATGTAAGTATTAGCTAAATGAGATATGATTTTATTTACATAATTAGGATTATGCTATAAAAATTCTTGGATGGAAACATCCATGATGAGAAGATCCTAGGAAAATGAAATAAATGATGATTTAAGAGTATATGAATGTGGGTTCACCACATGATTTAACAAAAATAACCTTTTATAAAACCTTAGCTATCACAGGGTCACGCATGATAAACAAATTATAAAGTATATATTTAATGAAAATAATAAGCTAATGAAATATGAAACCCTAAGTGTGTGTGTGTGTGTGTGTGTGTGTGTGTGTGTGTGTGAGAGAGAGAGAGAGAGAGAGAGAGAGAGAGAGAGAGAGAGAGAGAGAGAGAGAGAGAGAGAGAGAGAGAGAGAGAGAGAGAGAGAGAGTAAAAGACTTAACTAATTTTGAACTTGATCCCAAAGTATGCTAGACTGGAAAAATGATGAATAGGAAGGCATACTGTCACATTTTCTCTATAAAATTTAGGAGTTGTTGAATAAGCCTAGACTAGGGCACCTGTAATGGGACTAGGGTGTCAGATACCTATTTTAGAAACCTATGACTACGTACGAAATTGAAATATGGTTTTTTTGGTGTCATAAGATGGTCACTAACATTTTTTTTGGTCACTTGTATGTTGATAGGTGATAAAAAAATTCACTTGTAACTTGCAAAGAGAAGATGGCCTGTAAAACCCTCAAAACTACATCAAATCCCTCAAAAGAAAAGATGCAAAATGGGGAGTCAGAATGACCTCAAAGGTCACCTAACTGAGTGAACTTATGATTGAAAACTACACTACATATTAGAATCCATGTAGTTCTTATGAGTGTGTGAAAGAATCATGTCTCAAGAAGCCCTTGTGCAAGTGCACTTGATATCGAACAATAAATAGATGTACCAATATAAATAGATGTGTGGATGGAAAAATGAACTTTCCTTTCCTATAAAGTGCATGCATAAAATGCAGTCCCTTACCCATTGTATGGATGCTAGATGGATTCCATTAGTGCTCTTAAATTCCTTTAGATGTAAGCTTAGGTGATGATAATAGATACCTAGAGCTTGGTCCTTTATTTTGGTCACATAGCATTGTATTTATATGATTCCCTTAGTTTAATTTCATAATTGAAAATTGGAAGGCTGACCCATAAGAAAACAATATGATTAAAATATAAAAGCTCCCAAAGGGGCGAGTAAGATAGAAAGAGGACAGGGGCACCCAGAGGGGACAAGGGTACCCAGGTGCTGGCGTTGTGGTTAGGCGTTAGTGTCCAGAGTAATAAAAGATAAAAATAAAGTAATGACTAGGCTATAGGGTGTGAAGGACCAGAAATAAGAAAAGAAACAAAGAAAAGAGGTCAGTTATAGCCACCAATTACTAGTTTTCTCACTTAGGAATCATATGAATGCAATCATGTGTTGAGGACCTAAAAATGTACCTGAGTGTGTGAATTTGTGTCTATAGTATGATCCCTAATTTTGATATATATGGAGTAAGGTCCCATCCAAAGAGCTTAAAATTTTTCATGCTTTCCCTTATCTTCATGCATGTTGTCCATTAATAACACCAAGTCTCCAATTTGGAAAATTCTTGGAGAGACCTTCTTGTCAAATATCTTTTATAGTTTTTCCTTGAACTTTATTTGATTGTGGTGAGATTCACTTCTAATCACATCAAGTTCAACAATATAGTTGATCTTGGATGCATAAGGATAAATTACTTCCTCCTCTCCAAGGTGATGCATGGATTTTTTTTAATGATAACTTCAAACGAAGAGGGAAAACTGCTTGGATGCCATTGACTATCTTAAATGGGCTCTTTCCAATTGGCCTTTTGAGTGTGATTTTGTTAGCCTATACTATAAGTTTCAATTTCTCACCCCATTTCTTCTTGTTACCCTCCAAGGTCCTCTTAAATAAAGTTCTTGTTGCTTGATTCAACTTGCCCATTCCCTTGGGGGTTATAGTTGGAGGAATAAGCTAGGTTTGTCCTATATTCTTTACACAATACCACTAAAGGTTTAGGTCTGAAACTCATGGCATTATCAACAAATAACTTGGTTGGGACACTAAACCTATAAATGATGTTGTTCAAAAGGAATTCCATGACCACTAGGTGAGTAGTATTATTGGTGGGGATTTCTTCAACCCACTTGGTGAAGTAATTTGTAGCAACCAAAATCCACTTGTGGCCTGCACTAGATTCCTCTATTATTTCATGGATAAAATATAGACCTCGTTATCTAAAAAGAGATTCAACTGGAATGGGTTGCAATGACAGGGATCCTGAAGATTTTATCCTATTTGAGAAGTGTTGAAAACCCTAACACTTCCTCAGAATTTGAGAAAAATATTTAAAAATGGATGGCCACTAATAACCTTCCATCAAAACCTTATGAATAGTCAATTTATCAACATAATTGCCACCAAAAAATCCTCCATGGAATTAATTGATAAAAATAGGAGCTTCATATTCAAGTATACATCTTAGCAAGACCCCTTCCATATTTTTTAAGCTAAACCAAATTGATTCAAGATGTATTTATGGGATACCAACTTTAATTTCTTTCTTTGATTATTTTCTAGGCCAAGAGGACAATTCATATTATTTAGGTAATACACAATATCATTATACCAAGTGGAAGAACATAAATTTTCATGGGGATCATCTAGATCATCAACAACATTATTTACTTCAACAACTTGGAGATTTAATTTTTTCATCAATCTTTCCAAACCAAGGCCTCTTACCAACTTTGTGGTTTGTATATCCATGTCATATTCTTGGAGTGTGTTAACCCATATGCAATTTTTTTTTTGAAACTTCCATTTGTGTCAAAATTTGATTGACCATGATGTGTGACAGATAAGAAATAACCCTTGAGCTCAAGATGTAAGGTCTAAAAAATTTAGTGGCCTTTACCAAAGAAAAATCTTTATTTTCTATGATTTTGTACTTCAATTCAAATCCTTATAAATCTTTGCTAAAGAATGTAATTGGTTTCTCATGACATTCATCATCATTTTGCAATAAAATTGAGGCAATTATAACCTTAGATACACAAGAGAAAATTTGAAACTCCTTATAATCTGAACTACACAACATAGGGGTAAATATCCACTTGTTGTAACACCCTTGACTGATGTTATTTTCCTCCTTAGCACTCAAGTGTTGATATGTGATTTTCCTTATATGGATATATTATTCTGATAATTGGAAATCATGCTTATATGGAAACATATTTTCTACTCTTAAGATCCTTTGATCAAACTGGTATGACTTCTCTGAATCCATTTTTCACTTTTGGTAGGTGATTTGTAATCTGGTTTAAGAGTTGTAAACTTGTCTTTTTATCCAACTCATCCTTGGATCAATTTCAGTGATCCAAGGAATGTTTTAAAACTACTCTGTTGAATGAATGGTAAAATCGACATTCCATGTGTTAAGGTACATGCTGGATTGAGCTTTGTTGTTGCAAGTTCTTTGATTTCTGTGTGAACGTACTTCCATTCACTAGGTTGTTTGGCTTGGGTCTTTGAAGATAGACCAAGACAGGTCATTGCTAATAAAATAGGCATACAGCCTGTACACAGCATAAGGGATACCCAAGACCCTATTTGAGGATTGAATTATGGAATACTAAGCTAGGTGGAAGCATTTCCTACCTAAGATATGTTACTTGATACAATTATGTTTCTAACCTAAACTGGTACTAAAGAGTTAGAAGGGTTGCTAGGTATTAAAACTAGAACCTAACACTACAAGGTTATTCGGTGATCTAACCTAGTTTCTAAAAGCTATTGTATTTTTGATTACTTACCTATGTGGAGTTATCTAACCTAATTGCTAAGGACATATGTTGGGGGTTAGATATTAGTGTTACATCCTAAGGTATAAATTTAAATCCTACCTAAGATCTAACCTAAGCAATCTAACCTATCCTAAAATAATGGATATGAATTGGAACTTAAGGGGGTTGCATGCATAGTGGCGACGGCTCCTAAGGCATTTATGATGACGTTGATAAGGTTTTTAAATGCATACAGATTGCCAACTTTGGCAGGGGTTAGTTTGTTTGGTGGAAGCTTAGGTGGAAACATCTCTAAAAATGGAAATACATGTTATTTTTGATTTGAAGATCGCCAGAATTAGCAGGCAGCGGCAAGGAAGAATAGGCGGGAGATATGGAGTAAATGAAATTAATTGTTTTTTGGTTGTCATGAACCCAAACCGCCTAGGTAGGCATGCCAACAGTTTTTTTGTTGGGTTGGTTTCATTTTGCATGGTCTCTGATTTTTCTTTCTACATGTGCTCTGGTTTTTCAAACCAACAGTTTAAAACTGCACTGCATGGCTATTTTGGAGGTTTCAAATCTATTTTCGTTTTGTGGAATGTATAAGAAGCATTATGGAAGAAGTATCTGGTTGTTTGATCTTTCGCGGAGAAGAGGAGAAGAAACACGAGTTCGGCTAGAGGTCTTCTTCAATTTTACAGCAACACTATCAGGAATGATAGGCCCTAACTGTTAAAATCTTTTGCTTTCCTCTAAGTGTTTTCATTAAAACAACTTTGCTCTGATGAGTTTGATCATTTCATGCTTTATCTAGTAAATTGTTTGATGGGTTTTGTAAAAACTTGCATTCTATGGGTTTGAATCTGTGTTATACATGATTCTGTTGGAAGCTTATTTTTGCATTGCCTTTTTCTTAAAGGAACTGTGCATATGTGAACAAAACCTGGTAACTCTGTTTAGCTTCTTCAGTGGTTGGAAATAGTTATATGTTTCAACTTCTTTTACGGCCCATAATTGTTATTGAGATCTATGCATGTGTTTGTTTAAGTTTAATGTTTGTGAACTTGCTATGTATTATGAACCTGAACTGGTAAGGAACTCTAGTTCTTATTGATACTTACAATCAGGTTTGAGCTATTTTTTGGAAACATGTTTTGGTGGATAGAACTGTTGTAGATATTCTCAGCTCTAGGGTGTTAGTGTTTTATTTCATAGTTAAATGGACTGTGAATAAATCCGTATATGGCTTGTTTTGTATCACTTTGTGGAAACTTTGACTGTTGCAAAGTTTGCATGCACATGTAAAACAATATATGGTTTAGTTTAGTTTTTTTGATTCTTGCAAGAAACATTGACTGATATTGAAACAACATGCCCTAGAGAAACTGTATATGGTTTAGCTTGGTGTATTCCATCTTACAAACACCGTGACTGTTGTTGAACCCGTATCGAACTTGAAACTTGGGTTTGTTATCTTGGATAAATTGCGCTGTTGTTCAAAGCCGCTTAAGGCATGGTGCTTGTGAACTATTTCCTTATGACTATTTAACTATTATTTTAGGTTCGTTATGAACCCAACTTTCATGTTTTGTAGTCATTTGGTTTGAACTTTGTTAAGTATCTTACATTCAGTATGAAACATGGTTTGATTGGATGTTAACCGGGAACGGAAGCTAGTTGTTCTGTATTTTAAACTATTTTATAAGTAGTTTCAGCGTACTCGGATCTAGCCTCACGGTGCTGATGTATTTATGAATTCGTGATTGTGATGTTGTGATGCAACACTGTGTAATTAGTTTATTACTTGGTATTTTTAATGGAAATAGGTAACCTGAACGATGTGTTGGTTTAGATAATATAATCTTTTGATTATTTTATAAACTATAGAGGGAACATGTTGTTACCCAAACTTGGTTAAAAGCATTTGAATGATCTTGATCCTTTGAGGGAGCTTATGATTTATATTGTGTTCGGATTTGTAATTTGAGTCTTTGATTGAACGTACTTTTAATTAGTTGTTCGATCTTGATCATTGTAAATTAAGTTTATTACTGGACGGAGTGGTTCTAGACTGTAGGATCCTTTTGAATAAACTACATGCGTAAGAGAAAACTAGAAGCATGGCTTAGTAAGTTGTTGGATAAACTCTTAGAGATTTTGATTTGAATCAGCTTGTTGGTTGTCCTTTTAATTGGAATCTCATTCTGTAGTTTTTGCAGTGATGCATGGAAATACTGTTGTGATAGTTCTGCCTTAACTATTGGAAAATTTGGAGTGTAGTATCTACTCAGATTTCTTGTCTCTTGATGGGTCCAATAAATGAATGTTAAGTTTGGAAGGCTAATTACGATTCAAACTTAGCTGTGATTGTGTGTTGAACTTCACTATTTTATTATTGAGTATTGAAAGGGGGAAAATTAATGGTATAGATTGATGGAACTTTACTGCCCATGGATTGTGTATGAGCTTTATTGTTATAATGTTTCTAATGGAAAGTAAAATTCATGCATTATAATGGGAAGGTTTAGAAAGGAATATAGCATTTAGTTTTCCCCTTTCCTTGAAGTTGATCTTGTTCTCCTATCTTTGGAAACTCTTGCATGAACTTAAACTGTATGTATGAGAGGAGGTAAAATTGTTTTATTAAGTTGTAAAGAACATGAATATAGTTTGGGATCATATTATGTTAAGGTCTTCTTTTTCTAATGCAGTTGGGTTAAGTTCATTGATTGGAACCTCCTGATTTTTATTCTTATTGAAAAAGGGAATCAATGTTTATTAGTCTTTTGACTGAAAAGAAGTAGATAGAGATTGAAGATAGGTTTGCAGAAAGAATTTGAAAACTGGTTATTGACTGTTAATCCATCATTCCTTATTGGATTTTCTTTCATTTGGATCTGTTTTGATGAATATCTTAAAATGTTGAATTTTAACGTAGAGGACATTTAAAGAAACAATTTAAATCATGATATAAACCTGTTTCAGCCTTGCTGATGATATGTACTTTGGAAAATGGAATGCTTTCTCATCTTCTTTACTTGAAAGTTAGATGAGACATCCAAGAGGGAATATGCTGTAAGTACTCCTGTATCTTGTAGTAAATATATGTGTTGTATTATATTTGGTAGGATTGGAACAATGATATGTTATGTTTTGTTGTTTGGTAAAGATAATTGATGGGATCAATTATACTTTAATTTATAAGACATGTATTATAGATTATATTATGTTCTTCTTTTTGTTAAACTTGTTTAGTATTACTCTTCTTTTTATTGATATTACTTATGCTTAGGGAGTATGAATTACTTGTTGTTCATTAAAGCAGGGTTGTTTTTATGGGAACAATTAGTGGAATGGACTTCATTTTAAGGATTAGTGCTTATCATGCTCAGTTCATTGAACTGACCCGTGCTAGCAATTTTTGCAAATGGACTTCGTAAGTGATAAAAGAAGGCAAAAACTTATATGATGCATTGGATGATCTAAGTTGATTCTTGTGAAGAACTTTGATCTGTTCTTAAATTTCATTGAAAAAGAAAAGTTATTCTCTTTTGAATGAAGGCTGCTGTCATGCAGTATGTCTGAAATGCATAAGTTGTAAATGTATAAGTTTTGAAAATGAAATGTAGAATGAGAATTTACTTGCATGGATTATGTAAATTATCTTGTACTTTTGCAAAAGAAATGGAATCCTATTCTGTTGAAGTTCTTCATGTCATTTATATGTTCAATGAGTGATCTTGGAGAAGTAGGGAAAAA
Source organism: Taxus chinensis (assembly GCA_019776745.2). NCBI lineage: Eukaryota > Viridiplantae > Streptophyta > Pinopsida > Cupressales > Taxaceae > Taxus > Taxus chinensis. The sequence continues at coordinate 430,703,229 of CM034154.1, read as the reverse complement.
AAGGGGAATTAGAGTATTTTCCCTAAACGTGAAGCAACTAAATAAGTTGCAGAAAATCAATGTTCTTATCTAAACAATTCATATTATTAAGGTAACATGTGATGAACTTACAATGAACTCTATGGAATTTATAAAGGAACATAAAGGGTGTGTTAAACCCTAAGACTTAACTATGAAGAGGAAGACTCTTCCTCTCTTATGAGAAAGTAAACAAGAAAAAAGGAAGATATGATGTATACAATTATTAGACTTCATTTAATAAAGTCTGTCTATGTTACAACCTCGGTGGTTGTTACACTTTCTTGAATAGTTAAGTCACATATAATGGAACTTAAGAGGTTGCTGTCCTTTCTTCGTGGTAGTTGCTTGATAAGCCAAAGTTAACAAACATTGAAAGCAATCTTAAGTTAAGGAAGTTCTGCAAGGATTTATGGAACTTGTTTTGGAAAAGAACTTAGGGAGATTTGAATTAGAGTCTGGGCAGGGTTGCTGAAATATGCCTTTAAGAAACCAAATTAATTAAACTTTAATAATCTCCTAGGGGTATGTATGTCTCGACAAGGCTGTTCTATAGGATGCTTACACATGCCAACTGCAGGGTTGTACCTTCGAGAATATTAGGATCTTCTCGAGGATACATCACTGTAGTTGACATGTGGCAACACCCTTCTGCATTGATCATCTAGATCTACACACTTTTGGACTTGAACTTAGTTTCTCTCTAGGACCAAGAAGTAGCGTAGTTACGATATGAAGTAGCCCTCTAGGACTTAGGGTACCATGGCACATGGGGTTGACTTAGGTTGACCTAGTATGCCAATCTATCCTAAGTCCTTGTGAGCTCCTTCCTATCATAACCTACGTTGTTAACCAAAACTAGGGTTAACACTTGGGCAAGAGGAATAACATAAATCAGTAAAGGACATTCTAGATAACAATATAGTGGGGTGAAGGATGTATTCTGGATTGACTAGTATGCCATCAAGGAATAAGTAATACGAACAGTATGTTAGAAATCTTTGACCAAAGTATCGTAAGCTGTTGGTTGTGTTGTCCTATGTCACCTAGTCTAAGGATCGTGATGTAGATGAATAGTGGTAACAACTATTTAATTAGGTTCCTTACATAGATCACTCAATACCCAGAACAGGGTAAGAGAATCAAGTATATGTAGTATACAAAAAAGTATTCAATATTTAGTGTTAAACATGAATAGATCGATAGTTTACCAAGTCATGAAATGAATAGATCAGTAGGTTACCGAGTCATTATAGCTGCATATGGTTATCTGTTATAAGAATGATTGTTTTGGAATGTGTGTTCTAAATTACGTATTTAAAACAGGGAACATTACTCAAACGAAAAATTCCCCTTGTTTCTAAAGTCTTAAAATAGGAACGTTACACTTGAGACAGGCCCATGCTGATAAATTGGTAGACTGATTTCAGGGATAACGAGATTCTAGCCCTCGTTACATGAAACCATGAGATTCAACTAGAATGGGTTGCAATGATAGGGATCCTAAAGATTTTATCCTATTTGAGAAACGTAGTGGCAAGGCCTCATATTACAAGGCTGCCTCACTATTTATGCAACATATCTAGCAATGGTAGTGGCCACCAATACACCCTTTGATCAAAACCTTATGAATAGTGAGCATTTATTATGCTCTATGGATCACGGAGGTCAGGATGGTCGGTGTAGATTCGTACATATAACATAACTAGATTCATCTTCAAGGTGGTACACCTTAGCAAGACCGACTTCATCACATCATCTTCCACAGTTCATCCTTAATTGATTCATAGACTAGGCAGCCTCGGGGAGGGTGACCACCTTCAACGATTGACTCTCTGTAATTCTTGTATTGACCATATGTATGTATACACGCCTCTTATGAAGGATGATTTTGGTAATACACATGTATGTATTGTGATGAAGGCTCGGTTTTGATTCATGCATCTTTTGATGGCTGATCATCTAGATCATCAATAACATTGTTTACTTCAACAACTTGGAGATTTAATTTTTCCATCAATATTGCTAAACCAAGGCCTCTTAAATTTTTTTTGGTTTGTATATCCATGTCATATTATTGGATTCTGTTAACCCATCTTCACTGATGAGTTATAACTTCCATATGTGGTCACAATTTCATTGTCTCATGGTATGTGTCACATAAGAAAGAACCCTGTGATGATCAAGATATCATATGTTTGTAGATTTTAGTGGCCTGTATCCTTAAGATAATATCATATGTTTTGTATGATTGAGATACTTTGGTAGATGTGAGATACACATGATGATATAGATGATATTGGTGTGGGGAACGATAGATTTGTTTATGACGTGTAACCATCTATTGCCCCATTGCATGATACAATATGTGATCATTAGATTAGTATACATGCATGATGTAACAGCTTAGCATTTTTTTGTATATACTGATGTATTTTGATGGTGTTAGATGTGATGAGAAATGATAGATGACTTTAATGTGCATATATTGCCTAATCTCCCCATTTGACAACCCAATCTTGTATTCAATCATATTTACAATAGCACAGACTAAAACTTAGCTAACATTAGATATAAAAATTATCACAAAGTTAATTTGACTAAATTAAATCCAATGTATACAAATTAAGGATTGGGGAATGACACTCAACTAAAGTAAGCATATGAACTCAATCCTATTAGGTTCAATCATCACACAATACAATGGAAACAAAATGTGCCCCAATGAAATTTTATTTTTTCAATACCAAATATAAACAAATGTAGGATTTATAGAAATTCCAACTAAATACAATAGCTAAGTAAGACTATAAACTGAGAAAATGAATCCAAATGATAACTGCATACAACATGGAGAAAAATGTAATGTAACCATCCTGATTCTACCAAACTGAAAACTAATTGATGAATCCAAACTAATGCAACATTCACTGCTCTTTGGACAAGTATCTCTTGCATTCATTAGACCAAATGGAATTTTTTGGCATGTGTTTATAAAAGGGGTTGTAATTTATGAAAAACTACATGAATGATAAATTGAATGTTTCATGGTTATCTTATGATGATGTATATGATGCTAACATGGTGTTTCAGATGTATACCAATTGGTATAGTGATATTCAGTGAGGTGTGCTTAAGTTTTTGCAACCCTATATCTTTTGCCTAGAAGGTGTTTCTTGGTAGTTTGAGATTCAAGGTCTGTTTTGAAAGCATATTGGCATAACGTACAACATGATTTTAGCGTGGATGATCACCCAGTGTACTAGCATGGTACATATAAATGTGTTTCAATTGGTTAGAAGTACCACATTGTGAGTATGTATCAATAGCTTGTGAAATGTGATAGGCACCCCCAACATTAGATGCAAATATGAGCAAAAGCAACTCCATGACAGATATAAGTGTATCATGTCATAGCTAGGTATTTTTGGGTCATTTTTAGCAAAGTTTTTGATTCAGTTATTGAATCATTTTGGTTGGCCCTAGACTTCTGATAAGTGAGGAACTAACATGCAAGCTTATATATAAGTATTAGCTGATTTTTCAGGAGAGATGTAAGATATATACTTGTGAATTATACCCTTCTTGAGTGCCATAAACAATTTTCACCCAAGGACCAATCCATTATGTGCTCACAAAATTTTTATGGTTTTCACACTTGGATGACTTGTATTTTTCTTTACTCTTTCTTAATTTTGTAAGACAGGGTGATTAATAAGTGATATTTGCACCATGCTTGAAGTGAAACTTCAAATGCTCATTGTGAACAATGTGATTTACACGGGACCTTGTGGAATTCAATGATGTTACTAAGGTGATTTTATAAGTATTTTAAAAACTAATCAGGTTAGTTGATCATTACGTTTTTAGTAACCACCACAGTTAAGAAGCCCTAACCAGGTTAGCCTCAAATTTTCCTTTCTTAAACTCTGTCCTATGACAGTAGTTTTTTTGATTTTCTTTTAGAACATTGATCACCATATATGTTTAGTTCATGAATAAGTGATGATATTTATGATGTATATCCTCTTGACACTCTATTATGTTCAAGACCTTTAGGTGATTAAGGTCACTGGTCATGAGTGCTTCTCATCCTAACAAATAATAGCTTCTGCTAGCCGAGCAAGGTATGTAGTCTTCAAGATCTTATCAAAGGAGTAGCATACAAAATTGATGAATGCATAATCTTATGGGAGTTTATAGCTCTGACTGTCCAAGGGTATGATTTTTCAGTACATGTTCCATAGACTAGTTTGATATGGGGTCACACCAATAGGTTGATTGGTCAGATGGAAGTTCGATAGGCCCTCAAAGGGAAGGATGTATCTGTAAGTGCCAATTACGGCATAATCTTGACTTACCAATGGAGTTTCTGAGATGATCCGTACAAGTTGTTTTGGAAAGTATGATGGTTCCTCTGATATATCCATTACCTCATGATGAGGTCATTTGATAGGGGGTCTAGGGACCACTTGAGTTGAATATAGAAAGACGTTTGACATAATGCTTTGACCATTTTATGTGTTCCAGTGAAAGGATTGGTACCATTATTTGAAGCATGACAATGTCAAAAGGTGATGCTTATATCGGCAAATGGAAGTGATTCATAGAGATGAATTTGGAAATCCAATGCACCAAGTTGGAGGTATAAGTAATGTAGGAACAAATGATCTTATGAGCTATTATTTGTGAAATAACCTTGGTGGTAGGTTAATCTATGTGAAGGTATGATCATCTGATGGGGTAGGTTGGAGCTTCCCTATGACCGTCTTAGTCCCCACTTAGAAAATGGCCATAGGTGTTGCGATAGGTTATGCAAATTTCCATTGAATGCTTACATGGCATGTATTAAGTTTCCGTATAAGTGATTTTGTGGCATTATGAACTCACTAGGGTGCTGAAGGGTGTACAAAATTACATACATTCTGAGAAATCCAAAGAGCAATGGGCCCATTAAATGAAATAATCCCACTGGTTAAGAGTTAATCTGTGAGCCAAGAATGATGCCACTAGTGTGTGCTCCACAACATACCTTCGATGCACTTCTGGATCATGAATGAGCGATGGATTTGAAGTCAAGGGCATTTTTATCATTGTGCCAAACAATGAAGTTTTGATCCCGTCGTAGCACATGATGATAGAGGGTGCCTCCTAGGCTAGGGTGACCTAACTTGGCTATACTTGATGGATAAGATATTATCTTGAATTTAGTAGTGGATATATGATTCATGGGTTGAGACAACGGAGCCAAAATCTTTGATAGGTAATCTAAACCTATGGAGAGGCTCATACCAAGGTGAAGTTATGGGCGTATTGTTTCTAGCTTTTTGAAACCTCTTTTATATTTTTCTTAAGAAAATTTTTGATGCAAATTAAAACCATTTGGGACTATGAAAAAACAACTAGAATCTATTTATAGGACATGATTATTGTTGACTTGTTCATGAGGCGGAATGCGTAACAAGTGCATCCGATGGTAGCCATGACATTCTATTAGATCTAGTTGGAGGAGGGAAGATTTGGTTGCTATGTTCAAAGGATAACCTGTACACAATATTCAGGTTTATAAGGTTATCTGTTGGTCATTCTAAAACATGCACCTGTGTCTTGGATCTAGAAAGAGCTAAGATGTTTGAGACAACAATGGAACTGTCCCCAATTTGTGGGACCTTGCACGCACTTGGGATGGATATCTCCAGAGAAGGCTGGTTTTTCTACCTACCTCTAATGCTACTGCTACTCCTAATGCTGAAAGAAAATCCTAGACTAAACATGCCAAGGGACCAGGGATAAAAGGATGTGTAGAAAGGGGTAATCCTAAGCTAAGGAAGGCAATAATGTTAGGGAAAGGGTCAATATCTCTTCATGAGTGACAAAGGAAACAAAGAGGGCACAAGAGAAGATGGAGGACATCGTGCGCCACAGATCAACACACAAGGTTGGCCTTCCAGTGTGCACAACACATGAAAATAGGGACTTGCAAGCACAGAAGTATGCACTCAACATGCCAGATAAATGCAAATAAAGAGGTGAGATGCAATGAAAATGAGAGAGGGAAGACAAGAGTTCCACAAAACATGATTTTATTGCTCAAGGGATGCACAAACATTTACATTCATGACAGGAGGAGAGAATACATTGCAGAGACCATGCCAAGGTCTGAGACCCATGGGAAATTGGCCACCATTTTGGCATGGTGTCATTACAACAAAGAGGGATCACTTTTTACAAAGTAGAAACTCTGTTATTTATAGAAGGAAGAAGGAGAGAAGAGAAGGAGAAAGGGAGGGAAACTCAGATTCAAATCTTCAACCACCAACAACAAGTGATAAATTCCTTCAAATCCTCATAGCAAGGCTGTCATAGATGCACTTCCACATGTCTATTTGGTGTGTGGAAGAAAGAAGAAGGCAAGATCTGACGAAATCTAGTGGTTGAGGTTGATTAGATGTATGCATTGATGAGATGAGAGACGTTTCCCTATTTTATACCTAACAAATCCTTCCTAAATTTGAATTTGAAAATTCCAATGTGTAGCTTGTGTCAGCAGACTTTATGACAAGTCCAGGCATGTGTCGATCTAAGCTCTGTAGAAAAAGATACGGAGCTGTCAGAAATTGTCAGAGCTGTCACTCTAACACGCAAGACACATGTGGCACACACTGATTGATTGAAATAAATCGGCCAATTGTTCATTTGTTTTTTCTTTTCTACCACATGTCATGCACTGGTTGGTTTTCTAGATTTGGTGCCCTGTTGGCACATGCTTTGATAGGTTTTGTGTGCACACTTAAGTCTGAATCAGATGCATGTCAAAACAATGACTTGGCATATAAGAAGGTGCACATGGAAGAAGGGGTACGCATGAGAGGAGAAGCAAGGGCACAAGGAGGGAATACACGATAAGGAAAAGTGGGTGCATGAAGGTGAGACGAGAAGGACTAGAAGGAAGGTACATGGTGTGAAAGCAAGGTGCATAGATGCAAAAGTAGAAAATGAAGCTGGTGAAAGAACATGTCAATAAGGAAGGCATAGAGGAAGAGTACAGACTATTAGGCATGCAAGGAAAGGGGAGTGTAAGGTGCATAAACAGGTCATGTAAGGGAATTGGCATGATTTGGATAGGAAGTCTAAGTGAGGTGCATGTGGAGGCACGACAGGATAGGAAAGAAAGCAGGTGCAAGGGAAGAAATGGAAGGAGATAGAAGAATTCATAGGGGTACATGAAGGTGTGCAAGGGTGCACAAAGGAACTGAAATTTTGCTAAGGTGTCAAAAGAACAATCTTGAGTGCACATAGCCTGGAATGTAAAACACAAGAGTTAGAATGAAAAATATAAGTTATGCAGATAACTAGGAGAGTTATTTGGATAAACATTTTGGTGACTTTTGGGGGCCATATGCCTGCTAGATGAAGAGACCAGTAGCCTTAGAAGTCCATTAGGCATGGAGTCAAGCCCTAAACTTGAAGATTTGATCTGCAACTTGAAGAACATTCCTGAGTTCACTTACAAAGCTCTGTCTGAACTCTGAACTAGACCTGTTACTCTCATATGAAGATATTCTAAATTGGATTGATGAGAGTGAAAGCCATGCACTAACCATTGGAACTACCTCTACAAAAATTGAACTATCATCCCAAGAAGAAACAAAAGGGGCACGTAGGTGCAACAGGAAAGGAAAGGCACCAGAGGGAGCACACTGAAACAAAAGCACAACACTGTGTACAAAATCTGAAAATGATACATGTCCCAAATGGAACATGCAGAGTGTGTGTGAGCACTTGTGTTACTAAAAGAAAACCTAAACTAACCTACACTAACCAGAGGCAAGGGGTGCTCAAGTAAAACCTGTAATAGGAAGGGAGAAGTAGCTTCCCTTCCTCACAAATTGTGACCATGTAATTGATTTGGCACTGAACATGGTCAGAAAAAAGAGTGAAAAACCACCTTACAGATGATGTTTCACCCTCCTCAAAGTATCAACAAACATAATATACACCTCCTAATTGTTCTGTACTTGGATCTAGGAGGCGCTGCTACTGACCTTTGGTGTGCTAAAGCTCTACCTCATGCTCTGAAATGAGCATGACTAGTGGGAAACTCTGTTTTTGGCTCTAAGACTAGCCAGATATCTTATTAGGCATGGTTTGATCCTTATGGGTTTTCCCATTACTTTGAAGCTCAATCCCATAGATGGGATTATTCTTAAAGACTCTCCTTCTTGAAGGGGAGCACTTGCAGGCTGGGGTGTAAAGTTGGGGTGCATGGTTCTGCCTCTACAAGTAACTCAGTTCCTTTAAAACTACGCCCTCTGAAGCTAAATAATTTTCTTTTAGAATAGGTGCCCGTATGATTTCCTCTTCCCAGTCAGAGTTGCATGAGTCATGCCATTCTTCAACTATTCTATAGTCATCGAACATGATGACGTTGGTTGGGAAAGGTGCGTTGGCAGGGGCCTATTCATTTATGGTACAACTAGGTAGAGGGGACTTGGAAGGAAATGGGAGTATGGGTACAAAAGGGGATGGAGGGTGCACACAGTAGAAGGAACAGAGGAATGCATAGAAGGAAGGAGAGATGGTGGAATAAGTGAAGGTGAGATGGATGGAGGGGAATTGTCAATGGGGGTAGCGCGCAAGGAGCTGGGGGACACATGTGCAGCAGGATGAGATGATATAGGTTGGCGTGAAGGAATAGGAGGGCTCTAAGATGGTAGTTCAGGGTTGCCCCTATTGACAGAGTTGCCACACCAGTAGTTTTTTTAGCCTCTATTAACTTCAGACCACTCTGTAATATTGAGGTAGCATCTTAATAATAAATTGTAGCTTCTGTTGGGTGCTAAACTCAACTTGGTACAAGGCTGGCCCATGGACAAAGGACCTTTTAACGAACTTTAGTTGCCTTAATAAAGCACTTGACCTCTGAGTTGCATCATGTCCATCTCCATATTTTTCATCTGTCTCTCAAGATTAGTTTCTAACCATGGAGTTTCTGCCCATCATCTGCATAAACCTATTCTTCATAAATATTTTGGTTAGAAAATGATGGTTTGTATGTATTTTCAGGATAATAAGGGTTATAAATTTATTTGGAGGAGGATTTTAAAACTATGGTGATGGAGGGAAATAGTTTTGTTGCTGAAAATGAGAATTCCATGAAGGGAAAGAAGTCATGATTGTACAACTTCAAAAAGAGGAAGGTGGAATGATGGAAGAAGGAAAGATGAATGAAGGAAGGAAGGGGAGACTAGTCTGCGACATTAGAAAAATGGGTGCGTTTAGGATCAGTGGAGTCACCAAATGTGTTAAAAAATGCCTCTAAAGGATAGAGCTTAGAAATAACACGTAAAACCTAACTGAGATGAAGATATAAAGATCTTCACTCTTGTCCCATCAGGTGTGCTAGAAACTGTTGGTTGTTTAAAAGTGTACCCCACATGTCTCGGATCTAGAAAATGATGAGTTATTTGAGACAAAAATGGAACCATACCCAAGTTGTGGGACCTTGTACACTTAGGATGGATCTTCGAAGAAGGCTAGTTCCTCTACCTACCTCTAATGCTATTGCTACTCCTAATGTTGAATGAAAATCTTAGACTAAACATTCTAAGGGACTAGGGATAGAAGGATGTGCAGAAAGGGGAAATCCTAGGCTAAGGAACGTGATAGTGCCAGAAGGAAAGGGTCGACCTCTCTCCATGAGTGGCGATGGAAATAGAGAAGGCACAGGAGAAGAGGGCAGATGACGTGTACCACAGGTCAACCTGTGGGCTTGACCTTCTAGAATGCACATGCAACACATGAACACGAGGACTACAATCACAAGGAATATGTACACTGGATGACAAAAAATACAATCAGAGAGACGAGAATGCAATGAAAACGAGAAAGGAAAGACAGAAGTTCCACAAAACAAGATTTTATTGCTCAAGGGACGCACAGTCATTTACATCCATGACACAAGGTGAGAATACATTGTAGAGACCATGTCAAGGTCTAATACATGTAGGAATTCAGCCACCATTTTGTCATGGTGTTGTTACAACAAAGACGGATCCTTTTTACAAAGCAAAACTCTACTATTTATAGAAGAAGAAGGAGAGAAGAGAAGGAGAAAGGGAGGGAAACTCATATTCAAATCTTCAACCACCAAAAACTAGCAATAAATGCATACAAATCCACTTGCAAGGCTATTAGATGCACTTCCCCATGTATGTTTGGTGTGTGGAAGAAGGAAGAAGGAAAGATCTGATGAAATATGGTAGTTGCGGTTGATTGGATGTATACATTGATGAGCTGAGAGAGGTTTCCCTATGTTTTGCATAAAAAATCTCACCTATATTTGAATTTGAAAATTCCAATGTGTAGCTTGTGTCAATAGTTCTCTAACAAGTCCAGTGCCAATCTGATATCTGTAGCAAAAGATACGAATGTTAGAAGATGTTAGAGTTGTCAGTTTACACAAGACATGTAGCACATGCGGGTTAGTTGAAATGATGTCCAACTACTCATTTGATTTTTCTTTTCTACCACGTGTCATGCATAGGTTGGTTGTCTAGATTCGGCGTCCTATTGGTGTGCTTTGATAGGTTGCGTGTGAAACACTCAATCAGGTCAGAAGATGACTTGGCATTGAAGGGTGCGAAGAAGGGTACATGAGAAAGAAAAAGTGCATGAAAGGGAAATAGAGGGGAGGTGTGCACACATGAGGAATGCAAAAGGAAGGCACAAAAAAGTGCATGCAGATGGAAAATGAAATAGACTGGTGATCAGGGAACTTATGGTGAAGGCGTAACTATTACAAAGTAATGGGTGCTGTGCACAAGGGGAAAAGGATTTAGCTGATAGAAGTAAGTGTGAGGCGCACATGAAGGGAAGAAATGGAATGAGATAGAAGAATGAAAAGGGGTGCAGAAAGGCACGTAAGGGTGCACAGAGGAACTGTAATTATGCTAAGGTGTCAATAGAACAATCTTGAGTGCACACAACCTAGAATGTAAAACATAAGATTCAAAATGAAATTATAATTTATGTAGATAACTAGGAGAGTTATTTGGATAATAGTTATTTAATATATGATAGTGATTTTAAGAAATTCTCATAGTTCCATATCTTCATATGTATTCATCAGACATAGTTGATTGTCTCAAGAGCTAATGGTTGTATCTTGTTGATCATTGTTGAAGACATTACATATTTTAATCTGATTTGAATATAAAATTGAAGCGTTTTGATGTGATTTTGATCATCAATATAAGTTTTTTTGAGTCTATAGTATGATCCTTACATTGTGTTAATTTCTTTGTGAAAAATATCAACTTTGATGTGTTGTATATGAGCATGTTTCGTTAGGGTTTGAAGTAAAAGTGCAAAAGGTTTTATTAGGACTAATTCACCCCCCTCTCAGTTTTTGTCACCTCCAAAAATTGGTATCAGAGTAGGCCCTTGGAAGTAGCCTAACAAGCTTGAGGGAGATCTTTGGTGACAATGGATGTTGATATCTATGAAATGAGATGGTCAGTTAGAGGCTATGAAAAATAGTTAGAGAAATTGGTTTCATCTCATGAGGATGTACCCAAGGTTTTAAAGACTCAACTTGAAGAGGCCCTAGATGAATTGAAGATCAATATGGAAGAGTGTCTAAAAAATGGGACTAAGAAATAGGAGCTGAAGAAAAATATATCCACCATGAATAGTAAGGCATCATATTTTCATGAGAGATCATAAAATTTAGATAGAATGTTGGAAAAATAAAAGGCATATGGTGATAGGATAGTCCTATGCTTTAACGAGGATTCATCTAAGAAGAATGAACAAGATTCAAGTCAAGAATCAAATTAAAGAAAACAACCAAGCAAGGGAGAGAGTTCAAGGCTTCCACCTCCTAGAAGATAACCTACAAGGTAGCTAAATGCATATAGGTATGGTGTATTTTATGGTAATTTTTACAAATGTGGTACTTATGGACATAGGGTTAGTTTTTTTAGTCCTAAAGTTGAAAAGAAGGACGATGGAAAAGGAAAGGAACATTGTGAAGTAAAGAAGGAAGAATAATTTCAAGACAAGAAGGAGAAAAAGGTAATTCAAAGACATGGATTTAAATGCTATCATTGCCATGAAAAGGGACATCTTGCAAAGTATTGCAAAAATGGGCCATCAAACACAAGAACGTATGTAAGAAAATTTAATGGGTATTTCTATGCTTGTAATGGATATGTACATAGGGATTATGAGTGTAAATGAAGGAAAATGGAATGTTTTAGGTGTCATAAGATAGGGAAGATTTTAAGGTTTTATAATGTAGGTCATCTGAATATGGAGAATCAAAGACCGAAGCCACAAACTCAAGCATACAAGAAGAAGGATGAGACTAGTCAGAGAACCCAAGAGGAACCTAATATTTTGACTGATCAAAAGGAGGAATCTACTATGAAAAAACTAGAATCAAAAAAAGAGGAAACAATCAAGATGTAAGAAGAGGGTGTGAGACCTTCTTAGGTCTCTCATCTAGCTCCTACATGGTGTCATATGCCTCCACTAGGTTTCATAGATGTGTATAGGTACAAAAGAAGCATTATCTTGAGGGGGAGTTATCTTTGTCAAGAGTGTTTCTTCATCATGATGTAAGGTATGTAATTTCAAGTTCTTAAGTATGTTTCTGAGGTTCAAGTAGTTAGTCATGGTGAGTATGTCAAGTCTCTTGTGTTGTTGCTCTTCAAAGCATAAAAGTTAGTAATGTGTAAGTTATGAGAGTTATTGAGTCTGTGTTATATCATTTCAAAAGTTGTATTGTCTTGATCTCAGTCATAGTGTATCATATGGAGTATGATAGTGTGATATATGAGTTATGTCATCATGGAGAAATGGTATCTGTATTAAGTAGAAATATAAGTTATTGAAAGTGTTATTAGAGGTCTATGCTCTATGCTATGTGGTCTCATGAAAAATATGGAGTCTAATAGTTAATAGTGTCTTTAAAAGGATTCATGAACATAATGAGACTCTTGTCTCAGTGGGATTCCTCTTTGTTAATGTCTAAATTTCTCTATAAGGTCTGATTTCAAGTCAATTCTCTGTCATGAGTTGTATTGGCTTGTCTGATGTGTAGTATAGAGTCTATGTGATGTGAACATATAAGAAATGTCTAAAATGGTGATGTCATGGTGTGTGGAGTCCATGATATGTTCTCTAAGTCATCTATAGGTATGTCATATTTCAATTGGTATTTTCTAAACCCATATGTATCATGTATGAGGTGTAATCCATCATGCAACATGTTCTATTGCATTGAAAAGAAGATTGGAAGTAAAATTATGACATCTAGCTTGACCTATCAGATTGGTGAGTATGAAAAGAGAAAACACTACTTCTCAACTGAATATGAATGTATATAGTTTGACTAGTGGTCATGTTATACATATTGCTTTCGATAGGATTTTATAAGTTCTTAAGCACTTTCAAGAGCGAGTCTATATTTCTCGTTTATGATGGTAAGGTATTTGAAAGAAATAATGTGATGAGGCTCAGGTTTGTTCTTTGATCTGAGATCATCCCTCCATCAAGTAGTTGAGGTTTCCATAATTTTTTTGAGGGCCTACTATGGATAATGCTTATACCATTAACTGCATACAAACAAGACTGAGGAGAACAAATGGCTTGCTACAATACCCCATCATAGGGATAATATCAAAGGATGTGAAATACTTTAACTCATGTGTGCTCGTTTAAGGTATGATGGTTATCCTAATTTGGGTATAGGGTATGAAGTCTACTAGAAGGTTTTCTAAAGGTTAATTAAATCCATGTAATCAGAAGAAATCATGAACATAGATCATAAGCAATCTCTAGGTGTCCTCATGATGAAAAACTGATCCTTTACTGTCTGATAGGTCTCAGTAAGGGTTATCTTTAGGATGGATTCTTATAAGTATGTCGAATTGAGAAAAGTGTCTTGAAAGCTTTAGAGTTGTCATCAAAAGCTCATGAGTGAATTTTTGGTCTCACATAAGTCCTTGTCAATGTCTACATCTGAAAGTGTGGATATTCAGGCTTGTTCAATAAGAATGTGAGAGTGTGTCTCAAGAAGCTTAAAGGATTGTATAAGTGGCTCCAGTATTGAATAATTCATCACATAGATTTGAGATAACTTATTCAAGCTCTCAGTGAAGTACATGTGCTTCAAGACAATGCTTCTAAAAGTATTGTCTCAAACACTATAACAACGAAGCTTTTGAAGTCAATAAATGCTTAACCACAGTGATAGTTTGATGATAAAATCCTTGTTTAATCTATAAGAATGAAGGTCATTCTTGAATGAGCTAACTCAATGGACTGTAGGTAACATAGGTGAAGGAAGAATATGTAGTAGTAAGTAAAGCTTCATCAATGTATGCTCAAGGTGTGTGTGTAAAGGCCAAAACTTTATGAGCTCCATGACTTGAGAAATATTCCTATTGACTTCTGTGATAGATTGTGACCGATAAAATTTGAAAGGTCCAGATGAATAAATGGTTTGAGAGTCTTGTATTAGGGAGACAGAGTGGAACTAAGGTTGTGTAGGGTATAAAATAAAAGTAAGGTCTGTTGACCTATTTGATTAATGCTGAGAGAGTTGTCATCTTGAAGGAGTCAAGAATGTTGAAGGTTGAAAGTATTTCATGATTATCTTATGAATTAAGTGAGGTGATTTAGAGTTGTGACATTGAGATATTATCTATACTTGACATTATATGGGGAATTTAAACTAAAAAGAAGATCTACAGGTATAAAGACAAAGAAATACGAGCTTCATCAAAGTATGAAGTGTTTTCTCATGTATATGGTATATATGAGTTCTCTTGAATAGTCAAGATACTTAAAGAAGTACATTATACTATTGTTCTACAATATTTGCATTTTTTGTTCATGATAGGGTGAATGAACCTACTCTATACAGTGGCTAAGATGCATAGTGTCACTTATGTAACAAAGACAAGATATAAGAAAGAAAGGGAAATGTCACAATTTCAGGTCTTTACAAGAAAAGACAAAGCATAATAGTCTTAAGAGCTGTGTTATCAGAGTATGTGATGTGACACAGTGCTTGTATTTCTTCTCAAGGTCTAACAACTTTATGGGAATGTGAAGATGTTAAGTTTATACCTAGAGGAGGATCAGAGTTTGATGATCTTAGTATCCTCCAATAGTTTTCTAAAGTATGTGGAATCAACTATAGGTCCCCACATATACATGAGCGCATATGAGTTCAAAAGTGAATCCTTTCTCATGTATCCTCTAAAGGAATGTCATACTTGTAGCATACATGACATTATCCATATCGCTTCTTCATTTATGAAATAAATCAATTATGTATGTATGTCATGTGTATAGTACATACATACATACATAGGTATATCCATGGATAGACACATGGACGCACACATACACGTACACGCACACGCATTGACACGATATACAGACAGATGACTCACATAGATGACAGTAGATGTATGGATATGAGATGTCTCATAAGTGGAAGCCTTGATGAAAGAGCACTCATGAGCAAGGAAATCAAAGTAGGTGAATAGGTGTTTATGAGATCTAAGTAAGTGTTCTCCCTCCATTTTGTTCAGCATATTCAATGATTCAAAATCAGTATGACAAGATGTAATAGTAAGATAGTTAGAAAAGGTTTATAGGTTATGTTTCTCTATAGTACATCCTAGTTTGAAGATCTATAAGTGATTTTTAAGTCTAAATAAAAACTCCTTGAAGCATGTATACAATGGAGATATAGAAAACTTCAACGTGCATTATGTCATGGTGTGATAGGATATGAATTATCCTATGTTCTACGTGTCCTAAATCTTATGTGAGATTCAAGTCAGGACTTAGTTGAGTGTCTATAGGAAGGAATTTAGTCAATTTAGTGTAAAAAGAATAAGAAGTTGTTTTGTATGAAAGGTCTACATTGAAATGATAAAAAATGTTGATAGAGGAGAGATCTCAATATGCATTTTTGACTATATTTGATGGGTAACTGTAAAGGGTTTGAATACAGAAATCATACTTTGGTTTTGTATACACACATGTTTCCTTTGCATGCTGTACATAGGGTCTTGAGTGAGTATAGGGAAGCAAGCTAAAACCCTCAATCTATTAGATAGCTCTACCAAATTATTGGCTTAATACTGTCACTTGGGCATAAATGTCAAGATAAGAGGAAGTGATCTACCAGTCCAAGCATGATTTGTTAATTATCATGCTTGACAGTCAACAAGGAAGAATTTACAGAGACTAGATTCTTTACATCTATGAAATACAGATGATCTAGGATGAAATGATATCTTAAGTTGTGATAAGGCTGGTAAAAATTTTGTGAAGAAAGTTTTGTATGCATTTATTCCCAAGAATGGTGATCTAGACATATCACACACCTACAATTTCAAACTGATCTAAGAGGGAGAGAATGCTTGTTTCTACAGGTATGAGAATATTTCCCAAAGGTGTATTTGAGCACTAAATGATAGGGTGAAAGTTTGTGAGTTTAGGGTCTGCATGAAGGTGAAAAATATTGCAAATCCTAGAACTTGAATATTCAATGGAGATCATGTTGATGACATCTCCAAAGTTTTCCAAGCCACAAGGACCTAGAACAATCACTCCAAATACCCACTGTCAGGCCTAATTTGCATGATCAAGACTGAGAAAGGAAGGTGTAGGATTCCATAACAAAGGAGTAGGGTATAATATTTTTATTTTTTTGAAGTAACTCCATGGTTAGGGTCTTTGAATCACCCACTTGTGGGCTTGTATGTTCAGTTTCAAGAAAAGTCTAGGGGGAGTAATTGACAGGACAGTAATTTGTATGTTTGGTGCGCTACTATGGAATCTAGTCAATAATGGCTAAGAAGGATGCACTGAAAACAACAATCCAAGGAAAAAAGAGTCAAGGTATTATCCCCTTGTAACATCTTAGTATAAATTTGACTAATGTCCATAAACATAGGATCCTACAATCTTAGTGGATAGGTTTGATCAAGAATGAATTTATGAAGCTTGGTCATGACCTGATCTATGACATTATAGGCATGAGTGAAGAGGTAAGTGAGATAACAGAGTCAAAGTGTAGATCAGAGCATGTAATTATGATAAGAAGTGATGTCATGAATAGGGTAGAGGTGATTCATTGGAGTGTAGTGCATTAAGGAAGTAGTATGATGACTAATCTCAAAGAGATTGAGGTATGAATTGTTTGTTTTCCTTCATATATGCCTAAATAGGATTTTACATGTCGTAAAATGCTTGCATGCAAGGGAAGTATGACCAGTTTGAATGCTTGATATTTTAGTCAAACAATCAGGATTTTGATGTCGATCAATCATATATGGAACATGGGATAATGGAAAATAGACCTTTGGTTGATGCTTTATAACCAAAACATGAATGGTACTTGAAGCTGATCACAGTATAAATAAGGTGAGCTATACATTATGTCTTTTTTCATTAATGTAAAAAGGGGGAGAAGTTCAAGGTGTTTTCCATTAATGAAAAAGGGGGAGATTGTTGGCATGTGGTCCTAATAGGGGTTTTCATTGATGAAAAACCACATTAATGAAAAATTGAATGTTGATGTATGATGATATTATGATGTATGTTATGATTGATAACATGGTCTTTCATATGCATACCAGCTGGTACAGTGAGATTCAGTGAGGTGTGCTTGCTCTTGCAAACCTATACAGGTGACTAGGAGATTCATCTTGACAGAATGAGCTTATTGAGAGCTTCATTGAAGAATTTTGACATGATGTATAGACATGTTTTGAGGGTTATTGAGCACTCACAATAGTAGGATATGTACATGTACAGGTGTGTTCTTTATGTTACAAGTGATCATTAGGAGCAGGTATAATAGCTTAGAGGTGTGATAGAGCAGTTTGGAGCTATATGAGCTCATAGAAGCATGAATTAAGGTGTATCATGAAATATTAGGTATTTTTGGGTAATTTTTATAGGTTTCTTATTAAGTTATTGCATCATTTCAGTTGACCCTAGCTTCTATAGTGAGAATCTGTAAGTTGAACCTATGAAAATGAGATAGGCTAGAGATATTTACGTATGGAGAGATTGACATTATGATTATTGGAGATGATTATATGTTAGATGGAGTAATTATTATTTCTCAGAAAACTTTAAGGTGCCCATGATGATAATTTTTCATGATATGATGGATTATGTGACTCAGGGTGAAAAATAAGCCAAAATCAAGCTCAAAGTGAAACTTCAGATGATCATTGTGAACAATGTGATTTGCATGGGACCTTGTTCCTTTCAAGGAAGCTTATATGGTGAGTTTATAAGGTTTCTTAAAAATAATGAGGTTGTTTTATTGTCAGGATTTTATGAACGAATGTTAAGAAGCTAAAGTGGTCTAAAACCCTAGTTAAACCCTAGCTAGGAGCACTTTCAATAAAGTGAAGTATAATTAACCAGTTTTGATTTATTCATTAAAATTTATTATTTTATTTTGTATAGGAATCCATTTTATTTACAAAAATGTATGGTTGAGGTCAAGGTGATGAGTGGGCCCCACCTAAAATTAGCAGTTGCTGAAGAAGAATGGTTTTACGACAAGAAGGTCCAAAGGAGTAACATGCAAAAATTGATGGTACATGATTAATGGGATTTTTTTAATTTACATGGAGGTATCAGGACATGTTCATGCAATTTTATGGTGTTTTGAGGTACATACATATTGACTGGTGAAAGGGAAGATTTGGCATCTCAAATAGCAATCTTTAGTAAAAAAGAGGATAGCTTGAGCTATAGCTCAAGATTAAAGTGAGATTATTAAAGTTTGTGTTTAAAATTCTATTCAGATATATATTTCAATTTATATATGGTATTTTCTCATGATGAGGTCATATGATAAGTTTGTTATGTCATTCTTTGGACGTGAAGATTTTTGACAGGTCAAGACAACATGTGTTATGATGAATGTTTGATGTTGTTTGAAGCATGAGATTGATTGGGTGATTATTTATATCACTCTGTATTGTGAATAGGGATGAATTTTACATCCAATGAATCAATTTTTTGGTCTTGAAAGTTTTTAGAAATAATTGTATGAGCTAAGCTTTGGAAACAATTTTTTTGGCAGATTGTTCTAGGTAAAGATAAAATGTAGAAGTGGTTTGAAGATATTGATGTTTAATCGATTCCAAATTTCTTTTAATTGTTACTATATGTTCTTCCCTTTCTAGTGAGTGATCACATGGAATGGTTTTTTTGATTATATGTGATTTGGTGGCATTAATGAAGTTTCCAGGGTGTTGAAGGGTGCATGAAACAATAGTTTTGAGAAATACAAAGAGTAATGAGCCCCTTAAAAAAAATAATCTGAATGGTTGGTTTTAATTGCAACCATGTATGATGTTTAAATGTTAATTTAAACATGTGTAGTGATTTATGGGTCATGCATAAGGATGGTTTGTAAGTAAGGTCATTTTTATCTTTGTGCCCATGGGGTTTTATGTTATTTTTGGCACATTAAATGATGCTTTAGGATAGGCTGACCTACTTGGGTCACTTGTGGATGTTATGATTTGAATTTATAACTTTTATGTGATGCATGCATTGAGCCGAAGGAGAGAAAATGTTTTCTTTTCGAATTAGAGCCTTAGAGAGGTTATAAAAAATAGGTTATGGGCATATTGTTTCTAGATTTTTTAAAACCCCTTTTATCTTTTTTTGAAGAACCCTTTTTGTGAAAAGAAAAATACCATTTGGTTCTAGCCTAAACCACCTGAAATATCATTCTAGGGTAACTTCTTGTTGAGTTTTGATGAGGATAATTTGAGCAAGTGCAAAGGTTGGTGCTGTTTGTTTGAGAGCGAGTTGGAGAATGAGGGAATATTTGGATGCTTGTTTCTGTATGCAATCTACATAGAATGTTGATGAAATTTGTACGTTTTATAAGGTGATTTTCCATATCTGATATTGAAGGTTTATGATATACTCATAGTTGTACTTCCTCATATGTATTCATGAGACATATTGATTTTTTTTAGATCAATTCATTATATCTTGTGAATCTTTGTTGAAAGATATTACACTTTGTGATATTATTTGAGCATCTAAATAAGTGTGTGTGGATCTGATTTGATTATCAATATATGTTTCTTTGATATCTATATTATGTTCCTTGCATTAATTTTTACTTTACTAAAAAGGTTGTACACTTTAATGTGTTGTACATGAACATGTGTGGTTAGGGTTTGAAGCACAAGTGTGAAAGGTTTTTTGGGACTGATTCACCCCCCCTCTTAGTCCTTTTCACCTGCAAAAGAATTATGATATATATGTAGGTTCCCCAAGGAGTATTAAAGGATATTTTGTATTTCTTAGTTTTTTTAACCATCACCTGATTGTAACCAGAGAAACCATCCAATGTTGAAAGAATTTATGACCTTGTTACCATTTGCAAAAGGTTATCCATGTTTGGAAAAGGGTAGTTGTGTTTCATGGAAACCTTGTTTAAATTTCTGAAGTCAACACATAATCTAATATTCCCAGTTTTCTTTCTTATTGGAACTAGATTGGAAAACCATAAAGATTATCTTGTGGGTTGAATGATTCCTCTATACTTTAGTTTATTAAGCTATTCTTACATTTTAGTTACAAGGATGGGGTTGATTGGACTTTTCCTTTGTATCAAAGGATTATTGCAAGGTTCGAAAGGTATCACATGCTGAAAAAAATCCTCCCTATAAGATTTCAAATTAGAATAGGACCAAGCCAAAAAAATCTTGATATTTTCTTAAGAGTTTGGTATAGGCCTATTTTTCATCTGCATCTAAATTTTTTCCCAGCCAAACTTTTCTCACATCTTAGAAATTTCCTAAGTTGCATTCATTTACATTTCTTGGAGTGTGGATGGAGTTTCTCACATCTCTATTAGCACCATAAAAATAAAATTAAATGCTGCCCATCCCTCTTGGGATTGTGTTAGTTTTCAACTGAATTACCTCCTTCCCAAACATTGTCTATTTTCCATCAAACATCTCTACCACAAGCTCAAGATCAATCAATTGATTATCAAATTTTTCTTTGAAACTTTGGAATTTTCTGATGTGAGAATCATCATCAAATACTTGTTAATGTGTAATGTTGTCAGGTATGGAAAGCCTAACAAGCATCTCATCATAAAACTTGTACTATGGGAATATAATTTCATTATCATAATGATAGTTTAGGATAACTAATTTATCAGCAATATTGAAAGAATCAAACATTTCAATTAGATCCCAATTAGCATTTTAGTATTGCTTTAATCTCTAACTTTTGGTTGCATATATTTTTCTGATTTGTTTAATAAACAATTCAAAGTCACCTTTTACAATTAATTACTTTATCACATGTCTCCAAGAAATCCTTAAACCAATTATGATAACAATCCTTATAAATTCAAAGCATGGTTTGAATGAGGAGTTAAAATACCATTGGATTAGAGAAAAAACACCACCCATGTCCCATTTCTAAAACTAGAACATGCTTCATCGAAATACATGGTCCAAGGAGCATTGGGGTCTTCAAACTGATCCCCAATGTCTAGGAACTGATCTTAAAAATATGCATTACCAACAAAGTTTCCAAAGTCAAGATCTAGGTATAACACCTCATATGATGCATTCATTAGGTCTTCTATTAAAATGCAATAACTTACATTCTTTATGTAGCTTTACCATTTTTCGTTCCAAAGTAATGGTGGCATATGTCAGGTCCATCTACACACTACCTCTAAAACTTATTTCCCACTTTCTTGGCATTCCCCATTTCATAGGGAAATCAAAAATGAAAAAAACATTCATGGTCAGTTACTTTCTAGGGTGAGCCACCAATTGTATAATCAATCCCTTTACACACCCAACAACATGTAATTCTCTTGGATCAATAACATAACATATTCCATAAGAAGATGTCATCTTTATACCAAGTTCATTCATGTCCACCAACGACATGGTATTATAAGAAGAACTTGAATAAAACATGTAATTATGTATGAGCTAAACATTAACCATTAGTTTTGTGTAGAAATGATCAATATCCAACTAAATCTCAACTAGGGTTGTACCCAAAAATACTTTAAGGGATGATTCAATGATCTCTTGAGACTCTTTAATATCATTCTCAACAATAAGGGGAGAGAGATTTTTTTTTTCAATAACATCCTCATTGGAAAATTATCTTCATTTGGCTCAAGATCTGGGCTATATCACAAAAATTGTATTTAGGCATTGATGCATTGGGAGGGAGAGTGTCTATTTTTTTAGATGGTATACATGTGTTTAAAATAGAAACATCAGAAGGAACACTTGGATTTTGATCAACAATATGGGTTTTTCATGGTAGATTCTTATTGGGAGAACATTTATAAGCATTAGTCAATATTGGTATCTTAGCCTTTAAGGATTGGGTAGGACTCTTCACTTACCAACTTATTAGATTTTACTCCTTCTCCTGGGTAACAACTGCATTGATCAATAATTCCCTATGATCCTTATAAGGGACTTTTCAATCATAATTTTTGATCATCAAAGATCTTAGGTACTCAAAATAAGGATTAAGAAATTTAAGGGATTGAGCCATATCAATTTTATATTCAACTTCAAGTGGAAGATACATACTTTGTTTACACTTAACCAAAAATAATGAACAATTCTAGTACATAGAAATTTAGTAGAGATTGCACCTTATTTAAAGTTTACTTGATGATCAAACACACACGCATCATCAAATTATTATCCAAAAACATCTTCATCCAAGGATGATTATTCATATTAACATTAGGAAATAAGCATTTATCACTCCAATCAATGATGTGTTCTTCTTCAACATATATAATTCTTGCACCCAATGGATCTGATTAAGCTAAATATGGAAATATATGCCTAATATGATTGCTATTGTAACATTAAAATAAATGAATAATTAAGTATATAAATTATCCCAAGTAAACTAAGCCAAAATATATGAAACCTTAAGTGTAAATAAGAGCTAAGATGACTTATGTGTTTTGCAATTATTCCTATAATGTGCTGAAGTGCTGATTGGATGAATAGAGAGGGAGAAGTGTCACACAGAGCCTCAAAAAAGAGTGTGAGATGATGATATTTCTAGATTGGGGTAACTGGATAGGGATAGGGGTACTTGTGGGAAAATTAGACTTGTTTCTAGGTGCCCATGTCTACAGAAATGCTTAGAAAACCTCCTTTGAGTGGTCATGAGGTATTTTTTGTTGTTCACCTTTGGTCACACAATGATCACCGAAGTCACTAAAAAACTACAATGAAGTAATGACTTGTAAAACCATGAAAGAGACATCAAATCCTTAAAAATAAAGATGTAGAATAAGGGGTCATACTTTACTCAGTTATCATAATGGTGATCTTATGACTAAGCATTGCAGTACATCTTTACCCCAATGTAGTTTTATGTGTGTGTGCAGAATTGTGCCTTAGGTGGCGCTTGTGCATTTCAAACTTAAAAGAGAGGAAGTAGATAGATGTAAATAAATGTAATAGATGTGTGTATGGAATAGAATGAGCTTCCCTCCTATGAAATGTATGTAGAATAACCATCCTTTGTGTCCCTTAGATGGTGCTATATGTATGTAATGGAGCTATTAGATGCTTGATGGATGTAACATTAGGTGGTGATAGCTAATGCTTAGTGCTTGGTCCCTTATTATGATCACATAAATTTATATTTATATGATTCCCTTGTTTAAATTTTGTAATTAACCCCGAAAAGGAAAACTACCAAAAAGATAATATGTTCAAATGCTAGAAAGGACCCAAAAAGTGTGAAAAAGTATACTAAGGTCAGGGGTGCCCAAAGGGGACGAGGGCACCTGGAACTGGTGTCCTGGTTGGGCACTAGTGTCTAGGATGATAAATTTTAAAGTATAAAAAGGAAGACTTGAGCAAGTAAGGGTGCAAGGCAATAGAAAGTAAAGAAAAGTGGCCAAATACATGGGTTGATTAGTAATTTTATTACTTATGAATTATCCGAATAGTAATATGCAATCAAGACTAAATAGATACCCAAAGTACATGATTTTATGTCTACATTTCCCCCCACTTACTGTTGTTGAGTGACAGATCTATAACATAAAGTATATAAGATATGCATACTTGATAACCATGTAGATCTATGAAGAGAGTGTGCCGAGGGACAAGACAAAGCGTGTAATGATAAAAAATTTGTAGTGTGGATGCTAAGGAGGAAAAAGTGCAACAAATGATGATGAAAATGACCCTAGGGTGGAAACACATGTGTAGATATCATGATTGTGCCTATTGTTGATGTTGATTGTTGTTGTGATTGGTCTTGTGAAGTGACTACCACTTCCCATAAGGATGGACATGTAAAAGAGAAGAACAAACAAATAGTCAAATACACATGTATATGATCAAAAATGTGTTAAAAGTATGTAAAATTTGAAAATGAAAAAAGGAACATGTTTACATGATCTGTGATGAGAAAAAGGGTGTAGAAAGGATCCTGAAGATGTAGAAAAATGATTTTTTAGGTGATCTAACGCTAGTTGTGTTGGCTGCGAGTTTTTGGGGTTATCTCATGCTAAGTCATGGAAGAAGTGTAGGGAGAAAAGTATGGTGTCATTGTCCAACATTTAAATGGTTTCCAAAATGTAGAACATCACTAAATATGGTGTGTAAAATTTGAATAATTTGATATAAATCAAAAGTTAAAAGTGTTATGTAGTGTATGCATGCCAAGTGTTAAGGACTATGTGTCCTGTAAAAGCCGATGTGGATTTATGTATATTGTGCTGAAATTCCAAATACTGTGTAACTACCCCCTGGTCATAGGTGTCCATGAAGGGTCAAGGGTGCCCATGCACTACTTTTCTAGTCTGGGCACTGGTGTCTGTGCTCTGTTAAGGAACCAAGTCTGATTCCAATCCCTATTTGATACTGATGAATATGTTGTATTGGTACTATGCTATGATGAACTATGACTCTATGAAGATGTATGGGGTGATTGATTCATCCAAATGATATACCCCCCTCATTTGGGGTGCATGCGACATCGCTGAAGGAGTGTGTGGCCCAAAAGAGGAAGTCCCGTTATGATTAAGCCATGCCAGACAAGGGGAAGTACATGTAATTAGTAGAAATTAAGGCACACAAAAAAAATTGGCTAGGAGAAAAGTGTTAGTATAAGAAAACATGCATGTAAAATATAAGCTAGAAGACAAGAAGACAATGTGTAATTTAAGACGCAAGAATACAACATGCAAGAAGACAATGTAGATCGATAAAATCAGGTTTCAAACATGGGACATCACTCATGATGTCACAAGAAAATTAAGGATGACTAAGACACAAGAAGATACATGTGCACACAATACAAAGGGAAAAGTTTGCAAATAATGGCAATCAAAGAGAAAGAAATGACAAACAATGTAACATACAACCATGGAAGTAAATAGACACACATAAAAATGTTGCACATGAATCACTTGTTAGCATGTTAGAAATATAAAGAGTATGCCAAAGGGTAAGTGCACCAAGTTGGGGGGAAAAAAGGGGGTCTTAAGTGGACACATTTTTCTGAAAAATAAAAACTTCAACTTGTATGAGTTTTTTGAAATAGTTATACTCAAAATTGGAAGATGTTGTATAAACATGATTTTGAGTCTAGTTTCTAAGCTACTAAATTTTATCGAATATGGATAAGTTATAGTGGGTCAAATAACTAAAATACTAATATGTGCTCCTATTTTTGTTAAAAAACATAACAGAGTGACTTTCATGCGCCCCACCATTTTTTAGCACCATTTATTAGTTTTGAGAACCATTTAGTAGAAAGATATCTAGGAGCATCTAGTTTGTAATAGAATTTTATTTAGATTTTTTAGCAAGTATTTAATTTTTTATGATTTTTCTAGTACATAAATTTTATGTTTTGAAAAATAACAGAACTCCGATTGTGCCCCCTTAACTACCTAAAAAAATATCAATTTTTTTTTTGAATATGTATAAAATTAGGCCTAGTTTGTGTTAGTATAATTATTTTTGAATTTGGATGAGCCAAAAAAATATACACAATGAAATATAGACATATTTAAACTTAAAAAAACAAGTTATAAAAAGGCATAGTTAGAAAATAAATAACATGGAGACCTTATATTAGTCAGAAAATTTTAGAAAAGTATATTTTTAGAAAGAAAAAACTCTGCTCTACTTCTTGGTATGATTAATTTTATGACTGTTTTATGTTGATTTATCATGGATGAAGTGAAATTTTTACATTTTCCTATAAAACCATGTTGTTTTCTGTGTTTGTGTAGGTCCATGCCTTAGGCTTGGGGATCCAAACCAGATCTCAAGCCTTGAGGCATGGCTTGGAAAAAGTGAAAATGCAAAATGCGTATGCGTTATAATGCGTATGCACTATAACGCTTACGTGTTATAATGCATAAGAATTCTATATATTATGAACATTGTATATGCCTTTTTCATGCTTCTATTAACAAAAATAAATGTTTGAGTTTTTCATTTATTATTATTTCTTATAATTTAAATTTGTTTTTGTAAATATAAGAAATTAGGGTCACTAATATCACAAAAATATAGGGTTTAAGATTTTAGCATTTTACTTCTAGTATCGAAACCCTAAACCCTAGGCCATAAACCTAAACCCTAAACTATAAACCTTGATTCCTAAACTCTCAACCCTAAACCTTAAACCATGATCCCTAGACCCCAAAACCTAAACCCTAATCCATAAACCCTAAACCTTAAACATTCACCCCTTACCCTTGAGCCCTAAACCCCAAGCTTTAAGACCTAAACCTTGAACTCTAAGCCCTAATCCCTAAACTCTAAATCTTGACCCTAAACACTAAACCTTAAATACTAAATCCAAAATCCTAAAACCTAAACCCTAATCCTTGAACCCTACACTCTTATCCCTAAGACCTAAAATCTAAACACTAAACCCTAGACCATATACCCTACCATAAACCCTAATCCCTAAACCCCGAGCCCTAAACCATAAACCCTAAAACTTAAGCCCTATAAATTAAATCCTAAATCCTAAACCATGAACCCTAAACCATAAACCCTAATCCTTGAATCATAAATCATAAACCCTAATCCCTAAACACTAAATCCTTAACCCTAAACCCTAAATCCTTAACCCTGATCCATAAAACCTAACCATAAACACTAAAACCTAAAACCTAAACCCAAACCCTAAATCTTAAGCCATAACCTTGAACCTTGAACCATAAAACCTAAACCCTAAACCTTAAACCCTGAACCTTGAGCCCTAAATCCTAAATCCTAAACCCTAAACCCCGAACCATATTTCATCAATATTTCCTAGTCTCATACCTAGAACCATCATTGATTATTCTTATAGAACTACCTTGTTTATGAGAGGTGGGACAAGTAACTAAATGAATATGACATCTACCTTTTTCCTTGTAATGCATATTACACATCTTTTCCAAACTTGTTTATCCCCACATATACTTGCACTATTGAATGCAAATTTATTCACACTCCGAATTTTTTTTCACATTTCTCATATTTCCATGTATGGTATTATGTAGGCCATGATGACTCATTGGAAGTTGAAAAAAATAACCATCACAACACAAAAATTAATCTTAAAGGAAAAAAATAAACATAGAGAATATACCAATACAGAAGTGTAGGATCATAATTGATTTTCCTACAGTTTCCTCTCCTCTAGAGAAAGAGAAAGTTCTTGTTCTACTAGAATGGATAGTAAATTTGATATAACTTCCTAAAGTGTTCAAAATAAGCATAGAAATAGGGGAAGCACTAAGAACACAAAGGGGTTATTAATTGCCTAGTAAATATTTCTTGTTTAGTTCTAAATGTGAGTCACCTGGCCTACGACTTAGTGACCCTCCATTCATTGATAATTCCTAATATGATAAACCCATGGATGTTTTCAAAAGTTCCTTAAAAAAGATAGGGGGTAGTCATCAATCCTTGTGAAGGGTGCGCTGTGATTTCTAAGCAACTTGAGATTCATATAGATTTAGAGGTCATAGCACAAATTTACAAATATCTCTATCATTATAAATGGAATCCAACTAATGGTGTATCTCTGTACATCCAAAGATCGAGGACTACTGGGTTCTGTGGAAGGATTGGAAATTTAGGAATCTGAAATTTACCTCCTTAAAAATATAACTAGATGAAAGACATCAAATTGTGATGACTCTCTTTGAATGTTATGCCTACGAATTCGATGAACCCTTTTCAGTTGAATAATCTCTGTCAATTACTAATAAGAATGGGTAAGACATAAAACATTATAATGATTGAAATATTTCCCATGCGATGGGAAAAAGAAGATAACTATATTGGGTAATATTTATTTACCCTGAGCCTTGAGCCATAAACCCTAAACCCTAAACCTTGATCCCTAAACCCTAAACCATAAAACCAAAACCCTAAATACTGAGCCCTAAAATCTAAACTTGAAACCCTATACCTTAAATTCTAAACACTAAACCCTAAACCCCAAACTATGAAACCTAAACCCTAAACCTTGAGCCCAAAACCCTAAACCCTAAACACTAAACCCTAAACCTTGAGCCCTGAACCCTAGATCCTAAACCTTGAAGCTTGAACCCTGAATCAAAAACCCTAACACATAAACCCCTTACCCTAATCCATAAACCGTAAATCCTAAACCATGAGCTCAAAACCTTAAACCCTAAGCCCTAAAACCTGAACCATGAGCTCTAAACCTTAAACCCTAAGCCCTAAAACTTGAACCTTGAGCTAAAAAACCTAAAACCTAAACCATACATACTAAATCCTAAACCCTAAACTCTTAGCCTTAAACCCTAAACCCTAAACCGTCAACCCTGAGCCCTGAGCCCTAAACCTTAAACTCTAAAACCCAAAACCTAAATACTAATCCCTAAAACCTAAAACTTAAACCCTAAACCCTAAACACATAATCCCTAAATTCTAAATCCTAAACCTTAAACCATAAACCTTAAATTCTAAACACTAAACCATAAACCCTAAACTATGATACATAAACCCTGAACCTTGAGCTCAAAACCCTAAAACCTAAATTCTAAACCCTAAACCCTAAACCCTAAACCCTAAACCCTAAACCATGAGCCCTAAACCCTAAACCCTGAGCCCTAAACCATAAACCCTAAACCTTGAACCATGAGCTATGAACCCTATTGCTAAACCATAAACCCCAAGTTGTGAGCCAAAAAACATAACCCTAAAACTTAAACAATAAATCCAAAACCCAAAACCCGTGGCCTTAAACCCTAAACCCTAAACCCTAAATCATAAACCCTAAAACCCAAACCCTAAATATTGATCCTTGAAACCTAAACCTTAAATTCTAAACACTAAACCATAAACCCTAAACATCATTTTAATAAGGATACCATTTTAGTAAGAAGTAGAAAAACATCATAGAGCTAATTCATGGTCACTAAAGTGAATTATGGACCAAATTTCAAAATTAGTACAAATTCAAGTAGTGGTACAGCCAAAATTCAATCCAGAAGGGAAAAAAACCTAAAAGAATACTATATGTTTTCACGAAACAAAGAGTGATTACATTATATATGGCTTGAAAGTTTTAAGTCATTATTGAAATTCTAAAAATGAGTAAGTACTGATCAGATTAGATTTTAAAAAACTATCTTCTAGATTATCATTGTAAGAACTATGGGACCACTTCCATTAGGTGCAAAGTGACCCTAATTTCTTATATTTAGTAAAATAAATTTTAAGTATAAGAAATAATAAAAGTATAAAGTAATAATAAAATAAATTTTATACTTCATATAGAGAAAAAATCGTACGCGTTTTAACGCGAGCACGTTATAATACGTACACATTTTAGGTTCATTAATTCCCAAGCCTAGGAAAACATAACACGATCGCATTATTGTAAAAAACAATTGTGTTATTGCAAAAAACGATCATGTTTCATTCATTTTTGGGTTTTTGTCCACTTTTTACCCCCCAACTTCGTGCACTTACCCCAAAGTGTGTATAATATGATAATACTATGCTATGAAACAAAATGAAATAATAACACCTATAGTGTACAAAAGTGGATGCCCCCAAGATCCATTGTGGGATTGGTAATATGTACTGCACTAAACATCCATGTTGCATGTAATAGATATGTATAATCTATGATCACAACTAGAAAGAAAATGAACACGCATGTGTGTATGATAATGATAATTACATACTAGAAATATTTCTAGCATGTGTAAAAGAGTGTACATGTAACAAGTAAATGTAAGCAAGACTAAATACAACCAAGATATGCAGTATGATATGGAATGTAAATGGAATGGAATGTAGAATGAGTGTGATAGGAGTCACGTGACCCTCGAGTGAGTATGAAGGTGTATGAATGTGATGAGGTTCATTTATATATGCCCCCCTCAACAGTTAAACAAGAGTGCGTCATCGAGAAATGGTTTGAATTGTGTGTACTAAAAATATGTAATCATCAAGGCATAAAGCGTAGAGAGTGTGTGTGAGTGAGTAATTGAATGTGTGAATATTATGCGGTCCATTTGAGATGAAAACCATCAACAATTGAGTGTGAACCATGGAACTAGAGTGCATCATAGGGTAATGACTGCAACGTGTATAAGTAGATGTAAGAGATATGTAGTGTGAATGTGTATAGTGAGTAATGCACCTAGTGTGTGATAGAAGTTGTGAGAAGAATATATTGTGTGTGTATAACATGTGTTGTGTGAGATGTGTTATGTGTTATGTGCACATTAGAGAAGGATGTCATGAATATGTTTCTATTAGCAAATTTATTTTAAATATTGTTGATAGAAATTTATTGTGGCCACCTCGAGTGTGTAATTTTGTGTGTGTTGATTATGTGCAAGAAAGATGCATCATGTGATGTACGAGGGGTATATTGTGAAGGAATTGAACATGTAGTAAGGATGTTCTTTGTGTTGAATATGTGAAAAAATTATATTTTGTTATGGTGTAGAGGTTGTATTGATAGATAGGCATGAGAAGAGTGTATTGTAAGTATGAATGTGTCGCGAGTGTGTTGGTTCTATAGTATGTGTGAAAAATATATATCATGAATGTGTATAGTAGATGTTATGTAGAGATTAATGCACATAATGAGAGGTGTGTATAATATGTAAGGTGTACTATATAAGATAGTGTGTAGTGTGTGGTGTGTGAGGTTCATGTATATAGTATGTCCTCAACAATCAAGTGTAAACCAAGGAACCTAAATGCATCATTAGGAAATGATGATGTGAATGTATCAAGAGGTTCTTAATAATTCTTAGAGAATATTAGTCATTAAGTACTAAGTGTCAAGTGCATGAGATGATATTGAAATTTGATTGTAATGCAAGGGGGGAAAAGCTATGATGCCCCCCAAGTGTGTAAGTTATGGAGAGCTAGTTAAAGACACTAAGATGATCAATGTAAGGAGTAGTTTTTTGAGAAAAATTGATGGGATTCTGAGGTGGTGGTGTTATGGGATCCTTGAGTTGTGGAATTCAAAAGAGGTTAACCAGATTTTGGTGGTCTTTTGGAGTGACCAGTTTCTTATTTATGGTAGATTTAATTTGAGATGACACAATGTTAGATTGATTTTGAGAGGGGGTTACTTGGGCAATGCCTGATTTTCCATAGAAGGAACATGAGAGGTGATGGAATGATGTTCATTAGACATAGAAAAATCAGCTTTAGGAACCCATTAGAAAATAACAATTGAAGATGTAAGAGGATGTCGTGTAATGAATGAGATAAAACCTTGATGCTCAAGATGCTTGATTCTTCAATGTAAAGCATAACAATAATTGCCATTATGTCCATTGATTTGATGATAATTGAAATATCGGAAACCTTGATATTTTAAAAGTCGGTAAGGAGGATACCCTTGAGTAGATGGTAAAGTGATCAATTGATGACTAAGGATTTAAGTTATAATGCCATGTTGCTTAGTAATGTGATCAAATGTTAGAGGCTTTGGTAATGGCATAGCTTGAGTCTCATTGATATGAGCACATGTAGCAGACATAGAATGAGGATGATATATAGAAGAAGAACAAACATGAGCATGAGAAGAATCCTTAAGATGTTGGATTTTAGATTTAAGAGATGTAATCATGGATTCCATAGCCTGAAATGTTTCTTGAAATAAAGAATGCAAAGATTGAATTGAGTCCAACATGGATTGATTAGATGGAGGATCATGAATACTAGGGATGTCAGATAGACAATAAAAAATAGAAATCACTTGATGAGGTGACATATTAATAGGGAGATACATGCTATCTAGGGATTTTTTCAGAAGAATTTGACAATTAGGATGCATTTGAATTAAATCATATAAAGAAATTTGAATGAATTCAGGAGCCATGATAGAAAATATGATGTTCCAAAGAAGCATCCGAATGACCAGTCATGAGTGGGATTTAATAAAATGATTAAACTAAATATGTAAATATATTTTCCTAATCTGATTGCTATTGTAGCAGTAAAATAAATGAATAATTAAGTACAAAATTATCCCAAGCAAACTAAACTAAAATATATGAAACGCTAAGTGCAAGGAAGAGGTAAGATGAATTAGTTGTTTCAAAATTATTCTTGGACCATTCCAAAGTGATGAATAGATGAAAAGAGAGGGATAAGCGTTGCACAGAGCCTTATAAAAGTGTGTGAGTTGACATTCTTCCTAAATTGGGGCACCTGGATAAGGATACGGGCACATACAGGCACCCTAGACTTGTTTATGGGCACCCCTATATGTGGAAATGATAAAAAACATCATCTAAGTAGTTATGAGGTATTCACTGTTGTTTTCCTTTGGTTGCTATGAGGTTACAAAATGATCACCAAAGTCACTGGAAATCTGCAATGAAGTAATGACCTGTAAAACCCTCAAAGAGACATCAAATCCTAAAAAAGAAAGATGTAGAATGAGGGGTCAAAATGTCAACTATCACAATGGTGATATTACAATTGAGCACTATACTACATCTCATCCCAAATGTAGTTCTATATGTGTGTGTGTGGAATTATTCCCTAGGTGGCTCTTGTGTGTGTCACACTTGATAGCCAGCAAATAGTTAGATGTAAATAAATGTAATAGATGTGTGCATGGAAAAGAATGAAATTACCTCCTATGAAGTGTATGCAAAATAACTAGCCTTTATGTACCTTGGGAGGTGCTAGATGTATGCAATAGATCTTTTAGATGTTTGATGGATACAACCTTAGGTGTGATAGCTAATGCTTAGTGCTTGGTCCCTTATTATGATCACATAAATTTATATTTATATGATTCCCTTGCTTGAATTTCATAATCAACCAGAAAAAGGAAAACTACCAAAAAGAGAAGATGATTAAATGACTAGAAAGGACATGAAAAGTGTGAACAAAGTATACTGAGGTCAAGGGCACCCAAAGGGGACAAGGGTGCCTAGCACTAGCATCCTGGCTAGGTGTTAGTGTCCAAGATGATAAATGCCGAAGTATAAAAAGGTATAATTGAGAAAGTAATGGTGCAAGGAAACATAAATTAAAGAAAGGTGGCCAAAGACATGGGTTAATTAGAAACTTTATTACTTAGGAATCATACGAATAGTAGTATGTAATAAGGACTAAATAGATACCCAAAGTTCTTGATTTTGTGTCTATAGGATCATGAACTGCCTTATTTTCTTTGAATGGATATTGACTATCATTTTGACCCACAAGTATCTTTCCTCTATCATCTGCTCTATGATATCCTCTAATTTTTGTTTATTTTGATTTTGATTTTAAACTCAAGGGCCTGAAGACAACCCTTTCTAAGCTCTTGCCAGCTTGTAAGAAATTTATTTAACTGCCCCAGACATGGTCTTAACCACTTCTTCCAGATCAGTAGATTGCACTCTAGACACGGTATATCAACTTTAGAAATATACTAAATCATACTCTAAAGAGAACAAGTTGATGATGATTTGATAAATCCTTCTTAAACTCTAGGAATAGATAAATCTTACTTGGAGAATTGTTCCTTGAAAATGGCACCAAAAGGGTGTTGGTTACCAATCTAACACCCTAGATAAGGAAATAATGAGAAAAGGAGCAAGGAGAAAAGATAGAATTATTGAAGTGTCATTTTGTATCCAGGGATGGACCTATCTATCTATCTTGACCATGCCTTTAAGAATAACATGGAGAAATCTTACTAAGGATGTGGATGATATATTACTACTTTATGGCTCTTTCTAGAGTAAGGTGAGAGGACCCGAGGGGTGGTTTGAAAGGGAGAGGGATATATCAAGTTTCATATGTTCAAACTTGTTAGAACTTCAATCTAAGGATAAATGTAACCAAAAAATTCAATACTCATTCAAGAGAATGGTTAAAAAGCACTACACTCTCTTAGATTTTTAGACACAAACCAATAAAGATAGATTAGATGGGATCAAAAACATCGTTCTAGAACAAATCTATTGATAGCTTGAAATATAATGAAACTTGAGATGCTAATATTCATAATTCATGGAAAATACACTCACAAGGTATGTGTGATTTGCAGGAAAATAGCATGTTGGATATGTAAAGGGAGATGAAATATGTAAGGGGTAGGGACAAAGGATAGTGTAAATGAAAGTGAAGGTGGATGGAAATAGGGGAAATAGATATTAAGAGGAATTATATGCATTGAACATGTTGTCTTGATAATTCTTCATGTATTCACACCTAAAATCAAAGGAAAGTCACTCTCCAAAGGTTTCTTTCCCTCAAGGACACCCAAATAAGAAAAATAATACAAACTAACACTTAAGACCTGAACACAAACACCTAAGAATGAAGCCTCATGTACTCACTGTTGGCATTGTGTTGTCATTGATGTTTAAGTGAGATGATGAAAGTGATGTTGGAATTGATGTTTGTAGTGTCATTGATGTTAAACGGAGTAAGATATATGAAGGTTGATTGGTAGTTTCTCTTATTGTTGACATGTCATGTTGAGTTGAGTTGCTTGGTGAGGTTGCATGGTATCTTTAGTAGTGCATGTGGGTTTTACCCCATATCCAAAGAAAGATCATAAGATCAATAATAAATTCAATTCAACATAGCACAAATAATATGAGTTACAAATATATAGGATTTTAATTCTAACAACTCCTCAAACAAGTAACACTAATCTAGGATGGTTGTTCTAACCTCCTAGATTCTCTCCTAACCACTAACCACCACTACAATTTCACATTGTAGTACCTACATATGATATAATTGATCTCACTTTACTTATTATTATCATATAACCTAAACATTAACATAACACATTTAAATGTGCACACTATTTTTTTCCAACATTCCCCCCCTTAGTGTGCACATGGGGTGAGGAATGCTTTGGAGCCGTATAGAGGTAATTGACGTCAGTCAGTAATTTCCATATGTGGGTTGCTACAATTAATTGATGTCCACCTATTTTAAATTTGTGCCCCCTTGATATGAAAAGATGTTGGATGTCAGTTTCGACTGATAATACATCCAAAATAATCTATAATACATTTTTTTCGAAAATATATTAACTCCCCACTTTTTCAAAAAATGAATTATATCCCTCTTACGAATATATTTTTAGATCTCCCTCTTCACAATTATTATCTCCAAATACCATTTTATGAATTCCTAAAAATCTTTAAAAAATTGGAAAAATGTATTTTTGAGGGATTCAAACCCAATACTTACATGTGTATTATCCCCTTCACAAAATGCTCTACCTAATCGTGCTTGTTGTCAGAATCAATAAGTTCATCTGGGTCGGCAGACATGGCATCTTCATCATTATCTAAAGATAAGAAATCCAGATCAAAAAAATTGAACCATGGGAAACAATCAAGGATTTCACAAGCAAACAAAAATGTATCTCATATAAGGAATCCTGCATCTGGCTCCAACATATCAGAGATCTTCATGAATAAGAGGATAGAATTGTTCCAGATCTTTGTGTAGATAGATGAATCCTTCCATACAATTCTTGCTGGGTACTTCTGATTCACCACTGTCATTCTATACCTCACCCAAAAATTCTTATCCAGATCTATACCCACAGATTGATCACTTTATAGGTATATGCATAGAGTGTAGAAAGACTCGTACACACCTATACGAATTTTAGAGCCCCCCACATGAAAAAAATTTCTGAATATGTTCCTAAAAACAAATATAAAGTAGCTGATTAGGGTTAGACCACATATTTATTTAGTTATGGAAGAAATATATTCACGATATTATGTCATATTTGAGAGATGAAAATCCATCGAGTCACAACACGTAGGACCATGTAGAGGGAGAAACCAACTGATCCAATCACCGATCTATGAGTCCAATATGTTCAGATTCACTTTCTATGAGTTAAGAAGAGGAGATCCTCTACCATGATCTATTTTATGCTTGACTGAGGAGTTGACGATTTATTCCATCTACCACATTAAGGGTAATATCTTATGAGGACCGATCTGAAAAATTCTGAGTCGTTTCAATGCCAAGAAGAGTCATATGGAGATTAATCTACATGTAAGGGTATAGGTATTCCATGAGAGACCAATATAGAGTCGATCACTAAAAAGTTAAGATCCATATTCCAAGAAAAGTGGAATCCGATGCAACTTGTAGGAAGACTAGTTTTCCATGCAAGAGAATAAGAACTGACCATAATGTGGAATTACCTCCTGAGCGTAATGCAATGATATTCAATAAAAAACTAGATACAAAATATTTGTACAACAAGAAATCAGAATCTCCAAATAATTACACCTATGGAAGCACATACAAAATAAAATTATATATATATATATATATTATAATTTTTTGATTTTTGATGAAAAATATGAACAGAATGGGAAAAATACTATGGAAGGAGTGAAAAAATTGGAAGAGAGAAGATGATGCACTTGAATGATGGATGTCAATGGGTTCATTGTGAGGTCCATGGTATCTGATATTACCATTGATAAATATACAAGAAGGGTGGATGCTACAAACTCCATATTTTGCACAAGGTTCATGGTATCTGCTAGTTCTTTGTTTGCACTACTTGGATTTACAACAAATGGATGACACATAGACAATGGAAAATGGGTTTGCATGAGGTATGATTTTCTCACCCATTTACATTACCTAACTTGAAAAAAGAACCATGAGTGGGGTGAAATTAAGAGAGGCCTCATACGAAAACCAGCTCTAATACTAGATGTGGGTTTTACCCCATATCCAAAGAAAGAGGATAAGCTCAATAATAAATTCAATTCAACATAGCAAAAATAACATGAGCTAAAAATATATATGAGTTTAATTCTAACAGCTCCTCAAACAAATAACACTAATCTAGGATGGTTTTTCTAACCTTGTAGATTCTCTCCTAACCAATAACCACCCCTACAATTTCACATTGTAATACCTACGTGAGATCTAACTGATCTCACTTTCCTTATTATTCTCACATAACCTAAACATTAATATAACACATTTAAATGTACACACTATTTATTCCCAATAGTGTGATGGCTTATAAAGGTATTACAATGTTGTGGTGATGTTATAGTGATGCCATGAAGTGTGTTGAAGGACCTTATAGGTGGGTAAGAGTGATGAAGTGATGAGGAGGTCAACATGGTTGATACAAGCATGACCAAGTGGCCTAGTTTTGAGACCTAGTCAGCAGGATGAGGTGTGCCATAATGGAGTAAAATTTTTTAGAAGTTGGTGTAGCATGGAGAGTACAAGTATGAGGTTTAAAGACACTCACAAGTGTCTCAAAGTGCTGTTTATCACTTTACAGTCTCATACTTAAAGATTTGGAGTCTTTCTGAAGTATATTCGAATAGTTCATAGTTTGTTCAAAGTTTTTAGTTTGTCTTAGTATGGGACCAATATTGTTGGCAAAATGTTGTAATGCATCCTTCGAATTCTACTCTATTACTTTAGTGTTTTTCTAGATAATGTTACATTAATTCAGAGTTTATCCGAAGTCTCTGTTATTTACTTTAGAGTCTAAACTGAATGCTTCAAAGTTTTTCCAAAGACTATGGTTTGTTGTCATCTAGGACCAATGGTTTTGGATAAAAATTGCAATGCATTTCTAAGTTTATTGGTTCAATTTTTGTGATTATGTTTGGCCAACCTTCAATGGATTTGAAAGAAGATTTTTGATTTTCTTGTTGGTGGGTGACTATTTATAATTTTGGCACTAAATTTTTTCATATGTTCTCTAACCGGCCTAATTGATGGTGTTTGAATAAATTAGTGATGAGCCTAAGGCCATGAAGTTTCCATTAATGTGTGAAACTTACATGGTTGAAGTGATTTGATGGTGTTTTAGCTTCATCTTTGAGGACTAGTTTTGTAGGTCATAAACCTATTGAGAAGAGTTACTCCAAATGGTGGTGTAATTACATGAGATGCTAGTTCAGAGTTGTAGAAGATTTTAGAAGGCTGCTCGTAGGATTTGATTTAATATAAATTGAATTAAATATTAATTTCAGATTAACTAATGTAAATAATTATGTACAAATGATAATATATAGTAAATGGACAAGAAACAAGAAAGAAATAATATTAAAATCTAAACAAGAAAGGGAGAGATGGTGAGTTAGCTGATTTCACACAATCTGGAGATGTTCTGGGTAGGTGAATAGCTGGAACAGACTAGAAGACATGTCTTTAGGTTTCATTAGAGGTTATGAGACCCATAAATATGCAAGACAGAAGTGACCACGGGAAGATAGGAGTGCCTGGGTACTTCTGATTGATCTAGGCGCTAGTGTATAGTTAGATGTGTAGACATTAAAATTAGGTCACACTCCCCTTTAGTCCCTTGACAAATAAGAACCCTTCATCACATTCACCTAATCATTACCCCTTTCACCCCACAAATATTAATTTAATTAATTAAATTA
The DNA here is from genome assembly GCA_019776745.2 of Taxus chinensis. NCBI lineage: Eukaryota > Viridiplantae > Streptophyta > Pinopsida > Cupressales > Taxaceae > Taxus > Taxus chinensis. Next base: position 430,664,204 of record CM034154.1, on the reverse strand, counting down.
AATTAATTCCTTATCCTCACTATATTTATTATTTAAATATCTTATTTTAAATAATATCCACACATAAAGTTCAATTTGACACCTCACCAAGCCAACTCAACCTAAGACATGTTCTTAGTAAGTTGCCATAACTAGCTGAGTCTTACCCAAACCCTAAAACTAAATGCCCACATTCCCTCTAACCAGATTACCACATGCTGACAAGAAGTTCCCAGTCTAATCCGTGGGTTAACAACATGCTATCTGAGGAAATCAAGAGGATCTCCCTAGTTTAGTAAACCTGGGAAATCCCACCTTGACCGATGCCAGTTAAGCCGGAACCGCCGTCGGTTACCCTTTTAACCCCAAAACAACCTTATTCTCAAGGTTTGAAGTTGGAAGCAAAGATGTTGGTGAGCATTATCACTTGTGACTGATCTGGGCACTAGTGTCTAGTTAGATGTGTAGACATTAAAATTAGGTCACACTCCCCTTTGATCCCTCGACAAATAAGCACCCTTCATCACATTCACCTATCCATGACCCCTTTCACCCCACAAATATTAATTTAATTAAATGAATTCCTTATCCTCACTATATTTATTATTTAAATATCTTATTTTAACTAATACCCACACATACAGCTCACTTAGACACCTCACCAAGCCAACTCAACCTAAGACCCGTTCTTAGTAAGTATCCATAACTAATTGAGTCTTACCCAAACCCTAAAAATAAATTCCTACATTCCCTCTAACCACATTCCCGCATGATCACAAGAACCTCCTAGTATAATCCACGGGTTAATGACACAATATCTAAGAAAATCAAGAGGATCTCCCTAGTTTAGAAAAACCTAGGAAATCTCACCTTGACCGATGCCAGTTACCCCTAACCATCGCCATTTAAGCCAGAACCACCGTCGGTTACCCTTTTAACCCCAAAACAACCTTATTCTCAAGGTTAGAAGTCTGAAGCAAAGAGGTTGGTGAGAATTATCACATCTCAGAGAGATAACACATCTTCAGAGAGTGAATTCTAGTGAGACCACGCATGCAACGAAGGAGATCAAGCATCTTTTCCTATATAGCCATCCTAGTCACGGTCTGATCTAAACAAGAAAAGAGCAATACACATGCAACCCATGCAGAAGATTTCCTTTAGTTGGTGATCACTTGTAGCCTTCAAGCCTCTCATCAACACCTCCATCCTTCACACACAGGCATACTGGACCATAATCCAAGTAAGTATAATGTCATAATTCTTTGGTTTATTTCATTTCATCATTATTTTATCATCTATTGCTTACCTAGCCACCTATTCAGCATCTCCAATATTTCCACCTCCATATACCCATTAAAGCCTCACCGAAGACTACCCCAGTCACCCAATACCTCATCTTGACCAACCAAAGTCCTTTGCATAATCACAAAAGAGACCTAAAGCTTGGTCAGTGACATTTCTAGATTTCACAGTAACCGACACTGGTCACACCTGACCGTCGTCGGTTACCCTTAACCTACATCGGTCTCTGTATTTTCCCACACAGCCCAGAATAGAGACCTACCCACTTACTTTCATCTCACCCTCATCCACTTGTGATCTACTCGAGACCTATGTCAAACCTACAGAACCTAGAACCAATCATTTGACCTTTGGATTCTATTCTAGCTTAGCCTGTTAGATTAGATCTATTTTATTATTGTGTTTTAAGTGAGATACCTAAATCATTTCAAATTACAATAGGATTTACCTTGTTTACAACATTAAATTTTTTAAAATAGTGGATTGACAACCATCTAGGAAGTATCACACTTCCCAGATCTAGCATACGCTAGGTAGTTCACTGCCTATATTGTTTAATTCCTTATTGTGGTCTTGCTTTGCATTATAGGTAGTTCCTCATAGCCAAAAGTAATCTCTCACGATCAGCGATGGATTCGGAAGTCATATGCATGCAACAACCCATCAACAAGCATTTGAACAGGTATTCCTCCTATGCCTGTTACCCTATTTGTTTCATCAAAACTTCAAAGAAGCAATCTAAGAAAAAGGTGAAACAAGATTCTCAAGTTCTATACTTTTTTGTACAGGAGGAGATTTGCTATTAGTTTCCTTTTGTTGGTCTGATCTTGATCCAATGTTGTCGATTGTACTTGTAGCATTCAAAAAAATTATCTACCTATAAATTTCCACAAACCACATCAAATATAATAAAAAAGATGTAGAATGTGGAGTCAGAATGACCGCAAAGGTCACCTAAAGAGTGTTTTAGTATCGAGTGTTACACCACATTTTAAACTCCATGTAGCTCTATGTGAAAGTGTGTGTAATGGTGCCATAGGATTCCCTTATACAAGTTTCACAATGATAGTGGGTTAGATCTAGAATGTAACAAATATAAATAATGTGTAAGATGAAATAAAAAAACTTCCCATTCTATGCTATGTATGCAGAGTAATTTAACTCTTATCCCTTGAGTGAATGTGCTATATGGATTATTTTTTATGCTCTTATGCCTTTCGTTGCAAGCCTAGGTGTTAGTAGATAATGTTAGATCTTGGCCCTTTATTTGGGATCTATAACTATGTATATATATGAATCCCTTATTTGAATTTTGTAATTGACAATTGAAAGGCTGACCAAAAATTATAAAATATGCCAAAGAAGAAAAAAAGACCCTAAAGAGTGAGAAAAGGGTCAAGAACACCTAGGAGGGGCAAGAAAACCTGAGCGCTAGTGTCTTAACTAATCACTAGTATCTGAGGCCATTAAATATAAATTCGTCACATACCAATAGGGTTGTAGGGTGTATAAGGTCAATGAAAGTATGAGGATGAATCTATCACATATTTTGTCACTCGCTGGTGCAGCCTGATCAACCAACTTACCTTCTAACTACCATAAAAAGAGCTCATTGAGCTCTTCACATGGGCTTGTGCTAGGCATATCTCACCAACCTTACAGGTCTAAACCTTCCGAACATTCAACGAAGCATTCACTATGGTACGAAAGTTAGAGATTCAAGCCATCGAAGAGAAGAAAATCTAGCTACGCAATAATAATTTGGCATTCAAGTTGAATGATACCTCTTCTTCTTCCAAACCACAGACCAATTATTCAAAAGCTAAGGGCACTGATAACATAGTGGCACTTAAGGTCGGCCTAGCTCATCCATCAAATCAGGCTACCCCCTCATCTAATCTCTCACTTGTCTAGACTTTTCAATTCAGATGAGAGTAGTGAAAATATACCCCAATCGAGGAGCCTTACTGTTATGTCTTAGAAAATCTTATCAAAGCCAGAGCCATGACCCTTCCACCTATAAAACCACACACTTGTTTTGAACCTACTCACCCCATGCCCGTATGGTATACAGAACATGATTTATGTAATTATCACCGAGTAAAGGGTCATAGTAATGGAAACTACATCACTTTCAAAAATATTTGTTTCTAACAAAGGATGTTTCAGTTCCTAGAATAGATTTGCTTCTATCCTTTCATTCTCTTGAGAAATAGATAAGGGTTAGGGCTAGGAGGAATACCTGTTGAATGTTTGGAGGGTGTGTGCGTACTGTAGAGAGAGATCAGATCGATTGAGAAGAACTCATTTTTGTCTAGGAAGGACTACCTGCAAGTAAGAATACAAGACCACCAAATTATAATTAGATAATAAATGAGGGAACTGCCTTAGGCCCAGGAAATATTGGACTTCCTTTCGAAGGTGGTCAGTTCCTCTGCTAATACAAATTAACACAAATTCTAACAAAGAAGTTATTGCAAAACTACAATTTAATTACCTTGTTAAAACAATAGAGAAAAGGCTGGTCTTGGTTTTGAATCACAGTGACCGATGCCGGTCACTGTCACTGGTACTAGTTCCTGATAACCGATATCGGTAGGGGCAGTGATTTAGGGGATTTTAGTGAAGGTTGGCTATAAGGTGGCTATGGTGTTTATTAGGCTGGTAGATGATTGGGGATAGGTAATGGGGGTGATGGAGAAGACTCAGAGAATATGGGGGGCTGTTCTTGGGGCAATGTAAGGGTAGAGGAGGTACAGTTAGATGTAGGGTGTTATCGGGAAGTGGATCTGGGAGTAGAATTATAATTACTGTGATTCAAAAGTCTAAGAAATGTTATTGCAAGAACGTACCAGACACTACTTACTAGCTCCTGATCAAGATACAGGTCCAAGGATTGTGATAACGAAGGCAGGGCTCAGGTAGGATGATCTGATAATCTAAGATGAGCTATCCTCTCTCCCAATTCTTGGATGAGTGTCACTGAGCTCTGGTTACTCAGTTGCAGTCTTGGGCTTGATGTCCTTCCTTGCAAAACTCTTCTCTTTCCTTCACTTGCCTCTACTCTGTCAAGTGAATTTTTTCGGATCCTTCCAATGACTTCCAGCTCCTTTGTTTCTGGTTGGGGGAGGTCATTTACAGGGAACCGATGGCAGTTACGTAACCAATGGTGGTTGAGTAGGAACTGATGTCGGTTAAGTGAAAGTGGGCTATTTTTAGTAAAATAGCCAACCTTCCTTCCTTTTCTCCTGAGGAATTAGTTGTGGGCTTGGTCAAGTCATTATTAGGTTGGTTTTGGTGCAGGTGAGGAGTGGTTAGTCATGGGTGTGGATGTAGACCAAGTTATAGGTCTTAATTAGGTTAGTTTAGGATTAGGGGTAGGTCATGACGAGGTGGCGAAATGAGGTGGCAGGTTTGAAAATGTGGATTTATTAATTATAAGGTAATTAATAAATAATTGTGTAGGGTTTAGGTGGTGAGGCTAGGTTATGAAATGAAATGCGGGGCACAGGGGGTTGTAAGACACAAATTTGGTGTCTACATTAGCCCCTTGTTGTCGTGTAGCTTGTCTTGTAAAGCTGCACTGACAATAATAAGAAGTGGTTACTCCTGTTAAGGGTATAGGTAATCCCCCTCAAATCTATCACAGATTGAGGTAACGTGAAATCAGGGATAGGGTTGATAAAGGGTAAATGGTGTTGAAATGATGGTAAGATGGTGGGGTAAGTTCGAGGAAGCAGACGCATGTTGAAATGCAGTAGTGCAACCAGGGTACATGATTTGAAGAGCAAACAAGCAATTCATAGGCAAAGGTCGATAGTTTATCCAAACAAGGGTGATATGATCCTGGTATCCAAGGGATAGGAAGTAGCTCTAGGGGATATAATGGGTAAGGTACAAGAACGTTTAGGCATGTTCGGCAGTACCAAATGGTTGGTTTGGTTAAGATAAACGTCACAATCTCAGTCTAGGAAAAGTTGGTCGACTGATCAATTCAAGTACCCTAATCATGCTAAAACACGAACAGGTGAGCTCGACTGAACAAAAAGCTACATAATGGGTGGATAAAATTGTAAGTTACAGGTTTTAGGTGAGGTATTTAATTGGTGTGGCCTTAGGTCGGGCCGATTGATTAGTGAGAGCCATGGGTTAGGCCTGATTGGTTGGTTGCGGCCTTGGGTCGGGCCTGATTAGTTGGTTGCGGCCTTGGGTCGGGCTTGATTGGTTGGTTGCGGCCTTGGGTCGGGCCTGATTGGTTGGTTGCGGCCTTGGGTCAGGCCAAATGGTTGGTTGCGGCCTTGGGTCGGGCCTGATTGGTTGGTTGCGGCCTTGGGTTGGGCCAAATGGTTGGTTGTGGCCTTGGGTCGGGCCTGAGTGGTTGGTTGCGGCCTTGGGTCGGGCCTGATTGGTTGGTTGTGGCCTTGGGTTGGGCCTGATTGGTTGGTTGTGGCCTTGGGAGGGCCTGGTTGGTTGATTGCGGCCGTAAATTGGGCCAATGAAGTCAAAAAAGGCTATTTCGTAAAGCCGGGGGAGGCGACGTGGTGAGACAGGAAGTTTGATGGATAAGGGTAGAAATTTTGGTAAAGGAGGCCTATAACCGATATCAGTTAGGTATGACCGGTATTGGTTAAATGACTAATATCAGTGTTGTAGGGCATGCTATAACCGATATCGGTTATAGGTCAAAACCTATAAAAAGAAAAAATACGGTGTGTCATTTTCACATTGTCAATTTGAGCACCTAATTTTGTCTTGTTTGAGGTGTGAAGTGATTTTGTTGATTTTGTTGGCTGAGTTGGCATTATTTGAGTGGAGGAGTGAGTGAGTGGTAGACCCCAGCGATCATGAGGTAGAGGTTGATTGGTTGAGGACCCAGCTGAGGAGATTTGTCAGTGTATTTTGAGAATGACAATTAATAAGAATGACAATTAATAACATTTTGTGCATACTTATTACATTGTTGGGCCTATGAGCACATTGTGTGTGTGCGACCAATAGGCCAACCAATCCAGGAAAGAGAGATAGGAGTGTAGAGGTTGGGATTCAGATGATGGGTCCAGACAAAATAAGAGGTGAGATCCCAGGCCGTGACAGATGACATCGAGTATTATAGGCAGGTGTGAGTGATGGTGATGACCCCGCGATATCCGTAGGAGGCCTTACGGGAATTATGATTGGTGACGGAGAACATAGCTGAGGAGTTGAGGGGTGTAGAGTGATTAAGGTGGATCACGGGGCATAGGCCAGGTGAGTATAAGAGGATTCTTCTAGATTGTGTGCGGCAACAATTTGGGTTTGTTCAGGATATATCCATGGATTATAGACCATACATGAGGATCGACACCGAGGAATTATTCTCACCACCCTAGCCGACACCTCCAGAAGGACCAGAAGAGATAGCAGCCGATCGCAGGGTAATGGATGCAGGAGCGACAGAGGCTTATAGATTATGGTGGGTAGCAGAGCTGTGAGGTTCACGTGAGAGGGCCGATCATCCTGACATAGCTGTGATTACAGTGGAGAGAGATCATTTGTAGGGTTTAGTTCATCAGCTCCAAACATGGGTGAATGAGACAACATGATTGTTAGCGGTTGCAGAGTCACAAGTGGAGAGACTAGAGGTGAGATTCTGCCACGCGAGAGGACGTATTCGTATGTTACAGGAGATGTTGGTGGATCAATGGGAGGAACCAATAGCAGTGGCACCTTTGAGGATGGAGAGGCCAAGTGAGTGGCGTCGACGATCACGATCACCACCTGATTCGGGAGGAGGCGCAAGGGTCTAAGTGAATTTCATAGGAGTATAAGAATAAATAAGGATGTTGACCTGTGTGTCGATGATAGAGAAGATGTATTTGTTTAACATCTAAATAAAACTAAATATGTATGTTGATTTGAGTGATGATAATAATAAGAATGGTTGTGTTTTGAATGTTTTTGTTTTGAAAAAGGATAAAGATGAATGTTATCAAATAGAAATACACAAAAATATGTATATTTACAACACATGATAGGTTATGGTAGGGGATGGTCGAGCTAACCTTCGGAGACCCCATGTCTCCTAAGTGATGCCTACATAGCCCATTGCACAAAGCAAGGAGGGGCCTTAGACTGATGTAGTTCTCCCTTATGACCAGGGAGAGGTGAATTCAGGAAACTTGGTTATAGTTAGGCAATTTGTTGGCTAGTAAAAAGATTGATATTGGTAGGGTAACGTTGTTGGTGTTGGTAAGGGATTGGCGATGTTGGTGTAGGTATAGGTGAATCAAAAGTTAGCTTACCCAAGTAGTAGGGAACCGTATCCTCATTAAGGTCAACACATAATCCTAGATTCGAGTAAAAGAGGCAAAAGTGTCCCATAGTTGAGAAGAGCTAAAAAAACCACATATTAATGTAGGATGAGCTTGAATCCCTAGGTACCTTGCATAGGAGAGAAGTTGATAGGTGAAAGGAGTTATATAATCACAATATATCGGATATACGTCACGTCCCATGAGTTTTGTTGTTTTGATGAATGGTGAGGTGAGGTGGCTGGTATATTGGGGGTGTAGAGAACTTGTTATAAGGTGATTATTCTGACAAAAGAGAACCAAACCTAAATAGACAAGTCCATGACTCAAAAGTGCTGTGGAATACTAATTTTTACTTTTCTGGATATAGACTGATCGATGCAGGAAGTCTACATGGGATATGTATTTTGTTGTTCTTGAGGTCTTCACGAAGCTGAGCAATGTGAGAAGCTTCTGATAGAGGCTGACTTTGTATAGCTGTCCTTCAAGGGAGCAGTCTATTTATAGTAGCAGATGTGGCTTTTGTGCATAGCTGTCCTTCAGGGGAGCAGTCTATTTAAAATAGCAAATGTGGCTTTGCACATAACTGTCCTTCAAGGGAGCAGTCTATGTATAACTTAGAGGTCTAGATGTCCGGTTGGCATGAAGCATCTAGTTTTGTAGGAAGTTTGACTCAAGAATATCCCATAAGCGTATAATTGAGAACATGTTATTTTGATACTTTTAAGTCATGGACTTAGACTAAAAAGGGGAAGGCATCTTTAAGGGGAGGTTATGACCAAACCATGTGAGCTTGATTTTATTTTGAGATGCATGAAACAAAGTGTATGAGGTGGTAAATGAGATCAAGGGACGAGCGCAAGGTAGATAAGAGGTGATGTAACACTAAATTCAATAGTAGAATAGTCGAAGATGTAAGGCATTAAGGGGTTTAGGCTCAGGTTTACCATTAAGCGAAGCTAAACGATAAGTGCCTGATCCATAGATGTGAGTGATAATGTAAGGCCCAATCCAATTTGGAGCAAATTTACCGCATTTTCTCTTTTCTAGTTTGGTTACATGTTGATTCTCTTTGAGGACAAGATCACCAACCTTAAAGGTACACTCATGAAGTCACTTATCATAAGCACGCTTGATGCGCTTTTGATAGATTTGAAGGTGGTCAAGAGCTATAAGATGACGCTCGTCAAGAAGCTCCAATTGGGCTAACCGCTCTTGGTGGAAATCATCATTGGTGAGAATATCCTGAAGAGATATTCTTAGGGAGGGTATTTGTATTTCGAGAGGTAAGACAGCCTCGGTACCATATACCAAAGAAAATGGGGTGGCATTAGTGGAGGTACGAATGCTAGTCCGATAAGCCCAAAGGGCAAAGGGGATGTGATCAGGCCAATTGCTTCCAGAATCGTTAACGACTTTCATGAGGATTTTGGTTAGGGTTTTATTAGAAGATTCGGCTTGACCATTTTCTTGTGGATAGTAAGGTGATGAGAAGCTAAGTTTGATACCAAAGTTGTCACAAAGGTCTTGTAACAACTTATTTTTGAAATATTTTCCATTATCTGTTATCAGGCGATGAGGAACGCCAAAACGACAGATAATGTGATGGTTAATGAATTCGATGATTTTTTCTTTTTTGGTTGAAATGAGTGGAATGGCTTCCACCCATTTAGTGTAATATTCAGTTGCTGTGATTATCCAATGGTGACGTTGTGAAGAGGGTGGGTGAATCTCACCAATAAGGTCTAAACCCCATTGTGAGAAAGGCCAAAGATCTCATGCGACCTGTAGCAGATGGCTAGGAGTATGTTGAAGGTTGGCATGTTGTTGACACATAACACAACGCTTAACATATTCGTAGTAGTCGTTATTAAGAGTAGGCCAATAATAGCCTAGGCAAAGGATCGGTTTGGCCACGGAAAGGCCACTAAAATGTCTACCACAAATACCGTCATGGACTTATTGGATGGTATAGGTGACCTCCGTGCCGGTTAGACATCGAAGGAGGATGCCATCAAAGCCACGTTTATAGAGAAGTCCCCCCATGATGACATAATGAGAAACACTTTTAAGAAAAGCACGTTTGCCATTACTAGTAAGGTTAGGTGGGAGAACAGAGGTTGTAAGGTAGTCGTGAAATTGGTGATACCAGGTATCCTGCGAATTAGCAGACACATTATTTATCATACAAACATCCAGGGCTGAGTAAGATGGGGTAAAGAGTTGTTGGACCAAGATGAATATGTCAGAATCAGTTGGTGAGGCAGGAATTTGCAAGGCCAAGCAAGCCATAGTATCTACAAATTTGTTAGTGGAGCAGGGAATGGTTTGGATAGAATAATGAGTAAATAAGGTCAAAAGTGAATCCACGTAATGTTTGTACTTTTGAAGTTCCTCATTTTTACATTGGTAGATGCCCATAACTTGATTGACTACCAGTTGGGAGTCACCGAAAATGTTAATAGACTTGACACCTAAGTGTAACACAACCTGGAGACCCAAAACAAGGGCCTCATATTCCACTGTATTATTAGTGCAGGGGAAATCAAGCCAGAATGAAAGAGGCATAGGCTCAGTGTCAAGAGGAATGAGAAAAACGCCAGCTCCTCTGCCATGCTGGCATTTGGATCCATTGAAGAAGAGGGTCATTGGATACGACTCCTCACTGAGTGAAAGAGTGGCGATGAGTTCTTCGGGGAAATTAAAATTGGTAAATTGTTCCCCAGGTAAAGGGGCTTCCACGAGTTGGTCTGCAATAGTTTGTCCTTTTATTGATTTCTGGTGTACAAATTCAAGGTTGAGGTTGGGAAGGAGCATAAGCCATCAGGCGATGTGTTGGTTTAGATGTGGTTTGGTATACATATAATGAATGGGGTTTGCGTGGGTGATGACAAAATTTTTGTGATTCAGGAGGTAGTGTCGGAGTTTGGTGGCTACGAATGATAGGGCTAGGCACAACTTTTCTACATGTGTATACCTAGTCTCGTAATCCATGAGAGTATGACTTATGTAATAAACGGCTTGTTCTCGATGCTCGGAGTCATGATGTGTGAGCATGGCTCCTACAACATGGTCAGTGGCAGAAAGGTAAAGGTAGAAAGGGTGATCGTCCTGAGGTGGGATAAGCACAGGTGGCTGCAAGAGATAGGCTTTAAGAGCCTCAAAGGCTTGGTGGCACTCTTCGCTCCATTGAAAGGCAATGTCCTTTTTAAGGAGATGATGGAAAGGTTGACATCGATCCGAGAGTTGAGAGATGAAACACCGGATAGATTGGAGTTTACCTTGCAAACTACGCAATTGTTTGAGGTTAGTAGGTGGGGGCATTTCTAGGATAGCTTTGACTTTAGCTAGATCAACCTCGATGCCATGCAAAGAGACGATAAAACCAAGGAGTTTTCCCGAAAGGACACCAAAGACACATTTCTTTGGTTGAAGATGAACACAATATTGTAATAGACAATCGAAAATAATGGTTAAAACATCGAGATGTTCACTGCGATGTTTAGATTTTCCAAGAAGATCATCGACATAATCCTCAAGGATAGTGTGCATAATGTCATGAAAAATGTAAGTCATAGCCCGCTGATAGGTCACACCAGCATTCTTAAGGCCAAACAGCATGACACAATAACAGAAGGTTCCCCAAGGAGTTATGAAGGCAGTTTTATGTTGATCGGTCGGGGCTACCAAAATTTGATTGTATCCCGAGAAGCCATCCATGAGAGAAAGCATCTCATGGCCCGCAGTGAGATCAACAAGTTGATCAATACTTGGGAGGGGGAAGTCATCCTTTGGGCAAGTGAGGTTAAGGTCCTAGAAATCCATACATATCCAAAGTCCCCCCGTTGCTTTAGTAACAGGTACGATGTTAGAGATCCATTGAGGATAGTCAATAGGTAAGATGAAGGAAACAGAAAGGAGTCGTTGAAGCTCTTCTTTGACCAAGAGGGCAATGCGTGGATGCATTTTTCTCAGTTTCTATTTAACTAGTTTGACATCGGGTTTTAGGGTAATGTTATGGACAATCAATGTCAGGATCAATTCCTGGCATGTCAGCGTAGGACCAAGCGAAAGCTTGGTTGCGGGCATGGAGGAAGGTAGTGAAGGCAGTTTGTTCTGATGCGGTAAGAGATTGTCTGATCTTCACAATGTGAGGATCATCCTCGATGTGGATGTTGATTTCTATAGTCGACTCATTCAACATGGTTTGAGTATCAGATGGCAAGGCGTGTTGAATATAAGAGTCATCCGCACCAAGGTAAGTGAGGATGGAGTCGTCATCCTGGCACTCAACAACATTAATTGAAGGTGAGTCCTCTTCGATCATGTCTGGATACAGAAGGGGAAGAGAAGATGGGTCTTCATTATCATGTTGATAAGTGAGAGGACCCAGGAAGATAGCATTTATGAAAAATAAAAAAATTTAGGAGGGATAGATTCAGGGTCTATCGACTCTATGGGTGACGATGGCAAAATGGGTGATGATGGTTCAGAAGGGGTGACTTCGTCACCTTCCTGGATACATCAGATATGTAATGTTTTCAGTGTAGGTGGTTCAAAGAATCTAAGACCACGACGATCTTTGTGTTTGTGTGTAGTAATGGGAATGATCGTATGTCGACCTTGTTCATAAAGACCGAAACCGAAGCCCTTCTAAGCACAGCGCATCAGGAAGGTGAGGGAAATGACGATTAGTTAGATATTGAAAATTAGATTGGAAGGGGACCACACCAAGGGGAGGTTCAGGGGTGACAGAGGATGTATCGACACCCCCATACGTTAGGTTGGTGCGGCAATTAGGTGGTCCGTAGGAGATTACTTCCCCCACACGACGGTCATAGGTAGGATGCGCATGTAACTGTTTGTACTCCTGTGGTGTATGGAACGTGCTAACATTATACAGGTGATACTTCCCCAGCGTAAGGCATTGAAAGACATCTACTAAGGGATCTAAGGTTGGGATATTATCTACGAGAAAGGAAGTGGTATTTGCAACGGCAGTTTCATTGATTGAAGGTGTAGGTGCTGTTGAGGTGGATGGTTGAGGTGTGGTTGAAGTGGATGGTTGGGTTGGTTGAATGGGTGTCTTGACTGGTACAAGCACATCATTAGGGTGATATAACATATTGCAGGTTTTGAAGGGGGGAGGGTCAGCTTTTACAGTGTAGGACTTCCCCTCGTACTTGAATTTTATGCATCTATGTAAGGTGGAGGGAACGCATCCCATAGCCTGGATCCAAGGGTGGCCTAACAACATGTTGTATTGGAATTCACCCTCAAGGACATAGAAGAGTTCAGGTAAGGTACGTGGCCCTACATGAATGTTAAGGATCACAGTGCCTAAGGTAGAAGTAATAGCATCATTGAATGAACGCAGCATGGTGGGGTTGGCACACATGCAACTAGAGGGGATATTCATTTGTTGGAAGGCTTTGGAAGAGATGATGTTTAGGCTAGCACCTCTGTCAATCATAACATGACGTACGCGGATGTCCCAGATGTAAGCTGAGATGAAAAGAGCGGGGTCAAGATCTTCTGCACCAAAGTCAACAATTTCATCTTCGGAGAAACTGACAGCAGCGGTTTGCTGTATAGGGATGGAAGTGATAGATTTTTTGGTGAGAGAAGCAACGTGGTTGGGTGTTAAGATGGAGGTAACGGGAAAGGTTTCATTAGGTAAGACCTCTATCCCTTGAAGGATTTCAACGAGAGCTTGTCGATGAGATTCAGAGGTCTGAATGAGATCATACAGTGTCATTTTTACAGGTGATTGGTGAAGCTATTTGATCATGGTTCGGTGGGAAACTCCATTAGAGATGGGGTAGGCAGGTCCATGAATAACCACTTTAGGTGGTGGTGTGATCAGGATGGTGGATGGAGAAAGAGAGGCCGCAGGTGTGCTTTCTTTAGCTTTCCCATTGTTTTTCTGCCCTCGAGTAGCAACACTAATCATGTTGATCTCGTGAACACGAGAGGAGGAAGACGGTAGGGATAAGTCATGGTCTTCGAGAGGTGGGGTTGTAATAATGATAGATCTTGGTGAGGTGGGGACAGGTGGTATAGGAGAGGGGATTGAAGCTAAAGGTTTCTCCCTTCGTAAGTTGTCTTTCTTAACCTTTCTATCTGAGAGAGGTGACTAATGAAGTATGACTTTTAAAGCTTTGCATCCCTCTACATCATGTCCTGGTGTGCGGTGGTAAGCGCAAATTTTAGACTCATCATAACCTATAGGTCGAGGTTTAGATGGATCATAAGGTCTAAGTGGGGGTAGGGAAACGGTCGCATTCTCCACCAACATATCCAGGATCTTAGCGTAATATCCTTTGAGCGGGTTAAAGTCAGAGGAAGATGAAGCTATTGATTGGGTGGGTTTTGGTAATGTTTGGGTATGGTTGGTTCATACAGATGGTGTTTTAGATAAGGGGTTTTGATAATTGGATTTAACTAAATGTGGCTTCTTCAGCGCAAAAGGTATGTTTAGCTGGTTAGATGGTGAGGCCACAGATGATGTGGTAGCAGGAAACAACCACGGAGAAAGAGGAGTGACAGCAAACAAATCCTTTGATGATGGAGTCTGTTTAGGGTTGATAGGTGGACAGGATCTCTGTATGGATGTAGAAGGTGCAAGTCGTTTTAAAGAAAATATAGGAGGTATGATGTATTGAGGCAAGGTGGAGGGGTGAGGTCCCAATATAGAAGGTAGGTGTGACGGCGAGGGTTTTAGTTGTGACAGAGGCATAGATTGGACTTGAGGAGATTGGGTCTATCTCCTAGGTGGATGGATGGCTTTATTTTTGGATAAATATAACCGTTTAGGTGGGTGTGTTAGGCTAGGTATTGGTGAAGTCCCAAGCATAGGGGGAGGTTTGGTTAGGTTAATAGAGGTGGGTGAGGTATTCGGTAGAGATGAGGGGGGTGAAGGTGAGGACATAGGCATTTTGAGTTTTTGTAAACACCGCGGGTATATGGTAGAGGTGTCTGGATCGGTCATCTGCATCTGAGTAGAGCATGGTGTACTCAAACGTTCCCATAGGACTCATCTATCTTCAGAGGGGTGACAATCCTCACATGTGAATAGGAACTTTTGTATGGAAGAAAGGTGGGTTGTGATTCTGGTCCACTGTGGGTGTGATACAGGGGGTAAATGAGGCACTGTATCAATGGGCGTTAAGAGGTCAACCGGTCACTGAAAATATTTAGGCGATGAAGAACTAATAGGTAGGAGGGCATGTCTGAGAGGATCCGTCATGATTAAAGAATTTGGTGATGTCGGTTCAAGGGGTTTCTCATCTAAGGATGATGAAAAAAGTGGTGAGCCTTCCTCTTGTACAACAAGAGTGGTAGAAGGAGATGTTTGGGAAATAGATAAGTTAGATAACATCCACTCACAGTCTTGCAAGGATGTGGTGTAAGAAGACTCATCTGTGAGAAGGGAACTCTGGGTGGTTAATTCCTTTATGGGTAAAGGAATGGGAAGGTTATCATCTTGTGTTGATGGTGGTGAAGAGGGTGCGGATTCCTACGTTAGTGACGAGACTTGATTCAGAATTTCCTCAATAAAGGCTTTTGGTTGGGAATAGAAAACTGCATGGATTTCATGATCACTCTCCTCGGCTAAGATATCTTGGTTTATGTTACTTTTAGAAGAGTGGTTTGGGAATGGTTTATTAAAGATTTTCAAATTTCGGTTAGCAGGGGCATTAGGATTATCGAGGGTTATATCCCCTACATCAACCATTTCCTGCACTATGTTTTTCAACATCTTACAGTTTTCGTGACTATGTCCCTTCATGCGGTGGAAGTTACAGAAGTCATTTTCTTTGTACCAAGAAGGTATAGCGCGGGTGGAATCAAACCCGGAATGAGGTTTAACAGGAGGCAAGGTGATAGCTCCTGCTTTGAGCAATTTTTCCAAGATGACACCATAAGTTTCTCCCAAGGGAGTGTAATTGATGGGCTCGGCTTTATACTTATAGGTGGTTTTCGGCGGAGTATTAGACGGTGCTTGGGATTTGACCATCACCCGCGTGTACAGCTCCTTTTGATTTCGAAGCAGTTGATGCTGTGAGAATTGGTGGTGTTGGGTTTGTTGGTGGAGTCTTGGGTTCAGAAATTAGGGTTTTTGTTGCGCAACCACAATTTCTCTTCCTCTAAGGCTCGAATTTCTAGTTTCCGAGCCATAGTAAAGGCCTCATCAAAGGTGCAGAAAGTTTGAATTTGGAGGGTAGGAGAAATGTGCTTAGCGCAGACCCACGTAAAGAGTTCGATGAGTTCGGCCTGAGGCAAGGCATAAGTAAGTTGGTTGATGAGGCCCCGCCATCGTCCAATGAAATCTGCGATAGATTCGTCTTCAAATTGTCGGACGGCATAGAGGTTGGTGATAGATACTTTCTTAGCAATATTAATGGAGAAATGATCCAAGAAAGATTGGGCTAATTGGTTAAAAGAGAAGATTGAGTGCTGGGTTAAAGCACTGTACCACTCCAAGGCGGGTCTTGATAAGGACATGGGAAAGGTGTGGAGTAGTAAAGCATCGTCATGAGCAATCAGATAGCAGGCATGTCTAAATGATCGCAAGTGTTGTTGAGGATCCTCCTTACTATTAAAACGAGTGAATTTTGGTAATTCCCATTGAGGAGGATATGAATGAAGGGGGACAGAAGGATGAATAGGCTCCTAAAAAACTTGCTCATATGTCAGGGTGCTACGGCTTCCTGAAACAGAAGCCTCCAGATTTTGCATCTTGTCCATCATTTGTTTGATGAAATCAGTGGTTGGATGAGATGATGGTGCGGTTGTTGTAAAAGGTGGAGGATTGGGCCAAGGGCCTCCACTAGACAATGGGGGGGCTAAATGTTGATAAGGTATTGAGGACGAATATGTTGAGGTGACCGAATAGGGATGTCCTATATAAGGTGTTGAAGTCACCGGATACGTGTGTGGAAATGAAAAGGTGGGCGTGAGCTTGAGAAGGAAAGCTTGTGTGGATAGGTGGCAGAGAGCAAGTTATGAAAGGAGCAGTTGGCAGTAATGATACATGGGGCCCCAGATTAACAAAAGGAAAGCTAATCTGTGCCGTAAGAACCTCTAAATCCACTGAGTTGGGAGACAGGGCTAAGGATGAAGAAGGTAAGGCAGAGTTATTAGGTGGAGAAGGAGCTAAATGAGCAGCTATACTAATAGGCATACCCATGAGAAGTTGGCCGTCGGGTGTACGGTCAGGGGCATGAGACAAATAGTACTGTACAGCGCTAGGATTAGCATCCAAAAATTTCACAAATTCCTTATCTCCTACAGGGATTTTGGGAACCTCACTGGTGTCCGTAGGATTCCCTATAGAATGTGAAGGGGGTGATTCAGGAAAAGGCACGGAACAGGCATGTGAAACCATGGCTGCGGCTTGTTTCCGAGTGATAACAACCATGGACAAGAGTACACAGCAGGGATGCAATCTATCAGGAACAGAAGCAGCAACAAAATGTTGGAATCAGTAGGTTGCTGATTTTGGGAACTATGAAAGAAAGTAACCGATATCGGTCAGGTAACCGATGTTGGTCAAACTGTAGCTGGTGTCGGTAAGTTAACTGATGTCAATATAATAGGACCGATGTAAGAAGCTGTAAGAAGTTGATGATTTGGGGTTAACAATGCTTAGAATACCTACCAAATTGTTCTGAAGTGATCACTAAAACAGTGTAGGACAGAGAAACAGAACTAAAAACAAGCAAGATGCACAAGCAAATCAAGAGACTAACCCTAGGATTAGTTTTAATTATTGTGGGCTTATGCCTTAGACGTAAGATGATGTCAATCCTAAACAGAAGACTTAGGGGAAATGTCAAGTTTGTTTTGGCTTATAAGGTTACCTCAATCGGGCGGAGGAATACCGCGGAAAAGGGGGATGTTTGAGTTGTTGTGTTAATTTATGATGTGATTTGGTATGTGTTGTGCAGTGAAAGTAAGATTAATTTCTTGTCAATACCGTGGATATCACCCCCACGTGTACGACCTGTTACTTAATCTATGTTCACTAGAATTGAAAACAACAAGCAAGAATGTGATGCACGTGTTTTAAACCCAAATCGAAAATGATATTCGATGAAGCAAAGGAGATGAATTTCAATAATGCAAAGATGTGAAAGCAAGACAAATTCTTTTACCAAAATGACAAAATATTTTGTGAATATTTAGCAGAAACAAACTGTAAGTATGCTCCCTATATGAAAGCAAGCAAGAAAGAAAGAAACCCTAAATGGGTCCCACCGGGTGTGCCAAAATGTTTCTAACAAAGGATGTTTCAGTTCCTAGAATAGAGTTGCTTCTATCCTTTCATTCTCTTGAGAAACAGATAAGGGTTAGGGCTAGGAGGAATACCTGTTGAATGTTTGGAGGGTGTGTGCGCATACCGTAGAGAGAGATCAGATCGATTGCGAAGAACTCCTTTTTGTCTAGGAAGGACTACCTGCAAGTAAGAATACAAGACCACCAAATTCTAATTAGACAATAAATGAGGGAACTGCCTTAGGCCCAGGAAATATTGGACTTCCTTTCGAAGGTGGTCAGTTCCCCTGCTAATACGAATTAACACAAATTCTAACAAAGAAGTTATTGCAAAACTACAATTTAATTACCTTGTTAAAACAATAGAGAAAAGGCTGGTCTTGGTTTTGAATCACAGTGACCGATGCCGGTCACTGTCACCAGTACCGGTTCCTGATAACCGATATCGGTAGGGGCAGTGATTTACGGGCTTTTAGTGAAGGTTGGCTATAAGGTGGCTATGGTGTTTATAAGGCTGGTAAATGATTGGGGATAGGTAATGGGGGGTGATGGAGAAGACTCAGAGAATATGGGGGGCTGTTCTTGTGGCAATGTAAGGGTAGAGGAGGTACAGTTAGATGTAGGGTGTTACCGGGTAGTGGACCTAGGAGTAGACTTATAATTACTGTGATTCAGAAGTCCAAGAAATGTTATTACAAGAACGTACCAGACACTACTTACTAGCTCCTGATGAAGATACCAGTCCAAGGACTGTGATAACGAAGGTAGGGCTCAGGTAGGATGATCTGACAATCAAAGATGAGCTATCTTCTCTCCCAATGCTTGGATGAGTGTCACTGAGCTTTGGTTACTCAGTTACAGTCTTGGGCTTGATGTCCTTCCATGTAAAACTCTTCTCTTTCCTTCACTTGTCTCTGCTCTGTCAAGTGAATTTTTTTGGATCCTTCCAAAGACTTCCAGCTCCTTTGTTTTTGGTTGGGGGAGGTCATTTACAGGGAACTGACGACAGTTACGTAACCGACGGCGGTCGAGTAGGAAACGATGTTGGTTAAGTCAAAGTGGGCTATTTTTAGTAAAATAGCCAACCTTCCTTCCTTTTCTCTTGAAGAATTAGTTGTGGGCTTGGTCAAGTCATTATTAGGTTGGTTTTGGTGCAGGTGAGGAGTGGTTAGTCATGGGTGTGGATGTAGACCAAGTTATAGGTCTTAATTAGGTTAGTTTAGGATTAGGGATAGGTCATGATGAGGTGGCAGATTTGAAAATGTGGATTTATTAATTATAAGGTAATTAATAAATAATTGTGTAGGGTTTAGGTGGTGAGGCTAGGTTGCGAAATGAGATGCGGGGCACAGGGGGTCGTAAGAAACAAATTTGGTGTCTACAATATTGTCTAATAAATACTAAAGAAAGGTGATTTAACCGTGGATAATCCTAATGTACCTGCCAACCAAAACCTACACATCTTCAAGAAACCATTTCCCAACCATGCCCCTTCGTCTGATCAAACCGGTGAGACCTCAACTCACGATACCTATACCCGCGAGGTTCACACTATCTTTAATGACGTACTTGTCACCTCCCAATTACCCCATATTCCTTCCATAGAGGAGATCCTAGCCTAAAATCCTCCTTCTGTGTTGGAACCAACCTCCTCTATTCCTTCACCAACAGAGGAACACCTTTCATCTCCTTCGTCACCTATGGAGGAGTCTTTCACTAACATTGAGACCATCTCACCCCTGGCTTCACCACTTAGAGAGCCTTTAGCTACAGTACCTCCTCCACCCATAGAGGAGCACCCATCATCTCCACCAAATATCATAGACCCAGTTGAGATACCTTTTCCTCTTGGTGAGCATTCTCCATCAGCCATTCAAAATCCTACAAACCTACTTTTAGCTCTCTTACCTACGGAAGCTGAAGCTAGCCAATTCCCCGTCTCTAAGAAATTTTTTATGGGAATTTCCATTAGGTCCTCACCAACTCCACCTACAGACATTCCATTCTCATGTTTGGCTGATCACTTAGATTATGTGGATAGGGCTCTACTATGGGGGAGCATTTTACTCCCCGTCTCAACACAGATGCAGATACCCCTTGCTGATACCTCCACAATCTACCCAAAAACATTTCAACCAATCAAACCAAACCCAACCACCTCTATCGCAACCCCTTCCATGACACTTGTTATAGCTCAAACCACACCATTACCCATAACTCAACCTAAACCTAAACCCACACCCATACATACAACATTTACTTCGACTAAACCCATTACCACTTTAGGGGTCACCCCGACCATCAGCCTTACTCATCCACCTATTAAACTAGATTTAGATACATCCTCCAAAGACAACACCACACCTACTCTAACACCTAAACAGAAGCACCACACCCATATAAATCATACCCCGGCTGCGCCAATTACACTTGCACCTGTCCCATCTGTCTAAAGATCTCAGCTTCCCCACATGGTCAAGAAACCTCCACCCATCAATAAACCAAAAACAAAACAACCCATTCCTTCCTCACAAACATCTGAGCTACCTAGATGCCCAACCCAACTTACACTTACACCTTTTGCTTCTTTACCACCCATACCTATGATACCCTCAGTTATTGCTTCACTACCCACTACACTTCAGTCACTGTCTCACGTACCTCAAGCATGACCCACGTCATCTACCTTCACAGCACCCCCATTATCCCTGTGGATAACTTTCCCTCTTCCTCCATCGGCTTTTCCTTCTAGACCTCGTACACCCAAATCAACTTTACCCAAGAATGTGCAACCGAAAAACAAAACTACACTACCCCACAATAAGGTAGTCAAAATGACCACACACCCTCCTACCCATCCATCTACTATACCCTAGACACGATCGAAACCTAAAACCACATGAACATCCAAACCCATGGTTCGACCCCCTCCTCTTCCAAAGAATATTCCTCAACAATCACCTACACCTACATGCAAACCCACGTTTACTTCCCATTGTGATTCACTAGCAGGGTCTTATGCCAAAATTTTAACCAACCTCCTAGAGACCTCTGTCATCACATTACTACTAGTCAGATCATATGACCCCCTCAAACCCAAGCTAAAAGGGTTTGATGATACTAAAATTTACGCATACCTTCATGTTCTAGGACATGATGTGGAGAACTGTAAGGCCTTGAAAACTATCCTTATCTAATTGTGTCCACTAGAAACCAAATTTGACAACGACGACCTTCTCGACGAGGATCCTACTTCACCAACACCCATTCCCACACTGCCCACTCAATAACCACAACCTCCACCCTCACCTATCCTAGAGCCATCCCAAACATTTAAAGTTAACATTGTTCACATCAGAGAACTTGCCATGCCACCACCCAAATGTCAATGCGCCCAATTGACTTAATAGATTTTTTCTCCTCCAGTAGGTTTTTTCCCATCATGTCGTTATACCACTCACCCTACACCTTCTCCATTTTCCAACTCCTCTCAGATCAACATGATACACGTCACTACATGTGCTCAGAAGGACAAGGGCAAAGAAAAGGAAACTGACCCACCAACCAAACATATACCCAACATACCATCTACACCCATACCTAAAATAACTATCCGCAGCCCCACGTACCCCATTTCTAATGGCATCACACATCGCACCATACTCAAACAATTACACCAATCAACCCTCAAAATGTCCTTATATGACCTCATCCAAACCTCAAAATCCCATCGTTAAGCTCTCATGGAGGTTCTTCAATCAATTGAGGTTTTACCTAATGACCATACACCTGTAGCCTCCATTATCACACCCTATCATGTAGCCTCTCTCACCAAATTACCACCTTCATCTCCACCCCACCTTGTTCACCAAGCGACCTCCCTTATCTTCTCAGAAGAAAAGATCATGCCACACCAAAATGATGACCCAGACCCAACCCTCTTCATCTCTGTCCACATTGATGACATATGGGTATGCCATGTAATAATTGATGGGGGTACTAGTATTAACATCATTTCATCCCATGTATTCACTCAAATGAACATACCTGACAATTGCATGCATAAACACAAGGTCATGTTGCATTCATTCAATGAAACTATCACCTCTACACTAGGCACCATCATCCTCCACATTTGTGGGGACCCCGCACTGTTCTCGAATTATTTTACTTTTTGGAGGGGGAATTCCAATATAACTTGTTTCTTGGTAGACCTTGGATCCATGTCATGGGTTGCGTTCCTTATACTTTTCATCGTTATGTAAAGTTTGAATATGAAGGACACACATATACCATTCTAGCTGACCCATCACCTTTTAAAACATGCAACATGCTTTACCAACCCAATGATGTGCTCATACCTATCAAGCCATCTACCTCCGTGACCAGTACCACTTCACCTACACCTCCACCTACCAGTATAGCCACTACTTCTACCATACATACCTCCTCCATTCATATCACTTCCATAACCTCCATGGCCACCCCATCCACTTCCCAATCTATTAACTCCACCTCCGCATCAACCTTCGACACATTATCCATACCAGCTATGTACATACTAATCACTGATCCGTTGGAAGGTGTTTTTCAATGCATCACTTTGGGGAGTACCACCTATATAGTGTCAACACATTTCTTACTCCATAAGAGTATGGAAGCCTTCACCAACACCCTCGCTATGATCACCGTATAGGAGAACATCTCCTTGATGGCCCTCCCCACCTTCATACTAGTCTCACCTATGGAATACTTGATACTACCACTTACACACCTGAACCACCATCACAAACCCGCCCATTTTCTATTGACTTCCAATCACTTACCAATCACTGTTTCACCCACACCTTCCTACACATGTGTGTGTGAAAGGGTTTTGGTCTTGGCTTCTACAAGCAAGGCCACCATACCATTGTTCCATGTACCACCTGTAAACATAATGACTGTAGTGTTATCGGCTTCCCCGAACCACCTACCAAACAAGCCTGCATTAAACTCATTAAGGACACTAGCCCTTCTCCACCATCTTCACCCACTCCACCTTCATCACCACCTTCACTGACGGAGTCGATGGATCCTAAATCTATCGCTCATAAATTTTTTTTTTCATAAACACCATTTCCTTGGGGCCTCTGACTTATCAACATGAGGGCAAGTCCCCTTCCACTCTTCCCTTCATGTATCCTGAGATGATCGATGATGAATCCATACTCACCTACCTTAGTGCACAAGACTCATATACTCATTAGTCATTACCATTTGAGACGCAAACCATGTTGAATGAATCGAATATCAAGATCAAAATTCATACTCAGGACGACCCACACATCCTAAAGATTAGACAATCTTTAGATGCTACTGAACAGGAAGCCATCACTTCTTTTCTCAAAGATCATAACCATGATTTCATTTGGTCTTATGCAGACATGCCTGGTATTGACACCACCATAGTGGTCCACAATATCATAACCATTCCCGATGCCAAACCCATCAAACAAAAGCTGAGGAAAATGCACCCTCGTATTTCTCTTCTCGTCAAAGAAGAACTTCAACACCTTCTTTCTGTTTCCTTCATCTTACCCATTGATTATCCTTGTTGGATTTCTAACATTTTCCCTATTACTAAAGCAACAGGGGGACTTTGCATTTACATGGAATTCCATGACCTCAACCTAGCCTACCTGAAAGATGACTTTCCTTTACCTGGTATTGATCAGTTGGTTGACCTCACCGCTGGTCATGAGATGCTATCACTCATGGATGGCTTCTTTGGTTATAACAAAATTTTTCTTGCCCTAGAAGATCAACACAAAACATCATTCATCACCACGTGGGGGACCTTCTGCTATCGAGTCGGGCCTTTTGGACTTAAAAACCCTAGTGCCACATATCAACGGGCTATGACTTACATCTTCCATGACATCATGTATTGCATATTGGAAGATTATGTGGATGATATCTTGGCCAAATCTAAAAATTGCTCTGAGCACCTTGTCATCCTCAAAACCATATTTGACTGCCTCATTAAATATTACATCCACCTTTAGCCTAAGAAGTGCGTCTTCACGGTTCTCTCAGGAAATCTCCTGGGATTTATCATTTATCTCAGTTGTATAGAAGTTAACCCTGATAAATTCAAGGCCATTTTGGATATTCCTCCGCCCACTAACCTTAAAAAAATCCGTAGCCTACAAGGTAAGTTATAGTCTATTCACCATTTCATTTCACAATTATCATATCGGTGCCAACCGTTTCATCATCTGCTCAATAAGGATGTCTACTTTAAATGGGATGATGACTATCACAAAGCTTTTAAGGCCTTAAAACAATACCTTCTCCTACCACCCTTACTTATCCCACATAAAGACAATCAACCTTTTTATCTATACATATCCACTACCGATCACTCCTTGGGATCCATGCTCGCTCATCACAGTGAACAACACAGGGAGCATGCGGTTTATTACATAAGCCGTACTCTTTTTGACTATGAAACATGATACAACCATCCTGAAAAAATCTACTTAGCCCTAGTTTTCATTGCCACCAAACTCCACCATTACCTACTTAACCAAAAAACCTATGTTGTGACCAACACTGACCCCTTACACTTCATGTATGCCAAACCTTATCAAAATCAGCATGCTGCACGATGGCTTATGATTCTAGCTGATCTTGACCTCAAATTCATTCATCAAAAGTCCATCAAGGGCCAAGCTATCGCCAAAAAATTGGCCAATGCACCTATTTCCATGGACCAACCTTCTAATTTTGAATTTCTAGATGAGTCAATTGCTACACTTTCCCTAGACGAATCCCCTTACCAAATGACACTCTTCTTTGACGGTTCCAAGTGTCAATGTGGGGGCGGGGCTGGTATTATCCTCATTCCTCTTGATGGAGAACCCATGCCTTTGTCTTTCAAACTAGATTTTGAATCCACCAAAAATATTGCCGAATACAAAGCGCTCGTACTAGGTCTCAAAGCCGCATATGCCCTAGATGTCAAATCAATCAACATCTTTGGTGATTCTCAATTGGTCATAAAAGAAAGTCAATTATATGTACCAATGTCGTAACGAGATACTTAAAAAGTATAAACATCATGTAGACATACTTTTGACCACCTTTAATCGTTACACCCTTCAAATCATCCCACATTCGACCAACAAATTTGTAGATACCATGGCATGTTTAGCTTCCCAAATACTCGCTTCACCTGCCGATTCCAAAATATTTGTCACTGTACAATGCCTCCATTCACCTTCTTATTTACTTCACTATGTTGAATCAATCAGAACCAATACCCCTAACCTGAGTGACCTTTGGTATAAACAATATTCCAACTACCTTTCTCTCTCCATCTTACCTCCTAATCTCATCTGTAATGGACAACGTTCCTTCCTTTAAAAGGTCTCTCATTACGTTATCCTAGGAATACTCCTCTATAATCATGGATTTGATGGTATTCTCTTACGATGCCTCACAAGTTTTGAATTCCTTATACCGTTAAGGAGGTTCATGATGGCATATGTGGAGGTCACTTTAGTGGCCTTGTTGTTACTAAGCGCATTCTTCATCTAGGCTATTATTCATTGACCCTTAACCATGATTGTTGTGACTATGTCAAACGTTGTGTAAAATTCCAACAACATTCCAATCTTCATCATACACCCAGTCACGCTTTACAGGTCACTCGTGACCTTTGGCCATTCTCTCAATAGGGTTTGGATCTTATCAGAGAAATCAATCCTCATTCTTTCCAACACCATCAATGGATCATCACTGCTACCGAATATTACACAAAATGGGTAGAAGCCATACCACTCATTTCCATGAAAGCTGAGAAAATATGTGAGTTCATTAACCACCACATTATTTGTCTCTTTGGTGTTCCCCATTGCCTCATCACTGACAATGGAAAACAATTGAAAAACAAAAAATTGTAAAAACTTTGCGATGCCTTCGGCATTCAACTTAGTTTCTCATCACCCTACTACCCACAAACTAACAGCCAAGCTGAATCCACTAACAAAACCATAAAAAAATTCTCATGAAAGTGGTTGACAATACTGAGAATGTTTGGCATATGCACATTCCTTTTACCTTGTGGGCATATCGCACTAGTATTCGTACTTCCACTATAGCCACACCCTTTTCTTTGGTCTATGGTAAAGAGGTTATTCTGCCTCTCGAAGTCTAGATCTCCTCACTCTGTATTTCTCTCCATGACATGCTCACTAATGATGAATTTCATCAAGACCGTTTAACACAACTAGAGTTATTAGACGAATGTCATCTTAACACTTTGGATCACCTTCAAGTTTACCAACAACGTATCAATCATACCTATGACAAACATGTTCATGAATGAACCTTCCAAATTAGTGACCTTGTCCTGAAATAAAATCAACATGTAACCAAATCAGAAAAAATAAACGGGGCAAATTCACTCCTAATTGGCTTGGACCATACATCGTGACTCATACCTATGGATCAGGTGCTTATCGTTTATCTTCTATCGATGGTAAAACCAAGCCTAAGCCACTCAACGCCTTGCATCTTCAACCATTCTATTATTGACTAATTTTCCTACCTTAACCTTTGAATCTCTCCAAGCTCATCCCTTGAGCACTACCTAATCCATACAACTCCCTAACAATTAAACAAGAATCATGTGAGTACCTGTCACTCATTATGTTCTCTTAAATATGTGTACCATGGCACTACACATAGCATGATTCTCATGGATAGTTTTTGTCTACCTCTAGATGAGATCCCATGGTTGTTTCACCTTGCCATTTGAACAAGAGTCCTATCTTTCACCTTGGTCTTGTCCATGACTGCAAAGACCTCACAATGGGATCAAAATCCTTGAATCAAAATTCTAATAAAAAGATGACTCCCTCAAAAGGACATCTTCCTCTCGACCAACTACTGCTATAAATAGACTACTCCCACAAAGGATAGCTATGTAAAGCTCTTAAAAAAAAAATCTGAGAGTAATCGAAGCTTCCCGCATTGATCAGCTTCACGAAGACCTCAATGAGTTCAATTTTTCCCATATAGACTTCCCGCATTAATCAATATATCTCAACTATAAGTCAAAACCAAAAAATTATTAGTCATGGACTTACCCGTTGTGACCTAGAACCTCTTACCCAAAGGGCCTGCTACCTCATACCAAAAAAATTAAAAACTCCCTAATCTTCACCCTGTGAACCATGCCCACTCTCATTTCCTACTTCCTCAAGGGACTTCTTGGAACTTAGAGATTAGGTGATCATGTGAATACTTTTCATTGTAGAAGATGTCAATTGTGAAATGTATTTTAGGTCTTATGTTCATCACCTCCTCTAAGGTATGATCTACTCTGTGTGATCCTATCCAATTAGGTGGCTTTATTTCCCCCTTTTATTTTTTAACCATCTTTGTTTACATTTTGGTTACCTTATACAGGACTTGGTCCTTGACACTTACCTTTGGGGTAATCCTCCTCTTTTGACACAATCACTTTCACCTATAACATTTTACCTACAATATACCCACACCTAACAAACCTAAACTCACAACATGCCCAAATACCTATTGACTCATTTTCACACCTTCTCATTTTCTTCCCTAGCTTATGGGAGAACTACATCAGCCTGAGCTCCCTTTTCACCAGGACTATGTAGGAAGCACTCTGAGGGCATGGAGCCCTTGGAGGTTAGCTCGGCCATCCTCTACCCTAAACAATTCATCAACCATTCCTAACTCACCATTTACATCACATTTCACTTAGTTCCCCTTTTATATACAAAATTTGAAATTAAGTCACATACATAACAATTTGCTACATATTTTATACATATATTACGCTTACCAATTCTCTATCATCACTATGCATGGATGATAACACATCTCACATATGACCCATAGTATCATTAATTGAAAAAATAATGAGTCACAACTTCACCTACTTTCAACACAACCATGCCTAAACCAACTTGACTCAATCCATGCCTAACAACCTAACTCAACCATGCCTAAACCAACTTGACTCAACCATGCCTAACCAATCTAACTCATCCATGCCTATAACCTGACTAAACCATGCCTAAACAACCTAACTTGATCCATGCCTAACAACCTGACTCAATCCATGCCTAGCCAAACCTAACTCAACCATGCCTAAACCAACCTGACTCGATCCATGCCTAAACTGACCTGACTCCATCATGCCTAACTCACCTAATTTCCATCCATATCAAACCAAAAAACCATATCTCATATAATACAAAGTTACAAATCCATATCTCATCTAACATAAGCCATAAACCAATATCTCATAAACACATCAACACATCACAAAATACCATATATCTCATCATATAAATCAATCAATATGTATCTCAACATACATGCCCATCTCATCATGTCCATCATCTTAAAATGTTAGCACGTAGGATGATACACAATACAAAATGTCATCGAGACGTAGGCCGGTCTCATATATACAGAAAAAGAATGAATCAATACAAAATATCTTCAGCACGTAGACCGGTATATGCTCAAAATTTACAAATCACTCGTACATCCTCACTGTCTTCAGCACGCAGACCAGTATGTGATAAAAAATATGACTATCTTTGACACATAGGTAGGCATATATATCAAAAAATAACTAATATACATAAAAAATATGTTAACTACATATCAGTGCATCTCGTTGGATGTTCTCCATCTCTGTGTCACCTATACCCTCAACCTCCTGTGTCCCTACTGGCACCTCACCTAGATGTGGTCATTGTGCACTAGTGGCCTCTCCCTGATCAGGCCTTGGAGATCACTAACCTTCTATGCTCTCCACACTATGAGTGTTGGATCTCGTCCTCTCACTGGACACCTACGGTGCCCTATACTCGACATAGGATATGAAATCTATCCCGGATGTCATAAGCTAGTCCTGATAATATCTCGCCTCACCTAGGGTATCCCATAACCTAGATACAGGTATGGTTTGTGGTGGTCCCATAGGTTTCGGCCCCTTTACTTTCTTCCTACCTATGAACTGGGACCTACTCCTGGTGCCTATGGTGGTGCCCCCTACCCCTATGCCTGTATTTAGGCCTATAAGGCCCCAATTTGTGCCTAGGCTATGGCCAACTAGCCCTATAAACCTGCCACCTAACCATCCCCCTCCTGACTATCTCCATCCCCTCCATCTCCTCCATCAGCCATCTGGGCTTACAAACTAGCCACCTGTACGTGTAGCTCTACTACCTCTACCTCCAAACTATGTAACTATGTCTGTAGTATACCCAACTAGGTAATCAACATAGCTACTTACCCCTGTAGGGCATCTCTCTACACTGTAATGGTAGCTAGGTCTGATTGCCCCAGTCTGGGTGGTAAGGCTCATAACTGAGCCACCGACCACTGCCTATACCTATCTGTACATCCGGCCTCATCTATCCACCGATCCAATAGCTACTTCTCCTCCCCTATGGGAACTGTAGGCTATGGTCGAGGTAAGAGCCTCTCAATGTCATCTCTCTGATACTATGGAAAGGATGGAGGAATGTCCTGTAAAATCCTGAACTACCATCAGACTCTGTCTACCGGGATCATCTCATCCTCCTCAGCATGACGACCCTATATCCACCTCTCTAGCTAGAGCTCAGCTAGCTCCTCATGTATATGCCTATATGTGGGGAATCCCACATATGGCCTCCAGATAATGTCCACTCTAGACAACCCCCATAGTAACTGTCGAACATGGGCCACATCATGTGTCAGCCTATTCGATCTCCGCTCTCCTATCACTGGCACCCATCTCCTATATCCCACCCATAAAAATCATGTTGGGAATACATCTACTTGGGGCATCCCTATAGGTTACATGCACACTATGTGCTCGTACTCCCAACAGTGTAGTATAAATGTACAACAAGGCTAAATCATCACAACCACCCATATGCCCATAGCTCTCTATATAGTTGCACTAAGAATACTGGTGCCTAGGTAAAGCATGTCTCATGCACCATCATATCATGAAGTACCCCCATCAGTGATCAGGGAAAGCATCCACCCTCTGCATCTAGTAGTGCATAGTAGCACACTGCCTCCATCAACAAAACCACTAGCCTTGTCTCATCCGAATAGGCTAGTTACATCTATCCATAGCTCAAACTGGCACTATGGAATTTCATATCATTCACTCCCTCGCCAAAAATTGTCCCAATCAACTCCTCTGAGGCCTCGAAGGAGATAAAATACACCTGGGCACCCAATATGGGTAGCCATAAAATCTAGAACATGTCCTCCAGGGTGATAGTCATCTCACCCATCGGAGGTGGAACGTGTTGGTCATGGGATCCCATCTATTGATGAGTGTGACCATCAAGTTGGGCTACCAAACAACATGTTGGTAGCGAGGAATCCCACTCAAGCCCACTACCTCCACATACTGGAGCTCCAACGGGGTTGTTATACCATGTAATGTCACCAGTAGAGGTGGAACCCTATCCTACATATGTAACTGCGATCTCCCCTGAATCCAATCCAATCACACCATTAATCTACATTTACCATGACCATATTCACCAATTATCATTACCCTCCACCCCATTTTCACTCTACCCATCTCAAATTCCTAACCCACATCACTTTTTGACCCTTGTGCCTAAAATCCCGACCAGTGCTGGTTCATCCTAACTGACTCCGGTCACCCTTAAACTAGAATTGGTCACCTGTTTGGTGACCAATACCGGTTCACCTTTATTGACCATGGTTACCATGTAACTGGCATCAATCACCTGTTTGGTGACAGATACCAGTTTTACCTAACTGACACCGACCAAACTTGACCAACATCGGTCACTGTCATGGAAAATCCTACGGCTTCCCCAAGCCCTCATTTTCTAATAATCACCCCCCTTTCCCTTTTACCCAAACTACAATGACCTAAAACTACCCCTAGACCTGTACCCACCCCACCTATACCATTTACTACCTTTCCCCTCCCTCTTTTAGCCTTTTATTCCCCCCATACCTAAATTTTATTTTTACCCACCCACAAAAAACAAAAACCCACAAAAACCTTAAAGAATAATACTCCACACTTCTAATCTATTTAATCAACAATGTAACATTGAGCACTTACCTCGTCGTGTTGCCACTGTCTCGATGGCACATCTGGCCACTGTGTTAGTGGCCCACCCGATCCCTATCTGGCCTCTTCCATCACTGAATAGCTACTCGCAACCTTCGCCTAATCAAATATTTCACCCTGATCCCATGGACCCTCTGCTCACCAACTCACTGTCCCATTTCCTTCAGACACTGTTCTCTCTTTTCTCTCCTTTTTGTCATTTTCTCACTTTGCAAATAACAAATGAATAATAAAAATGTAGATTTTTTTTGTTTTTATAACCAACCTGACCTAACTGACGTCAGTTACCCTTGACCGACATCGGTCGCGTGCCCTACCTCACCACCATCGATTTTTCCTATACCGATATTGGTTTTCCATGATTTCCATTGGTCATCCTCACCTACACATTTCCCTCAATTTTGTCCTTTTACCTCACCCTTTACCTTGCTCCTTTACCCCACCCTTCACCCTGATCCTTTCCCTAACCACACCTTTACCCAACCCATTTACCTTCCCTTTTCCCTACATCCTCATATACTACCTCCATTTTTCCTCCTTTGGGGAATCATTCTTTTACCCCTACCTTGGCCTTACACTCACCATGAAATCAATCTTTGGACCTGGACCATCGCTAGTGACCTTTGACCTCATGTGTTCGCTATACCTTGCGGCACTGTTACCTGTGTTGATTGACCTGATGACCTTACCTAGCCTATTGTTGTGACTGTTTATCTTAACCCTATCTTTGGTGTATCAAAAAATACCTAACCGTTCCTGCACCTAACCTACATTGTGTTTCCTAACCATATCCTATACCTTGGATACCAAAATCACTTCAACCTTGTTTGGATAAACCTATCGACCTTAGACGATGTAGGGTTTTCTTACTCTTCAACCTGGTAGCATGATGTAGTTTACACGTGTGTGTACATTTGACTATTGCTACCTTTGACCCTAACCCATTACCTCAAATTTCTTGAGTAGACCTTTTACCCTTTTTCCCTGAGCCCACATGCCTTTTCCTCACATAACCTTTTATCAAACCACTCACTGATTCTGCCTACTGGCTCATCAGTTCTTGGTTTGAGGGGGATCACTTTCACCCACACATGGGGCAGCCACCTCTTATTTTTGTCAGCGTCACTTACCAATATAAGCTACACAACAGAAAGGGGGAAAATGTAGACACTAAAATTAGGTCACACTCCCCTTTGGTCCCTCGAAAAATAAGCACCCTTCATCACATTCACCTAGCCATGACCCCTTTCACCCCAAAAATATTAATTTAATTAAATTAATTCCTCATCCTCACTATATTTATTATTTAAATATATTATTTTAAATAATATCCACACATATAGTTCACTTAGACACCTCACCAAGCCAACTCAACTTAAGACCCGTTCTTAGTAAGTTACCATAACTAACCGAGTCTTACCCAAACCCTAAAAATAAATGCCTACGTTCCCTCTAACCACATTCCCGCATGCTCACAAGAAGCTCTTAGTATAATCCATGGGTTAACGACATGATATCCTAGGAAATCAAGAGGATCTCCCTAGTTTAGTAAACCAAGGAAATCTCACCTTAACTGACGTCGGTTACCCATAACCATCACCGATTAAGCCGGGATCACCATCGGTTACCCTTTTAACCCCAAAAAAACCTTATTCTCAAGGTTAGAAGTTGGAATCAAAGAGGTTGGTGAGAATTATCACTTGTGACTGATCTAGGAGCTAGTGTCTAGTTATATGTGTAGACATTAAAATTAGGTCACACTCCGCTTTGGTCCCTCGACAAATAAGCACCCTTCATCACATTCACCTAGCTATAACCCCTTTCACCCCAAAATATTAATTTAATTGAATTAATTCCTTATCCTCACTATATTTATTATTTAAATAACTTATTTTAAATAATATCCACACATACAGTTCACTTAGACACCTAACCAAGCCAACTCAACCTAAGACCTATTCTTAGTAAGTATCCATAACTAACTGAGTCTTACCCAAACCCTAAAAATCAATGCCTACATTCCCTCTTACAACATTCTTGCATGCTCACAAGAATCTCCCAGTCTAATTTGTGGGTTAATGACACAATATCTGAGGAAATCAAGAGGATCTCCCTAGTTTAGTAAACCTAGGAAATCCGACCTTGACTGATGCCGGTTACCCCTAACTATCACCGGTTAAGCCAGAACCACCGTCGGTTACCCTTTTGACCCCAAATTAAACCTTATTATAAAGATTGGAAGTTTAAAGCAAAGAGGTTGGTGTGAATTATCACATCTTAGAGAGATAACACATCTTCAGAGAGTGAATTCTAGTGAGACCACACATGTAAGGAAGGAGATCAAGCATATTTTCCTATACAGCCATCCCAGCCATGATCTGATCTAACCAAGAAAAGAGTAATGCACATGCAACCCATGCAGAATCTTTCCTTCAGTTGGTGATCCCTTGCAGCCTTCAAGACTCTCATCACCACCTCCATCCTTCACACATAGGCATTTCGAACTATAATCCAAGTAACTATAACGTCATACTTCTTTGGTTTATTTCATTTCATCATTATTTTATCATCTATTGCTTACCTAGCCACCTATTGACCTTCTCCAACATTTTCACGTCCATATACCTATTAAAGCCTTGCAAAAGCCTACCCCAATCACCCAATACCTCATCATGACCAACCAAAGTCCTTTGCGCAATCACAAAAGAGACCTAAAGCTTGTTCTGTGACATTTCTAGATTTCACATTAATTGGCACCAGTCACTCCTGACCACCATCAGTTACCCTTGACCAACATCAGTCTTTGTATTTACCCACACAGCCCAGAAAAGAGACCTACCCACTTACTTTCATCTCACCCTCATCCACTTGTGATCTACTCGAGACCTCTGTCAAACCTGCATAACCCACAACCAATCATTTGACCTTTGGATTCTATTCTAGCTTAGCCTATTAGATTAGATCTATTTTCTTATTGTGTTTTAAGTGAGATACCTAAATCATTTCAAATTACAATAGGATTTACCTTGTTTACAACATTAAATTTTTTAAAATAGTGGACTGACAACCATCTTGGAAGTATCACACTTCCTAGATCTAACATACGCTAGGCAGTTCACTGACCATATTGTTTAATTCCTTGTTGTGGTCTTACTTTGCATTATAGGTAGTTCCTCCTGGCCAAAAGGAAGCTCTCACGATCAGCTGTGGATTTAGAATTCATACACGTGCAACAACCCATCAACCAACATTTGAATAGGTATTCCTCCTATGCCCATTACCCTATTTGTTTAGTCAAAACTCCAAAGAAACGATCTAAGAAAAAGGTGAAACAAGATTCTCAAGTTCTATAATTTTTTGTGTAAGAGGATATTTGCTATTAGTTTCCTTTTATCACTCTAATCTTGATCCAATGTTTCCGATTGTATGTGTAGCATTCAAAATAATTATCTACCTGTTATCCAAAATTCACCCCCAGGGTAATTTTGATAACATGCATTAAATTCTCAAGCCCTAGGTAAATAGATTGATTCAGGGCAAAAAATCATGTTTCTAGGGTCCCCTCATATTTTTTCTAACTCCCCTATCCATGAAGAAGAGAGAAAGTTATGAGAAAAGGTGAAAAAGTTATAGAAAACAAGCTTGGGCCAGGAAAAATCATGAAAAATGGCTAAGTCCTAGTCTTCGCAGTAGCTGGGACAGTTGGGACATCTGGGCGCGAATCGGCCGAAAGGCCGCCAGGTAGTTTGCAGAGCAAAGGAACATTTGGGTTGTGAGGACGCGAAGGATGCGAACCACTGGGATCAGCCGGCGTAGAGAAATTCAGTTCGGGACATTTGGGATAGAGGGACGCGGAAGACGCGGATAGCCGAAGGAGCCGAGAGCCAATCAAATCACGACACGTGTCACAAGGGGGAACATTTTTTGGACATAGCAACTTCTTCTTTCACCTCCAACAAGTGATTGTTTGAAGAATCAGACCTCTTCAAATACTGTAACAATTTTTACCTCTATGAGGTTGTAATGCATGGTTTTGACACTGAAATGATAATGCAAGCTTTGTGAATGGTTTCAGTCCTTTATTTGTGTTATTTGCTTCATTTCAGATCCTAAATTATATCTCATTAGTCTGTGTATGTTTATGTTGCAATCTTTGGTTTGTGTCTATTTGCTTGACAAAAATTATTCACCACTCCTTTTTGGTGCATCACCACCTTTAGTTAGTTTCAATTTTTGCACTTCTATCCCTGTCTCCTTGCAGTTTAGAATAGGTTAGGATCTGAACCTCCGTAGTTATGCAAGCATTAGATCTAAATCAAAAGAGTTTGAGGAACCAGCCTTTAATCTGGAGATTCCTCTCTCAGTTTCACAAGTCCCCACACCTGGAGAGAGGTTTCCATGTTGTGCAATCACACTGGATGCTAGATTAATCAACCTAGAAGCCTGATATGCATTTAGGGGTGCTGTGAGTCTGCAACAACAGTTTTGGCATGCCCGGTGGGACTCTAGAGGTCTCATTTTTATTGCAGCAAGGTTGATGTGCATATGCTACAATTTTCTTGCTTAAAAAGAGCTATTATTTGTATATCTGGTGACTCCAAGGGGAAAAATTGATTGGTTTTAAGTGCAGGCCTGAAAACTCATGAGAAGAATCACCACAAGGTCAAGAGTTGGAGAAGAAGAAGTGCTGTTTGAATACCTGCAGTTATCTCCAAGAAGAAGGCAAAGAGGAATAAGGATTCAAAGGTTTCCATCTCCACCAAACAGAACTCTCTCAACTCCTCCACCTGGTAGGCCTTTCATTCAGTCAACGAGGGTTTTAAGACCAATCAGAATGGCTCAAAACAATCCCTACGTCAACTTCATAGGCAGCAGCCCACTTGCCCTCAATGTGCAACATCCAATCCCTATTACAGCCTTGAAGAACATTCCCTACTTCACTGGAGAAAATCAGACTACTCCAGGTGATCATGTTAAAGATATTGCTAACCTTTGTGCAATCCATGAGATCAATGAAATGCAAGTGGCTGTCAAGTTGCTGGCATCTTCGTTCAAGGGTAAAGCATTGCAATGGTTTAGAAGCCTTGGAGCTGGTTCTATCACAAATTGGAATCAGCTGTGTATTGCACTTCACGAGCAATTTGGAGAGAAGGGAGACAACTTGTCTCTTTTGGAGCAGCTGACAACCATCAAGAGAGCTCCCAATGAGCAGCTGACCGATTTCAACTTCAGATTTCAAAAGACTTGGGAGAGAATTCCAGTGGCAGTCAGGCCAACAACAGAAGGTGCTTTTCTCTACTATCTCAAAGCTTTAAATTCTGATATTTCTATGTTAATTCAGTCCATGGGAGGCATAACTATCCCTATGGCTTATAGCATTGCCATTAGGGCTGAAAATTGTTTGATCCAAGCTGGCAAACTTGCCCCTAGACCTCCCATGCCACTGTTTCCAAGTTTAGAGAATCCAAACACCAGTCAAGCACCTAATTTGGCTCCTTCTCCCACTCCTAGAAATCAGAGTTCAAATGAAGCTTCCACTTCATCTCCAAGTGCCCCAAATGAGCTTCAAGAGGTCATGAAGCAATTGCAAAACCTAGGCAATGAGCTAGTTACTCTTAAGAGGCAACAAGCCCAAGGTTTCAGACCTTCTTATCAACCCCAGGCTCAGCCTAATAGGTAGCCATACCAACCACAAAGGCCTCCTAATCCAGTTGCAAATATGAATCAAACAAGGCCTCCTGCCAATAGACCATTTCAGCCATATAATCCAAATGCCATATCTACCTCTAAGGCATTGGTGCCAACACAAAACAACATTGCTCAGGAGTATGATTGGTGTTTTCCATGCAATGAGCCTCATAACCAATCCATGTGCTTCAATGGTGCTTTGAATCAAGCACTAATGGTGACAACTACTGGTGTGGAGGGCGAGGGAAGTCAAGGAAACAGTCAACAACAAGAAACATTCCAACAGCAATCAGCCCCAAATGACACCACATTGGTAAATTGGCAAGCAGAAGATTTCTGTGGCATGAATCAAGTAGTTTCTCAAGGTGTTTCAGCCAACAAAAGGTCAAAGAGGAGGAATTTGGGTGAAGAACAACCATTAGCCCCAACCAATCCACAACCTTCCACGGCTCCACAAATGGTTGGCAAGCAAAGTCTAGTTTCAAATGCACAAGGGCAGCCAAGAACAGCCCCTAGGCCAACTCAAATACCAGTTGTTGCTGCCCACATGCAAGGAGTGAATGTGCAAACCAAGGGACAACAAAAGGATACTTCATCCCCGTTCAGTATCATTGATCAGATGAAGAAGACAAACATCAACATATCAATGTGGGAATCCCTATCTATCCCAGGCCAAAGAGATTTGCTGCAAGCTGCCATGAAGGACTGGCCAACTTCGAATCAGCAAGTTCAGATGCAAGACAAAGTGCTTACAAATGCTGCCCAGCCTGAGGGAAATCATGAAGGACAACAAGGTAAAATGTTGAAGCCCCCTCCTTTCTATGTTTCATTGATCATTGGAAATCAGCTAGTGCACAATTGCATGATAGATTCTGGAGCAATTAGTTCTGTCATGCCCAAACAAATAGTTGATTAGCTAGGGCTCCAGTATGAAACAACATCCAAAGGGGTAGTACAGTTGGATGGGACAGCAGTAGCAACAGTTGGAGTGATTAGAAACTTGAGTCTTACCTTGCATGCATGTCCAAATGTTGTTGTTTTACAAGATGTATCAGTCATAGACCTTCCGCCACTCTTTGTCCCTTTGCTTGTCAAGGGACTTCACAGCCAAGATTGGAGGCTATCTTTCTGCTGATTGGTCTCACATGCTGTTCAGAACGAGGTATGGAACTAAGGCTACAATCAGGTCAGAACCTATTGCAAATTTCCACATTGAGCCTTACACTCCAAGTCAGATCAATGCCAATTGCTCAGCATTTGACCCAGAAGACCACCCCAGTACTGATGAAGCTGACACTAAGGTTGGAAGCATCCCGGATCTAACTCTTGATGAATGGGCAAGCAAGGTGCATGCTTTTGATCCTTATCAAGAAGTAGAAGAATCTGAGCTAGGGGTCTATTGCATACACGAAGAAAGGATCATCCTATTCCTAGCATCACCAAGCCAGATCATAAGGACAAGAATGAAGTATGGCAATTGTTCTTTGTCGGGTCAAGGAGTAGACAAGGTGTAGGAGGAGGGGCTATGCTCATTTCACCACAAGGTATAAAGTATTACTCAGCCTTCCGTTTTCAGTTTTCTTGCTCAAACAATACAGAAATTCATGGACTACACTGGGAAAATAAGAAAGGCATCAGGAATTTACAAGTATTTGGTGATAGTGAGCTGATCGTAAACCAAGTCAAAGGAAAAAATGCTACCAAAAATGATCTGTTGAAGAACTACAAAAATCAGGTATGGGATCTTATTGAAGATTTTGAAGCTTTTAGCATCAAGTCCATCCCAAGAAAAAAGAATGAAGCCGCTGACAAGCTAGCAACAATTGGGGCTACGTTTGATGTTGTAGAAAGTATCAAAAGTGAGAAATCTCAGCCTCATATCAAATTGGTTGTGAGACCAGCTGTTCTGGATAACAATACAAGTTGGCAAGTCTTCGAGAATGATCAGAAAATTGTTAATTTCCTACAAGAAGAAGCTGAGTTCTCCGCCAGGAATCAAGACAAGCTGCAGCAGCAGTATGGTGACCAAGTGGTGCAGCTGAGAACTAACAAATTACCAAAAGGCCTCATAACCTTGGAGTCAATCTTCAGCCCGAATGATCAGTTCCGGAAGGAGAAAGTGAACATTCAAGTGAAGGGTGAAGATTCAGAGCCTATTTTAGTGGAAGAAGGAAAAACATTGCAAATTGGCAAAGTAAGTACCTCACAAGAGAAATCTGATTTTGTTCAGCTTTGTCAAGAGTTCCCAGATGTCTTTGCTTGGACTTACAAAGATCTAAGAGGTTTCAACCCAAAGTTGGCACAACATACTATTGAGCTGGATCTGGAATCCAAGCCTGTCAGGCAAAAGCAAAGGCCAGTCAATCCCCATATTGAACCTCTCATGAGAAAAGAGTTAATCAAGCTTATTAAGGCCGGTATCATCTTACCCATCAAACACTCAAGCTGGGTTGCAAACTTGGTGCCAGTCAGAAAGAGAAATGGAGAGATAAGATTGTGTGTGGAATTTCACGATCTAAATAGAGCATCACTCAAAGATCATTATTCGCTTCCATCAATGGAACAAATATTGCAGGTTGTAGCTGGTTCAGAAAGATTTTCATTGCTAGATGGATATTCAGGCTATAATTAGATAATGGTGAAGGAAGAAGATCAATTCAAGACGGTCTTCACTACAAAGTGGGGCACATATGCTTACAAGAAGATGCCATTTGGACTGTCGAATGCCGGGGCAACATTCCAGTGAGCTATAGATATGGCATTCAAAGGCTTGATCAATAAGATAGTGCTGGTATACCTAGAGGATATCACTATCTTCTCAAAGAATGTAGCAGACCATCTCTTTCACCTCAGGCAAGTGTTTCAGAGGTGTAGGAGATTTGGAGTGTCTTTGAATCCTAAGAAGTGCATCTTTCTTGCAAATGAAGGAAAGCTCCTTGGCCATATTGTCTCCAAGGAAGGATTGGCAATTGATCCAGAGAGGGTTGAAGCCATAAGAGCACTACTATTGCCAAGCCACAAGAAATCCCTTCAGAGTTTCTTGGGAAGGATAAACTTTGTTCAAAGGTTTGTCCTAGATTTTGTAGCGCTGGTCAAGCCCATCACCAAAATGTTAAAGAACAGCATGGATTTCAAGTGGACAGTAGAAGGCAAGGATAGCTTTGAAGCAATCAAAGAAGCCATCTCCCAAGCACCAACTCTCATCAACCCGGACTTCTCCAAGGATTTCATCCTCTATGCATTTAGAGGTAATGACACTTTCTCTGCCATTTTGGTACAACAGAACAAGGATAATGATGAGCAGCCAATTACCTTCTTCAGCCAGAGCCTAGATGACTGTGAGGTGAGGTACTCTTTTATTGAAAAGCATGTACTTGCAGTAATAAGAAGATTGAAGAAATTCAAGCATTTAGTCTCAAACAACAAGGTCCAGTTGCTGGTCTCACATGCTGGGGTTAAGGACTTCCTCCTCAACAAGGATTTGAATGAGAAAAGGGTAGGTTGGATCACCCGTGTCATGGAGTATGACATCGAAATCAAGATCACCAAGCTGGTAAGAGGGAAAGGATTGTGTGAGCAGCTGGTTTTCGGGAAGAAAAAATAAGTATGCAATGAAGAAGAGGTTGTTTTGACAGTCCAGGACAGCCATGAGCCAAGTGACAAGCAAGAAGAAGACAATGCTGCCCCCACTCCTTGCTAGACCCAAGATATAATGCACTTCCTAGGCACTGGCCTATGCCCTCCGAAGATGAACAAGACTCAAAGGAGACACTTCAGATTGCAGGTTGTCCCGTACGCCATTGTTGATGGAGTTTTGTTCAAGAAAGATGTAAATGGAGTGCTACTGAGATGCATTAGCACAGATCAGATTCAAAGAGTGTTGGCAGAGTTCCATGGTGGACTAGCTGGTGGCCATTTTGCACCAAGAGTGACAGCTCTAAAAATCATGAAGGCTGGTTATTATTGGCCTAAGATCTTCAGTGATTGCTATGCATGGATCAAGAGGTGTAAGAATTATGCATTCTTCACAGGAAAAGAGAAGCTTGCTGCCCTTCCATTGCATCCAATCTCAGTTGACCAGCCATTCATGCAATGGGGTTTGGACTTCATCGGAGTCATTAATCCCAATTCAAGCCAAGGGCACAAATGGATTTTGACAGCCACAGACTACTTCACCAAATGGACATAAGCAGTAGCACTCTAAGATTGTTATCCAAATGAATCTAGCCCCTTAGGTAACTTTTACTGAGTCGCTAACATTGTTATCCAAATTTGGTGTCACCCCCTACAGGGTAAATTTCTGATAACATGCATTGGCATTCTTGGAGTCCCAGGTAAATAGAAAGTTTAGGCTGAAAAAAATCATGTTTCTAGGGTTCCCTCAAGAATTTCATCTAACTCTTACCTGTCCAGGTAATGAAAAGAGCAATTTCTGACAGAACAAGGTGAAAAAGTTGCAAAAAACAAGCTCGGGCCAGGAAAAATCATGACGAGAATGGCTAGAGGTCTTAGCATACCAAACTGCAATCAGTCTTATGGGACTGATAAGGGACATCTCCCACGCGAACCGACATGAAAGGCTCGCATTCAGGCTTGTCTATGCAGAGCAAAGGAACATCCGGGCCGTCGGGACACAAGGGACATAGAAAGCCAGTTTGGCCAAAGGAGAAGAAAATCGACTAACTGCTGAGCGACACAGTTGGGACATTTGGACCGTTAAGACGCGAAGGATGCGAACCGCTCGGATTGGCCAGCTACAAGAGAACTTCAGAAATCGGGATATCCTAAGCAATGGACAGAGGGATGCGGAAGATTTGATCAAGATAGACCTTTGATAGAAAGGCCGAGAGCCAATCAGATCACGCCACGTTGGAGATCTAGTTTTGAAAAGGGAAAAGGATAGCCCAAAACTAGGAAGGCATTCGGAAGTTTGATGTCCTATTTGCACTGGGACATACCGGGTCACAAAGGGACGCGAGAGACATGAAAATGCCGGCTAGACCTCATTGGATGACCAATCAAATGCACGATTCACATGTCACAAGGAGGAAACATCTCAAAAGTTGCTTCTAGCATGGAAGCTCGGGGAGGACTTTGGAAATATTTGGCCAGAGTTTCATTCCAAAAAGCTAATGTGCAAAGGATTTTGCCCCCACGCCCCTTTTGTCCTCCCTAAGTGCAATGGCAAAGCTTACGTGTCCCAAGTGGCGATGTTTTGTAGTCACTTGAGGAAATCAGGTGGAAAATGTTCCAAAATCACAAAAAAGTAAAAATTATCTGAGGAAAACCCGTTGGGGTTCTAAGCTGAAGGATTTGATGAATTACACATGCCTAATGGAGTGCTTCAGGACACTGGTATGTTCATCCTAGCATGGCAGGTAGCCCCGCTGAGTCGAAAAATTGTTATCCAAAATTCACATTTTCCAGGGTAATTTTGATAACATGCATTAAATTCTTCAGATCCCCAGGTATCTAAATTCGATCCAGAGCAAAAATTTGCACGTTCTTTAGGGTCAACAAAAAGCTTATGAAATTCTCCTATCATGATTCCAAGAGTTAGATCTTGAATTTTGGTGTAGTCTAGAGAGAGAAAGTTACAGAAACAAGCTCTGGGCTACGTGTTCATGACCAGATAGCTGACAGTCCTAGTCAACGACAAAATTAATGTAGACAGTTGGTAGCATTTCTGGGTGCAAATCGGTCAAAAATGCCACCAGGGTATGGGTTTGTACAGAGTCAAAGCATGCATATTGGTCCGTGAGGATGCGATCCACCCGGATCATCCGGAGGAGATGGGCTCTCACGTTTTTTGTACATTTCTGTCCCAGAGGGACTCGGAAGACGCAGATAGCCGAAGTGTAGCCGAGAGCCAGTCAAATGGCAACAT
This sequence comes from Taxus chinensis, assembly GCA_019776745.2. Classification (NCBI taxonomy): domain Eukaryota; kingdom Viridiplantae; phylum Streptophyta; class Pinopsida; order Cupressales; family Taxaceae; genus Taxus; species Taxus chinensis. The sequence goes on along the minus strand of CM034154.1, from coordinate 430,621,618 downwards.
TTGTCAAAAGGGGGAACATTTTTTGGACATAGCAACTTCTTCTTTTCACCTCCAGCAAGTGATTGTTTGAAGAATCAGACCTCTCCAAAGACTGTAATAGTTTTTACCTCTCTGAGGTTGTAATGCATGGTTTTGACACTGAAATGATAATGCAAGCTTTGTGAATGGTTTCAGTCCTTTGTTTGTGTTATTTGCTTCATTTCAGATCCTAAATTATATCTTATCAGCCTGTGTATGTTTTATGTTGCAATCTTTGGTCTGTGTCTATTTTCTTGAAAAAAATTATTCACCACTCCTTTTTGGTGCATCACCACCTTTAGTTAGTTTCAATTTTTGCACTTCTATCCCTGTCTCCTTGCAGTTTAGAATAGGATTAGGATCTAAACCTCTGTAGTTGTGCAAATATAGATCTAAATCAGAGGATTTTGAGGAACCAACCTCTAATTTGGAGATTCCTCTCTCAGTTTCACAAGTCCCCACACTTGGAGAGAGGTTTCCATGTTGTGCAATCACACTGGATGCTAGAGTGATCAACCTAGAAGCCTGGTCTGCATCCAAGGGTGCTGTGAGTCTGCAACAACACTACCTGTACATTTCCACAAACCACATCAAACATAATAAAAAAGATGTAGAATTTGGAGTCAGAATGACCCCAAAGGTCACCTAAAGAGTTTTTTTAGTACCGAGTGTTACACCACATTTTAAACTCCATGTAGCTCTATGTGAAAGTGTGTGTAATGATGCTTTAGGATTCCCTTGTACAAGTTTCATAATGATAGCGGGTTAGATCTAGATTGTAACAAATATATAGAATGTGTAAGATGAAATAAAAATTTTCCCATCCTATATTGTGTATCCAGAGTAATGTAACTCTTATCCCTTGAGTGAATGTGCTATATGGATGCTTTTTGATGCTCTTATGCCTTTCGATGCAAGCTTAGGTGATAGTATATAATGGTAGTTCTTGGTCCTTGTTTTGGGATCTATAACTATGTATATATATGAATCCCTTATTTGAATTTTGTAATTGACAATTGAAAGGTTGACTAAAAATTATAAAAGATGCCTAAGAAGTAAAAAAGACCCTAAAGAGTGAGAAAAGGGGAGAAAGGGTAAGGAACACTTGAGAGGGGCAAGAACACCTGGGTGCTAGTGTCTTAACTAATCACTAATGTCTGAGGCCATTAAAGATAAATCTGTCACATACCAACAGGGTTGTAGGGTGTATAAGGTCAATGTAAGTATAAAAAACAAAGATAAAGGCCCGAAAGACATTTCCCATTCCTAATTTTCTTTCTTGTAAATCATTTATATATTAGTATGATTTAGGACCTAGAAATGTACCCAAGTACATATATTTTGTGTCTACATTTTCACCTCACTTTATACTATTAAGTGAATACTTACTAATATAACGTAGATAGAAGATGTGTACCTTATGATCATGTAGAGAAGAGTGTAACCGATGACATGTGGAGTGGAAAAGTGAAGCACAAAGTGATCACAATGTGAAGCATGGAGACTAGGAAAGGGAGGTAAACCCTAGGATGAGGTGTATATGTACTAGCATTTTGTGTTTGATGATGTGAGGTGTTTCTTGTTGTGTATAAGGATGAACATGCCAAAAAAGAGTGAGAAAGTAGTGAAAGTTATGTATATGAAAAATCAAAGTAATGCATGTATAAGTAAGTAAAGCGTGTGAAAGTATGTAAAATTAAAGTGTGTAATTGATCTATAAAAGTTTAAGAGATAGAAAATTGTCTTGTTTTACTTGGAGTTGGTGAATATGAATTCTGTTTGTGAGGTTTCTGGGTGATTTCATGCCAAGAGTGAGTTTTTTGGGTGATCTCATGCTAAGAGAAGACTGTTGGGGAGAGAGGTATAACTTTTATCTCCTTCCATAATGCTTACTGAATAAGCACCACTACATATGGTATATCCCTAATTTATTCTGATTTATTCTAATTATAACTGAAATGTGACTGATAGACTAAATTTTATAACTAAAGGCAAGTTCCTGCTACTGGAGGACTGAATTTAAAAATTTTATGAACTGCGTTGGAGTGAGAAAATGACTATTTTTTCCCCTAAGACATTAGTGCCGAGGGGGACACAAGCACCCACCATGACTGTCTAGGTCTGGGCATTAATGTCTACTTTATATTTAAGGCCCAAGTCTGATTTTGAGCCAATCTGTAACTATTTTCCTATGTTTATTTTGTATTGTGTTCTATTGTATTGTATCTCTGAGCTATTGCAGGGGTGATTTTTTCACCCAATAGATTCCCCCTTGTTTGGGGTGCATGTGATGAATGTAGGAGAACATGGTCCAAAGGAGAAGACCAGATACTAATATGCATATATGAAGTGGATACCTATATGGGGTAGGGGATGTGCATGGTAGAAATCAAGGCACATACAAACAAAGTAGGATAGGGATAAAGAGTTAGTAAAAATGAGCTAACATGCAATAAAAGACAATGTAATAAGAAACTAGGAAGACAAGATGGACCACGAAAAGTAGGTTTCATGCATGGGATATCACTCATAATGGCACAAGACAATTGAGGCCAAAGAAGAAAAAAGAGTATAATGATTAAACAAGACTAATGGTATAGCCCGCAAAAATATCAAATAAAAACAAATAAAGAGTGACAGCTATCCATGGTTGTATTGATCATGCATGAAAAATGATACACATGAATCACCCATTAACATGTTAGAGAGATAAATAGTATGTCAAATCATGTATAGATCAATGAAAAGTAAAGTGATAGTAATGATAAGTAGTAAATAATGTGACAATAGAACCTGTGATGTATGAAGTATATGAGTAGAAAAAGAAGATTCCCCTAGGATCTTTGGTGGGAATGGTAAAGAGATATGTCGAGCATCATACATGGTGTATGAATCTATGATAGGTCATGCATTTACCTCAAGTGCTAAGTGAATGCACATGTGTATATAGAAAAATATAATTACATACTAAGAATCCATCTAGCATAGGAAACAAAGTGTAGCATATAAGTAGAATAAGATAACAAGAGTAAATGCAACCAAGATATGCAAACGCTATGCGAGTGTGATGGTGTAATTTTCATTATGTGTAGATGATAGGATAAACATTTCCCCCTAGTGTATGTGTATTAGATGAGGTTGATTTAGAAATACCCCCTCAACAATCAAGAATAAACCATAAGACAAAAGTGCATCATTGAGAATGAGCTTGTGTGTGAGTAGATGATAGAAAAGATGTATCATGAAGCATAGAGCATGAGAAATTATTAGATGTTATGAAAGATTTATTGTGAATTATTGAGCTCAAATTTCAATGAGAGTAGATTATGTGAGGTTCATGGAAGAAGTGCGCCCTCAACAGTCAAGTGTGAATTATAGCACTAGAGTGTGTCATTGGGTAATATGGTACACTCTGTCTACCAAAGGTTTAGGAGTGCTGAGAAAGATTAGACATGAAGTGCAAAGCATGAATTATATTAGTGTACATTAGTGATGATTGATAGTGATGGAATAGGGGGGGAAGTGCAATGCCCCAAGTGTGTAAGGGATATAAGTCTATCCGACAATAGTGAAGGATGAAGGCCCAACACCTGATATCTGAATTGATAAAGGAATATGACAATGATCTAAGGTTGGTGGTGTAGGACAGTAACTATGTACACATGAATGAGATCGATGCGGTGAAGGAGATGGAGAACATCTATAGGAAGGGCCGAGGAGGTGACTTAGGCCGATGAGGTGGGATAATGGACCAATGAGAATGAAAAGGTCATGATGTAGGCCATTTGAGAAGAGGAGAACTAGGTGTGGAAGTAGCTTTAGACTTGAGAGGCACATAAAGCCTATATTCCATGAATGGTGCATAAATGTCAGTAAGAGTGGGCTGAGGCAATGGTGTATGTGGTGGAATATCTTTGATGGTGAAAAATTTCTTGCTATGGATTAACTTAAAACATAATTAATGCATGGAAGGGATAACTGGTGTAGCACAGAGCCAAGGAAGACCTAAGAGCATGTTATAGCCGATGATTTCAATGGTAACTAAGAATGGGGTAAAGACAATAAGATACCCAAATGTGAAGGAAATTCCTAATTCTTATTGTCATGGCATACTTCCTATCACAGTTGGGTCTCTTATTGTCTTTACCCCATTCTTAGTTACCTCTAAAATTGCCAACTATGACATGCTCTTAGGTCTTCCTTGGCTTCGTGCATTGGCTCCATGTATGACACAAAGCATGTATTAGTAAGGGCCGATGGATAGATCAAGGTGTTATTAAAATTATAAGTACCAATAGAAGCATTGATATGCAAAGAATCATAAGAAAATGTAGCATGATAATAATTATTCGAGAATTTGATAATTGGTGGTGGCACATCAGTAGAAGAAATAAAAAAGTCAAGAGGAATTGATGAAGGAGGAGGAAAAACATGATATGTATGTGTTATCCAAAATTCACCCTCAAGGTAATTTTGATAACATGCGTCAAATTCTTTAGTCCCAGGCAAATAGATTGAGTCAAGGCAAAAAATTTCATATTTCTAGGGGTCCCCTCATATTTTTCTAACTCCCCTGTCCAAGTAGAAGAGAGCAAGTTCTAAGAAAATGTAAGAAAAATTGCAAAAACAGGCTCGGGCCAGAAAAAATCATGAAAAATGGCTAAGTCCTAGTCCTAGAAGCATTTGGGACAAGTGGGACCAAAAGGCGCGGTTCAGCCGAAATGAGCACAGACGGTCCAAAAGCAATTGGGACATCCGGGCCAAAAGGACGCGCAGGACGTGGAAATCCGAACTGGCCGAAAAGAGAAAATTGGCTAAGTCCTGCTCAAGTTCGCCTCCGGGACGTGTGGGACAGAAAGGCGCGAACCGACCGGTTCGGCCGAAATTAGCACAAACAGTCCGAAACGCAGCAGGGACAAATGGGACAAAAGTACGCGGTGGGCGCGAAAAGCCGATCCGGCCGAAAGAGGAAGAAAAATTGGCTAAGTGTTGCTCGGGACGTTTGGGACAAAAAGACCCGAACCGGCCAAAATGAGCACAGGTAGTCAAAAAATGATTGGGACATCTGGGCCGAAAAGGCGCGAACCGGCCGAACCGGGTGAAAAAGGTCGAGTCAGTCCGAAGGCAAATGGGACAAGCGGGACAGATGGATGCGAACCGGCCGAATCGGCCGAAATCAGTCAAGACAGCACTAATCAAATGGGACATCCGAGACAAATGGAGCCGAAGGAGCCGAGGACCAATCAGATCATGACACGTGTCGCAGGAGGAAAAGTCAACGTTTGGTCCGGAAACTTCAAATGGCCATAACTTTTGACTCCGAGCTCCGATTTTGATAAAATTAGACTTTCTGGAATGAGCACGATGTCCTCTACGCCACAAAAACTAGATTTATTATTTTTAATGAGGGTATATATATTTAAATAAGGGAAATGTGTCCGGCTCCAGTCAGTTAATGCTCATTCCCGTCAAATGACAGAAAACGCCTGCCAGCCCAAAAGAGCTGCCCGCACTCAGAAGGCCATAACTTTTGCATTTCTCAACGAAATCGCACAAAATTGGTACCATTGGAATCGTGGTTCTGAGAAAAATGCACAGCAATCAAGAAATTCTATATTTGATTAGAAATTGATTGAGTTTTTTAAGGAAACGTGGCCGGGTTCAGAACAGTGTTTTATTTGGTAGCTAGGAGTGCAATTAAGAGGCATGGTCATCATTCCTTCTCTGCTGCAGCACATGGGACAGTATGGGGAGCCTTTTTCAATTAATGTATACCCATTCCACTCAATTTAATGCCTCTTACAGGTGGTTGAAGGACAGATTTCGGGATTTCCATTTTCCCTTCTCTTTTCCTTCTCTTTTCTATAAATTGGAGTGTTGGGGCTCATTGTAAAGGAAGAGAGTTTTTGGGTAACAAAGCTCTGTCAAAATTGCTTTGTGAAGCCAGTGTGTTACAGGCCCTTGTAGTGGACTCCTTGCATGGTGATCCAGGCCCTTATCTTGTAATAGACTGAATTGTGCATACCAGGAAGCAATAAAATACAAGTTTGTGGATGTATCTTCCTCTGCTGTGTTTTCTTGCATTCTTCTTGCCCCTTTAATCTTTCTACAAGTATAGTGTGCCTATTTATTAGGTTCTTGCAGGAACTCATTATCATTGTGTGTGCTTGGAATATTGCTATGAATGCATTTTGCTGGATTATGGTGAACTGTCATCACCTCTTCTAGTGTGCACTTTGCCTCTGTATTTCACACATTTGGAGATTACTCTCACATCCTCCTTTTCTGGTGTATCACCGCTTTAGTGTAGGCTTTCATTTTATGCATTTTCTCTCCCTGGTACCTTAGAATTTTAGATTAGAACAATTAGCCTGCTTGCACTGGAGTAGATTGTGGCAGGTAGTTTAGGAGCAAGAACCAGCTTTCTCTGGAGGTCTATCTCAAGTAGCAAGTCCCACAACTTGGAGATAGTACCCATGTTATCCAATCACACTGTGAGTTCAAATGCATGCACAGGGGTGTTGTGATTCGGTGATAACAGTATGATTTGCAAAAGAATCAGTAGGTTGATTTTCATGCTTTCGTAAAGGTTCATTCAATATTTTTAGCTTTTTATTATCATTGACTGGTTTGGAAATAGATATCTCAGGGAGCTTGATTATAATGTTATCAATAAGATACTAAATAATATGTTCAAGTTTAAAGAATCAACCAGTAGAATTCCTAATACATTAGCGGTAGTCATAGTGTACATATTCATCATAGTTGTAGCCATGGGGCAAGAAGGGATCAGATTTAGTGTGGAGGAAGAGTATATATTTCTTTCGATACGATGTGAAATAGAAGTCATGGTGCGTAAGGTAGTTTTCATAAAAGTATGTTGTGTGGGTTGGAATTGAAACGTGTCATATGTAGAAACAATGTTAAAGTGGCCTTAGCTTCAATGGGGCTTTAGGAGATGGTTTGAAGTAGATTTATCTTATAAACTATTAGAGATGAGGGATGACACATATCATAATATTTCAATTTGTCCATAGATAAAAGTTTTCCTGATTTGAGTGTACCATAGTTTTATCAAAATGAAGGAAAAAGTCTCAAAAATACTACTCTCTTAAAGTGGAGTAAAAACTTTGAATAACGATATCTTGTAGTTATGAAATAGCTAGTACATTGGTCCTCTTAACAGATTGTTCTTATATATAAAACATAGTCACCTAAAGTTCGTAGATCCTTGATTGAGTTTTTTTATAGGACGTGGCCGGGTTCACAGAACAGTGTTTTTATTTTGGTAGCTTAGGAGTGCAATTAAGAGGCTTGTTCCATCATTCCTTCCTGCTGCAGAAAAGCCCATGGGACGTATGTTGGGAGCCTTTTTTCAATATGTATACCCATTCCACTCAATTTTAATGCCTTCTTTACCGGTGTTGAAGGACAAATTTCGGGAATTTTTCCATTTTCCTCACCTTCTCTTTTCCTTCTCTTTGTCTATAATTGGAGTGGGTGGGGCTCATTGTAAAGGAAGAGAGTTTTTGGGGTAACAAAGCTTGTCAAAATTGCTTTGTGAAGCCAGTGTGTTACAGGCCCTTGTAGTGGACTCCTTGCATGGTGATCCAGGCCCTTATCTTGTAATAGACTGAATTGTGCATACCAGGAAGCAATAAAATACAAGTTTGTGGATGTATCTTCCTCTGCTGTGTTTTCTTGCATTCTTCTTGCCCCTTTAATCTTTCTACAAGTATATTGTGCCTATTTATTAGGTTCTTGCAGGAACTCATTATCATTGTGTGTGCTTGGAATATTGCTATGAATGCATTTTGCTGGATTATGGTGAACTGTCATCACCTCTTCTAGTGTGCACTTTGCCTCTGTATTTCACACATTTGGAGAATTACTCTCACATCCTCCTTTTCTGGTGTATCACCGCTTTAGTGTAGGCTTTCATTTTATGCATTTTCTCTCCCTGGTACCTTAGAATTTTAGATTAGAACAATTAGCCTGCTTGCACTGGAGTAGATTGTGGCAGGTAGTTTAGGAGCAAGAACCAGCTTTCTCTGGAGGTCTATCTCAAGTAGCAAGTCCCACAACTTGGAGATAGTACCCATGTTATCCAATCCACACTGTGAGTTCAATGCATGCACAGGGGTGTTGTGATTCGGTGTGATAACAGTATGATTTGCAAAAGAATCAGTAGGTTGATTTCATGCTTTCGTAAAGGTTCATTCAATATTTTTAGCTTTTATTATCATTGACTGGTTTGGAAATAGATATCTCAGGGAGCTTGATTATAATGTTATCAATAAGATACTAAATAATATGTTCAAGTTTAAAGAATCAACCAGTAGAATTCCTAATACATTAGCGGTAGTCATAGTGTACATATTCATCATAGTTGTAGCCATGGGGGCAAGAAGGATCAAGATTTAGTGGTGGAGGAAGAGTAATAAGATTTCTTTCGATACGATGTGGAAATAGAAGTCATGGTGCGTAAGGTAGTTTCATAAAAGTATGTTGTGTGGGTTGGAATTGAAACGTGTCATATGTAGAAACAATGTTAAAAGTGGCCTTAGCTTCAATGGGCTTAGGAGATGGTTTGAAAGTAGATTTATCTTATAAACTATTAGAAGATGAGGATGAACACATATCATAATATTTCAATTTGTCCATAGATAAAAGTTTTCCATCGAATTTGAGTGTATGCCATAGTTTATCAAAAGGAAGGAAAAGTCTCAAAAATAATACTCTCTTAAAGTGGAGGTAAAAAACTTTGAATAAAGAGATCTTGTAGTTATGAATAAGCTAGTACATTGGTCATCTTAACAAGATTGTTCTTATATATAAAACATAGTCAACTAAATGTTCGTTAGATCCTTGTTTGAATTGAGAAATTTGTGTGTAAGATATCTTAGTGCCGATATTGATAGAAAAGTGAGAAAGGAAAACATTGGCTAATGATGCAAAGGAGATTACCAAATGAATAGGTAGATCATAAAACCATTGTGCAGCCTAATCTTGTAAAATTTGAGGAAACAATTTAGCTAGCAATGTGAGGTCATCTGCATAGTCAAGACATGCCACATGAAAATATCAAATATGCTCCTAAGTGTTCCATTTCCATTGAAGGTAGGAAGTTTAGGTGTAATGAAGTTAGGAAGAAGTTGATAAGAGGATTTGACGAGTGTAAAAGGGATATTAAGGAGTAGTGAGGAATATAGAGATGGAGAAGAATGTGAAATAACTTGTTGTAATTAGTGGATTTGGAGTTGTAGATCCTGGTATAAAGAAGATAGGTCATGAGTACCTAAAGAGGAACTAGGTTGTGTGTGGGAAGTATTGGGAGGAGGGAGAGGAGTGGTAGTAGTATCTATAAAAATAGAAATAGTGGAGGGTGGTGTGGAGGCCATGGAGCCCAAGGAGGAACCCATGAGAGGGTAAGAGGTAGCATTTTAAGCATGTTTTATAATGAGTAAAACATTTAGGACATGTGGAATATGTGTAGGGTAGTAGCGTGAAGTAGAAGGAAAAATTAGTGAGCTTGTCTAACTATGCTTGATCAATGTTAGTGTCCTCATCATATGATTGTTCACTATCAGAAGTTTCAATGTTTTCAAGAGGAATTTTTTTTGATTTAAGTGAAGGATTAGAAGATTCAGCCATTAATTTAGAGGACTTATGGATAGATGGGGGAAGCTCAATGTGTTCAAAGGAACCAAAGTGATCATTACGAGTGATGGACATAAAAATGAAAACCTTGAAGGAAGGTAGGGTTTGAACGATTGGGTTCACCAAATGATTTAATATAAATTGAATTAAATCTTAATTTAAAAGTAGCTAATGCAATTAATGATGCAGAAATGATAATATAAAATAAATGGAAAAGAAACAAACAATTACTAATATGAAACTCTAAGAAAGAGACGGTGACTTATCTAATTTCACACAATTTATAGATGATTTGGAGAGGTAAATGGTTGGAATAGAATAGAAGCAACATCATCAATGTTCACTATATGTTCTAAGACCCAGAAATGTGTAGGATATAAGTGCCCAAAGGTGGACAAGAGTGCTTGGTTGCTAGTGACTATTTTGGGTGCTAGTGTCCAGTTAGATGATTAGGTTTTGTACTTTTCTGTACAGGAGGAGCTTTGCTGTTAGTTGTCTTTTTTCACTCTGATCTTGCTCTAATGTCACTGATTGTATTTTTAACCTGTAAAATAATTTTCTACCTGCACATGTCCACAAACCACATCAAATCTAATAAAAAAATATGCATAATGTGGAGTCAGACTGACCCTGAAAGTCACCCAAAGAGTGAACTTAATATCGAGCACTACACTACATTTAAGAATACATGTAGTTATTTATGAAAGTGTGTGTAATGAGTCCCTAGGAGACCCTTGTGAAAGTTGTATAATGCTAGCAGGCTAGATATAGAATGTAGTAAATGTATAGAATGTGTGAGATGAAATAAAATAAAATTCCCTTCCTATGTTGTGTATGCAAAGTGATGTAGCCCTTGTCCCTTGAGTGAATGTGCTAGATGGATAATTTTTTATTGATCCTTTTGCATCGTATCCACATAACCATATCCACTCAAAAACTCTCTTGATGCTGGGGGAATTCACTCTAGGAATTCCTTTCCATCCTTGAAATTTTCTCCTATTTACCTCATCAAAATCTTATCCAACCCATAACATCTAGTATTATCCAATTTATTGTCTCATCTTAAGCCTATCAATTTATCTACCATCTTATCTAATCCTAAGTCCACCATTGTGGCCATACTTGTGCCTCTTTTGGGGTACCTGTTGGAGTCAAAATTACACCCTAGATATGATCATGAATGACTAAGAATTCTGAGGAAACATGGGACTATCTCTCAGTTATGGGACCTTCGAACTGAGATAGGCCTTCAGAGAAGGTCGAATTCCTCTACTTATTTATAACACTAACACTAATCCTAATAATGAAATAAAATCCTAACCTAAACATGCCAAGGGACCAGAGATAAAAGGACATGCATAAAAAGGGAAATTCTAAACTAAGAGAAGGAGATAACACTAGGAAAAAGGGTCGATCACTCTCCACGAAGGAGAAATAAAGAGTTAAAACATGGGAGAGAGGGAGGAAGAGCACACCATATTCAAGAACCATGCAAATCATGAATTACCACACGTGAAAAACACATGAAATGGAGCCTGCAAGTAAGGAGAACACACAACATGCCAAGAAATACAAACAGAGAGGCAAGGAGAAATTAAATGTGAGACCAACATAGAGAGATAACCATAAAATCCAATTTTATTGCTTAAGGGATGAAAACTTGTTTACATTCATGGTAGATGGAGAAAATGCATTGCAGAGACCAATCACAAGGTCTAAAATCCATGCGAATTTGGCCACCATTTTGGCATGGTGCCATTACAACAAAGAGGGATATTTTTAATGAGTAGATATCTACAATTTATAGACTAAGAAGGAGAGAAGGGGAGGAGAAAGAGAGGGTAACTTGAAATCAAATTTATAACCACAAACAAAAAGCAATAAATCCCCTAAAAGATCTAGGTGCCTCATATTATCCACTGCAACACACCTTGTTGGGCATCCATGTTGCATTAAATTCTTATGCTTACACCTACTAGAGAAATATATTTTGTGTGTTGGAGAAGTCTTCCCCCTTAACACATATCTAACCTCAATAAAATTAATGACAAAAATTCCATTGCATAGAGGATGCTAAGACCTTTCCATCAATATAATGTTTATAAAAATCAGATCATCAGATCGAAAGATATGGCAATTTTATTCTCCCGTGGAAAACTATCATTTTCCTTTGATACACGGCCTTCTCCTTTTAGTCTTGCATGGTTTTTTACTTCCGTGGTTCTTCCTTTTGTGTTGCAGATTTTCCTACCTCTATAGTTCATTCAATGGTTTTCTCAAGATTTTTACAGCTTATAACCTCTGTGGATTTATCAAGTATAACACGGCTTCTTTCAGACACCTAAAAACTCTTTTTCTTTAATCCATGGTTTCATTCTATTTTTTCTTAATATGTAGCTTATAAAAAATATCTACGGAAAATTTAGTCCCTTAGCTTCACTTAAGTTCTCCACGGCTTGTTCCTTTTACCTGTGGCTATGTTCCACTTCCTGTGGCTTTCTCATATCTTCCACGACATTACCAAATTATCCCTTGAATCCCTCTAAAACTTCCCAAGATCAATTTTACCAAGTTGTATAATTTTTGCAATGGGTGTAAAAATGGAAAAGAGTTTTGGTGACTTATAGGGGCCATAGGCCTACTAGATGAGATGATTAGTGGCTATAAAGAATCCATTGGCCATGGATTTAACCTAATAATCTAAAATATGATCTTGAAAATTTGAAACCCAACCCCTGAGCCATTTGAAGCATTGCCAAACTTGAAGCTTAAGCTGCCATAAAAGAACTATTTTCCCCAAACACTACCATTTCTAATGAACTGTGCAAGAGTAACGATGAGGAAAAAAAGGTATACAAAAGAGAAAATAATACATACCCCAAGTGGATCATGAAAAGTGTGCACAAGAACTTCTTCTCCTAAAAACAAACCTACTCGTACCCTATTCTAATCAAATATAAAGAGAAGTTAGAAGAAACCTGTAATAGGGAGGGAGAAGTAGCTTCCCTTCTTTACAAAGTGTGGCCATGTAATTAATTTGGAAATGAACATGGCCATAAATAAGAGTGAAAAACTTATTTAGGACCAATTATCCACCCGAATCCTTAAAGTATCAACAACCAAGAAAAAAATTACCTCCTTTAGTTGCTTTGCATTTGGTTGTGTTGGCCCCTAGATTTACACATGGGGGGAAAGGGGGATGAGTTAGGGGGTGTGTCAGGTGGCAGAGGGACCCTCATTAAATTTTATTTCTATGGATGGGGGTTAGGTCCCCTCCTGATGGCCCATCTTCCCCTCTAGGTGGAGTGATTGGGAGGCACCCGAACAAAGAGTGAGGCTACTATCCTTGCTACTTTTGACTCTACATTGGTCAGGGTGAGAGGACCTGCAATTGAAGTCTAGGATGTGTAGAGGTTATGGGTGTGGAGTCAGGGTGAGATCCCAATATTCTAAGGAATGAATATTGGGGTCAGGTGCAACCACTAGATATAATTTTTACTCAAAGGAGTGGTAACAAAACACTAAATACACCCAAGGACCTGATGCAGACCGCTGATGGCAGTGTTGTTATGACCCTTAAGCTTACCCCATAGTTTCTCACATGTTATATGTTTATAATTAAAGGGGAGTCTTGGGTCAGGGATGAGAAAATGATTAGTGAATGAGTTAGAAGTGTGTTATCCTTAGCGGGTTGGTGGAATATTTAACAAACAAACTGGGACCCATGTAATGAGTTAATGTTTTTCCGTAAGGTATTCAAAAATTTTATGTGGGGATGGATACAAGTCTAATTCACATGGAATGAATGATGGGGAAGTAGATTAAGGGGAGATGCAGAGAAAATTTAGAAACATAGTACAACCATCATGTGTTTCCAGCTACTACATGAATGCAAGGGATGAATTGAATTGCCCTCTTATAAGAGAACGACTTGTAGGGAAAGCTCCAGGAAAACTAAGGTCTAAATTCTTGACAATCCATCTTAGTACACCTAAGGCTAGATCATCTAATGTGAATCAAACATAAAATTATGGATTAAGGGACCCCCAAGAAATTACAAGTCATACCCCAAAACCCCATTTAGTCCATAGTGATATTTTTATAGGTTTTAGAAGTGAATTTTTCAGGTACCCACATAAAACATCAAATACTCATACCATTCCTAGATGAGAGATAAACGGGTGCAGGATATATAAAAAAATGAACTACAATCATGATTCACATATAATTATAACAAGGGTACATAAATCATTTCAACCTAAACACCATTTTGTAAAACAACTAAGGGTTGCCATGGATCTTGATGAATCTGCTAAGTGAAAACCATTAAACTTAGGAAAAGACAAGGGAAACATATTAATGCTCTCAAATCCCATTAATGACTGTATAAAATCTAATCATCTTAATACTAATTCCCTATGATTGGGTTACATAGAGATACCCTTCATCTAAGTCTGGTGCATTCTCTACATTTTTAGTGCCTCTGTAAATTCCCTCCATATTTTTCTTTCCTAAAGAGCTTCCTACCCTTCTCTTAGTCACCTTTGGAGAAAAAAATCTATTAGCATAATTTAGCATAGGCATATTTATTGCATTTTATTGCATTTTCTTTTATTTAATAATGTGCAACATGTGCACTCTAGTCTAGTGACTTGCATTCAATATTGTTATGTTGGATAACATTCAATATTGGTATTAGTAGTAATTACATGTGCATGTGAGATGGGTCTTATCATCTCGTAATTGGTTCATGCTAGGGTGTCATGTCTATCCATATGAGGCTGTCTAATATCTATAAATATTATAGCTCTTGCATTGTTATGTAATCTGATTTCATGATCAATAATATTTGTGAGGATTCCGTCCCTCTTTGATCATTGCAATCTTATTCTATTATATCATTTGGTATCAAAGCTATACCATTATTATCATTTGGTATCAGAGCAGGTTCTATCCAAGCAAGGTTGAAGAGGAGCACTATTGGAGAGGATCAATTGGAGAAGAAGATCTGCATCAAAGGAGAGCCATTGAAGCATCTCGCAGCCTCCATTCCTTCCAAGCATCCCTCAACTAAAATTTGACCTATCCACTTATTTGGAAGGTAATTTTTTTTATTAGTCATTGGCATAGCCAATTGATCCAACATATTGGCAGAATATTGCAGATTTGGAGATCTTTATAAAAAAAGGAGAAAGATCTTGAAAAAAATTGCAGATCTAAAAAAAAAAAGATTTGTGAAAAAAAGAGATCTTAAAAAAAGGAGAAAGATCTTGAAAAATAATTGCAGATCTTAAAAAAAATAAAAATATTAGATCTAAAAAAAAAAAAAATCAGATCTGAAAGTGGAGGTGTGAAGAATTCGGGAGCAAAGGTTGAAGCAATCCCATCAACAAAATTCCAGCAGATAACTCTTAGAAAAAAAAGACGTAACTTTTTCATAAAATATCATATTTATGTGCCATTTTTTTTAATGGAAATATAAGAAGGAGGTGCACATCTTTTCAGTTTACATCATCTTCAGATTTGGCCTCTACATGTGACAAAAAGTCTGTACAAGTCGGATCATTTTTTATGAAAAAAATCATATCTAGCTAGTAAATTGGTAAGATCTCAAAAAATAAGATTCAAATTCTTCTAAAAAATTTTGGGTTTCAAGAAAAATATTTTATGATGCTAATGTAAAATTTTTAGAAAAACCCAGATCGCGGTTTGTGAGAAAAGGTGAAAACAATATTCAGATTGTTTGTTTGGATCTTGGGAACAAACAGGTCAGCGGTTCAATTCCCACTCTCTCCATATTTTTTATTAAATTAATTTTTTTTGGAAAATTTGGAGAAATTACTAAATTTTGGGAGTTTTCCAAATTTATAAGCTCACCAAACACATTTAGAGCCACTGCTAAATTTAGCGGAAAAACACCTGTTGGGGGGTAAAAAAATTTTTTTGGCCTAAATTGTGTATTTTGTGATTCTAGACCCTTTTTTATAAAGAGGGGGGAGACAAAAACTTCATTTTGATGTACTTTTGGAGCATTTTGTACTAATCTTGGTGCATAAAGTGAAAAAAAAAGAAAAAAAAGTGCAAATTTTTTATTTTATATTTGGTTCTATCACACGAGATATTTGATCTCATAGCAGTGTTCGGTATATACGGTGCCTCTGGGAAGCGCTTACAGGTGATGTTGTTGTGAATACTACTGCACTTAATGCCTAACACGGCTACCTAAATGTCGTCTGGGTATCCACTCTATAAAATCGACGAGGAGTAATAAGGACACAATACACACACATTTGAGCCCTCCCATCCGTTTGTGCTTGCACAAACCCCTCTCCGTACTGTCTACGTACCACGTACTAAATTATTTCACGTGCATTAACACCTCTTTCCATACTGAAGGGTATATTGAAAGGGTGATCTTCTTCCATGTACCGACGGGTATATCGGAAGGGAGTGTATATAGAAAGGTTTGGTATATCGGCCTGACGGTATATTGAGAGGGAGACCATAAACCTGGAGTGATAAGAGCCTTACCCTTTGTCAGAAATTCAGAGTTTCAGAAATTCAGATTATAGAAATGGGTGCACAAGAACCAAAGTTCTTCTTTCCAGATTCAAAACTACTTAGAGGAGACAACTATGCTGCATGGAAACTGAAGATCAAGATGTTACTTGAGTTTGAATACCTATGGACAATTGTAGATGGAAAAACAACAAGATCACTTGATGATGGAAGACAACAAGTTCAATTTGACAGGGCCAATCTAAAGGCCAAGTTGATCATCTTGTTTAGTGTAACAGACAATGTGCAACCCCACATTAGAGATGTCACATCAGCCAAGGATGCATGGGATAATTTGAGCACAGTCTATGAGACAAAGAACAAGAATGCCATCCTCAACCTACTATCACAACTGCATACTCTCAAGTTCAAGCACAATGAGAAGGTTGAAGTTTTTTTGAGATGATTTGCTACTTTGAGGGCATCTCTATTGGCATTGGGAAAAGAGATAAGTGATGAAGACCTCGTACCAATTGTGTTGCGAGCACTTCCTCCTTCCTACAAAATATTTGTGACAAATATCAATATGATTGAACACACAGTCACCTTTGAGAAGTTGGTCAATCTACTTCAACAAGAAGAGGCAATGAACGACAAAGATCATGAAGATGAGAAAGCACTATCTTCCAATCATAAAGGAAAGGGGAAATTTCAGTCCAATAACAAGAAGTCCCAACAAAATCCAATTCAACGAGACAACACCAAGAAGTGTCCCATTTGTAATAGAGGGGGACATGACATCAAAGATTGTTGGTACAATTCCTACAAAAAGGGTTCATCAAGAAATTCAAAACCCAAATAACCAACAGGGTAACAACAATTCAAATCAAGGGAAGTCCAACAACAACAATCAAGGGCAGAAAAATGGTAATTGGCAAAGAAAACCCAAACAACAAGGGTACATTGCTGAACATGAGGATGATTCAGATGAAGGACACCACATGTATTCTGCTCAATTTAATGAAGAAACCAAGTGCACACAAGATATATGGTATGTTGACTCAGGTTTAAATCGACACATGACTAGATGCAAGGATTGGTTCTACACACTACGTGACTCACCTAATAAGAACCATGTGTCATTAGGTGATGACTCATCATACAATGTCAAGGGGATCAAAAACATTTCACCACCTCTTGGAAAGCATGACTGCAAAATCACAGATGTATTGTATGTACCTGGGTTGACCAAGAATTTTCTATAAGTTAGTCAACTCCTTGATCACAACTTGAAGTTGGATTTTGACAGTAATAATGGAGAAAAAGTGTGCTTGATAAGAGATAAGTCAAGAGGTTCCAAGATTGTAGCAAGAGGCTCCAATTTGGGATGCATGTTCCAACTTGATTTTGTCCACAAGGATGATCAAGCTCTAGTGGCCAAAGACACACAATCTATAGAACTATGGCATCGCAAATATGGTCACATTAGTTTTGGATATCTCCAAACACTTCAAAAGGGAAACATGGTGAAAGGATTGCCTACACTCAAGCACAACACTGACAAGTGTCACAATTTCCTAGCTGGAAAGCAACATAGAGTACCCTTCTAGAAGAACACATATAGAACTAAGGGAAATCTTGATTTTGTGCACACCGATATTTGTGGGCCCATGCAACCAAGTCATTCTGGATGTCAATGCTTCATGCTTTGTGTTGATGACTACTCAAGAAAGATGTGGATATATTATCTAAGAAACAAGAGTCAAGCCTTTGAGACATTTCAGAATTTCAAAGCACTTGTTGAGAATGAAGTTGGTCGCAAGATCAAAAATCTCCACTTAGATCGAGGGGGGGAATTCATAAGCAATGAGTTCAAGAATTACCTAGAAGCTCATGGGATTCATCGACAAATGCCTCCTACTCACACACCAAAGCTGAATGGTATAGTTGAGAGAAGTAATCATACTATCATGGAAATGGTGCAATGTATGATTGATGATTCTGAACTTAACAAAGACATTTTGGGCAGAAGCAGCAAAAACTAGCAGTGTATTTGTTAAACAGAGCGCCCACAACTGCTCTTGATGGAATTATACCACAAGAAGCATGGTCAAAGAGGAAACCATCCATTGCACACCTCAGAGTATTCGAGTGCAAAGCCAGCATGCACATACCCAAACAAAACAGAAATTAATTGGACATGAAGTCACAAAAGTCTCATCTTCATTGGATACAGTGAAGAGACTCTTGGGTACAGACTGATGGATCCTAAGACCAGAAAAGTCTACACAAGCAGAGATGTTGAGTTTTTCAAGAAGAAAGGAAGCAGAGACTCCTCCTCCAGACTCGTAAGATGTAGATTTTTCACCAGTTATAAAAACTGAAGCAATTTGATGTTCCCTCAGAAGATGAAAGTGATGATGGGGATGATGGTGTTGATCAGATAGAACCACAACCATGGGAACATCTCAGACGTATGCCTAAATGGTGTACAAGTACATTATGAGATGCAAGATTGGATGCTCCACCGGATACATCCACCCCTAGACCACGGACTCGCAGTAAAGCAAGAGAAGAAGTTAACTTTTCTTTGATGAGTAGAGTTATTGAAACAGACGAGCCATCTATAAATCCAGGAATCCCTACAGTCAAAAGCTTGGAAAGATGCCATGGATTCTGAATATCAATCAGTGATGAAGAATAGCACTTGGCAGCTTGTCGTTCTTCTACCAGGGAAGAAACCCATTGGATGCAGATGGATATTCAAAACTAAGTACAAAAGCAGATGGGACAGTGGACAAGTGTAAAGCAAGACTTGTAGCAAAGGGGTACGCACAGAAAGAAGGCATTGACTATGAGGAGACATTTTCTCCCACAGCTAAGATAAAAACGATCAGGATGATCTTTTCTCTAGCTGCTCGGTTTGGATGGAAAGTTCACCAAATGGACGTAAAAAGTGCCTTTCTAAATGGAGATTTGCAAGAAGAAGTCTACATGACTCAACCTGAGGGATATGTGGTACCTGGTCAAGAAGAAAAGGTATGCAGACTCAGGAAATCTCTGTATGGCCTCAAACAGGCACCCCGGGCATGGTACATCAAGATTGATGAGCATCTCGTACAACATGGATTTGTCAGAAATCCATACGATCCCAATCTCTACCTCAAAAAGCAAGGAGGGGAGATGGGGATTGTTGTTGTTTATGTCGATGATCTAGTCATCACTGGTAGTTCAATGAAGATGATTGATGAAACGAAGACAGATCTTAAGTGATCATTCGACATGACAGATCTCGGGCTTATGCACTACTGTCTTGGACTGGAAGTATGGCAGAAAGAGGATCACATCTTTGTTTCTTAGATGAAATATACCAAGACAATGCTCGAGAAGTTTAGGATGATGGATTACACACCAATTGCTACACCTATAGAGAACATATTACAGTTATCTCGTTCAGATCCATCTCCTGAGGTAAGTGCCACTCTCTATCGGTAGCTGATTAGGAGTCTCATTTACCTAAACTACACTAGACCAGATATCAGCTTTGCAGTGAGCTATCTATCCAGGTTCATGCAGGAACCCAAAATTTGTCATTGGAAAGCAGCCAAAGCACATTTTGAGATATCTCAAAGGATCAGTGGATCTTGGTCTAGAATACAAGAAGAATGAAAACTTCTTCTTGACTGGATATTCAGATTCAGATCATGCAGGTAACATTGATGATATAAAATCCACTTCTGGATTTGTATTCTTTATGGGATCTAGACCAATATCATGAGGAAGTAAGAAACAACACTTTGTTTCTCGCTCTTCCATAGAAGCCGAGTATTGTTCTGCAGGAGAAGCTGTCTGTGAAGTGATTTGGCTACGTCGCATACTGGAAGGACTTGGAATACCACAGGACAAACCGACTACCACTGTATGTTGACAATGAAGGTGTTCTCAAACTTGTTCGCAATCCATTTTTTCACGAGAGAACAAAGCACATTGAAGTTCAGGTTCATTTCATACGCGAACATGTATTGAAGCACAACATCCAGCTTCAGTTTTGTCCAACAGCTGAACAACGAGCAGATATTTTCACAAAGTCACTTGCACGTGACAAGTTCGAGTTGTTCAGAGCATTTCTCTCCTCATCTCTTCAGAAAATGCACAATTAAGGGGGGGAATGTTAGGATAAATTTTATTATCCTATTATTAATTATGCATAGTAGGATTATTTAATTAATTTTATTAATTAAATAATAATTGGTTATACTGTTGTATGGTTAATCAACCATATTTGTCTGTTTGCACATTGTTATAATTGTTATAAACTATATATTTGTCTTTATGTAATTTTGCTTCCCGGATGTTATTGGAAGCTTGTGAATTCTGGTTGTTTGGTTGCACCTGTGCAACTCATTTTCTCGGATATGTATTTGGCTGTGCAATATATATAAATATTGCAGCCCATCCTCTGTAATGTTTTACTGATTGAGATCAATAAAATCTACACAGGCTTCCGTCCCTGTTTCTCAATCAACAGTTTTCATATTGATTTCTTCACATTATGCCATTATCCTAGGTGCAAAATTGACTCCTACCTTCCTCTTCTCAAGGAATGATCCCCATAACTGAGTTGTCCTTCTAATTTATCTCCTTCTCTTCTTGATTTCATACCCAAATTGCCTACTTGATGACTCATGTCTCACTTATTGTCCTTTACATGGAGACATATGCATATTCACATGGTGTTTATCATTTACATGGATCATCACTAGCTCTATAACGTTTCTTAACATATTTATATTCCTCATACACTATTACCACCATCTAAACACCCTTTTATCCCTTGATAAGACATAATTGAAAATTTACATGGTTAACATTTAAATTAGAATAATGGAGGGAAAACACAAAATTTAAACTTTTGAGTAACTTGACTCTTCTTACCACCTAGAATTGTATCATAGTCTCTCTCTCTCTCTCATGGATTTAAGATTCATATTCACCTTCTTTGGTTTGATAAACATGACTTAAGAGGTCATATTTTCATTTTTAATATATTTTTCCATAATGCTCATCGCATTAGTCATCCCCAAACATTATTCATATTATATATGTCTCACCATGCATCAATAAATACCTTGAACATTAGCTACTAGGTTTTCGACTTATGGTCCATGTTTAATAAATATGTTTGTTACTGTGTTAAAACATAATGAGTTGTTATTTAACATTGATCACATAGCTTAGACAGATACTTGAATTATTCTCCATTGTATAGGAGAAACCAATTTACAAATTATTAGATATTTAACATATTTTAATATTTCAAACCTTTATTTTTATGTTTGGAAATATTTAAATTTAAAATTAAGAATTCTAATTGTACTTGGTAATCAAATCATATTTTTTTCAAAACTGCATAAAATAGTTTCCACATCTTATTAACCTATTTCCATATATAGTCACTTTGGCAAGCATGCCATAACGCTAGACCTTGAACATTAACAAAACAAATTGATAACATATCATCTATTGCCATGACCCATGATATTCAATTTTGGATTAATAAATGTCCTTTATAAAACAAACTTGGAATTTTAAAAATCCCTCAAGTTGTGACAAGTGCCTTAAAAACTAACGCGTAAGAAATTTCTTTAGACATTATTCACAATTTTAAACTATTGTATCCTCTTCCTCGTCATATGGCGACTTCATTCGAATCTATAAACATTACCAAAAAAATTTATGGTCATGTTTGTGAAGTTGGTTTCCGGTTGCTTCGAAGAATTGGTTACTAGGAGCAACCATTTGTTACGTCTACACACTTCAAAACTCACCATAAATTTTTATGTCTATAGATATGAGAATATGAATTTGGCCAGTCAAACCTATTCACTACTATATGGATAATAGCATAGTGTATTCCATTTTACCGAGTACCTTTGAAAATGCATTTTATGTACCCATTTTGTTTGGCTTACTTTATCAGAGGGAGAATGACCTTCTTAGATAATTGGACCAAAAAAATTGTTACATTTTGATCTATATTACTTTTTTTGACCTTTAATGTTTCTTTTTATTATATATATAGTATATAATAAGGTAGATAAAATTGACATCCTATTTTGGGGTCCTGCACCATTTTTCAGGCCCTTTCAACGACCACTTGTGGGTTAGATTGTTTAGCAGCGCAACAAATTATAGTGGACCCTCATTAACCCTGTAAGGTTTGTTTAATGATTAAAATTGATGTGATTATTAGAAATACATATGATGAGTAAAATTACATGTTTTGGTACACTTAAACATGACTATTAATGGAAATTTGGAATCACTTATTTTAACACTTTGATTTAAATTCATGTACAAACAACATGAAATAAAAACATGTGTTAGAGCTCATAACACATGGTTTTTCTCTAAAAAATCTTTTAAAACTTGAATATTATAAAAAAACTATATGCTTATCATATATTACCCCCTTGCTGATCATCGGAATTGTAGAAGATGACTTGTGTAAAAGAAAATGATTGTTTTCTCAGGTACCGTAGGAATACTTCCTTTTGATCACTCTTTGGGTAAGGCCCAACAATAAATAACATCTGGGTTTGGGTTGTGATGGATAATTAAATTTTACTCTGAGGCTAGGTCACACTTCTCTGGGGATTTCTAACCTTTGGTCTTAAGGGAAAAACTACATTCGGTCAACTTACCTTTTACCAAACATGTCCAAATCCCCAAATTTTGCACCAATCATAAAGTATATTGCACACTCATTCATATGATTGCAAATTTTTTTTTGGAAGGAGTAATGTTTCACTAAACTGATCCATCACTGACCTATTATCTTAAAAAATAATTCAAAGGACAATAAACAACTAAAACAAGATGGTCATATATGGGTACCAACAGGTTGGAGGCATTGTTTTTTACCTTTGGTGCATTAAAGTTATTCCTCATGCTTTGAAGTGAGCATGGTTGGTGGTGATTCTATTTTTGGCTCCAAGCTGGCCAAATATCTGATTGGGCATGTGGCCTTACGAACCAATAGACTAATCCTCATGATTTTACCACTTCTTTGAAGCTCATCCCCATGGATGGGGACATCCTATAGACCTTCTAGAAAATAATTATGTATAAAATGATTTGTACTTTGTGGTGCTTACACAGATAACTCATCAAAGGACTATGTCACCTCCATGATGACTAAGATGTCATCATCCTTCTTTTCCTCCTCCATAGATGGCTAATGAGAAATTCTTGTAATAAGGGGATTATTATGCTGGAAGAAAAATGGCGGGGCTGCAAAAATGGTGAGCTGAATGGGTTCCTCTTCACTAGTAAAATCTTCCAAGTCTGATAGAAAATCAGCCTCTTCATGATCAAGTGCTGTAAGACACTTCTCTTGGATCTTAGCTTCAATGTGCTCCTCTTCTTGTAGATTTGGAGTTGATTATTCCTTCACTTCTGATTCTAATTATTTCTCTTATTTTTCTATAGAATCAATTTCCACCACTTGTTTTTGTTCTTCAACCTCAACCAAAGGCTCAGTTAGTTGTGGCATCTGATCAAACTCAAAATCTAAAGTCTAATCCTTCAAATTATGTATGAATTCTTCTCTACTAGTCTCTTCAACTTGCTACCCTCCTCAATTGTTTTTCTTATTATTTTTGTCCCAAAAAGATGTAAGAGGAGGGTTGGGATGGGTTTCAACTAGTTTTTACATTATTTGTAGTGGAAGGGAAGGTGTAGGATCTTCTCGTGGAGGAGAAGGATTTTTTGGAGGCAAAAGGGAAAATAATTGAAGGTAGGGTGGGAGGGAAGAAGATGGAGAAGGGAAATCCTCAATGGGGGTAGGAAGAAAAGAACTAGGGACATGGAAAAGTGGATGAGATGGCATAGGTTGGGGAATAATAATGGGAGAGCTATAATATGGTGGAGACTTACCCCATTGATAGGGTTTCCTTTAAACTAGATTGGTAAACCTCCATTTATTTAACCCAGTTTGTAATCCATGGCATAATTTCAACCAAAAACTGTAGCTTCTACTGAGGGATTAACTAGTTCATCTCGAATCTTATCCATGGGTAGGGATTTATAAAACCAATCATGGTCACCTTCACTATGCATGTAACTCTATCATGTTCCATGCTCATTTCCATTTCTTCAATCTGCCTCTGGAAATTAGTATTTACCATAAAATTTGCACCATCACCTGTATAACCTTATTCTTAATAAAATCTTTGGTTACATGAATAACCATATGGATCATTGGAGGGTGGGTTATATGAATAATCTTCATAATGGGGCTCATAAAACTGATTTGTGGAAATATTC
The DNA here is from genome assembly GCA_019776745.2 of Taxus chinensis. NCBI lineage: Eukaryota > Viridiplantae > Streptophyta > Pinopsida > Cupressales > Taxaceae > Taxus > Taxus chinensis. The sequence goes on along the minus strand of CM034154.1, from coordinate 430,597,114 downwards.
TCAAAACAAAGAGATGGAGGGGACCGATTTTGCTATTGACAAATGAAAATCCCAGGAATGAAAAGAGGTCATGATTGTACCAATTAATGAACAAATGAAAATAGAAATATGATAAGGTAGTGGATAGAAATGGATGGAATGGAAGAAAACAGTGAATGGAATGGAAGGGAAAAGTTTGCAAATTATAAATAATGGGTTACCTAAATCGGTAGAGTCACAAGATATGCTTGAAACCACCTCTAAAGGATGAGATTTCACTAAGAGCATATCAAACTTGATGAAATGAATATATAAAAAAAGAGTACACACCTATTCAAATGTATATCATTTGAATGCTCATCCACCATTGGGTGTACCAACACTATTGGAGCTCAAAATTACACCCTGGATATGATCATTGAAGATCCATGAATTGTGAGGAAACATGGGATTGTATCTCATTTGTGGGACTTGTGAACTAAGACTAGAGCTTTGGAGAAGGTCGTATTCCTTTACATATTCCTAGCACTAACACTACTCCTAGAAAGCTGAAATGCAACTAACTAATTCTAATCTACTAATGCGCAAAGGGACCAGGGAAAGAGAGAGTGCATGAAATAGAAATCCTAAACTATAGATGTGATAGCACTAAGTAAAGAGGGGTGGAGACACTCTCCAGGTGATTGAGAAATAGAAGAGGGAAAAATGAGCAAGAAGAGAGTAGGAAATGTAGTGCCACAATTCAAAAAATCATTCAGATCATGCAATTCTTTCATGGAGAAAAATGCACGTGAAATGGACCTACAAAGAGAAGTAAGAGATGCAACACACAACATGCCAAGAAAATACAAATAGAGAGGCAAGAAAAATGCCATAAAACATGAGAACTAGGGTAGAAAGAGATCCAAATAATTCACATATTTCATTGCTTCATGAATGCATAAGTCCATTACAAGAGATGGTAGAATAGTGAAATTATCACCATGCATAGATTTCCAAACATGAAGGCCTATAAAACTCATGGAAGTGTTTTGGCCACCATTTTAGACATGAGTTCCATTACAATGAACATCCCTCCCTTTCTCAATGATTGCAGAACAATACAATATATAAAAGAAGTGATGAGAAGAAGAGGAGAAAGAAGAGGGAAAATCAAACTGAAATTTTTTATTTACTCACTAAATAATCATTCAATAAATTCCTCTAGAAAATAGCATGGAATACCTGAGAAACTTGTTCACTACCAGCATGCCTTTTCCTTATGGAAGGAGAAAATGACCACATAAAATTCTAATGGTTGTACAACTTAGAAATATAGGAATTCATTTTTTGTGATCAGGATATATTTTTTCCCATTTTCCCATATATCAGTCTCCAGTCAAAATCACAATTCTAGATAATCCCATGTTCGTAGCAGATGTTGAAATACCTTTCTAGTCGACATAAATTTATTAAAAAATTGGATCATCAAATCGAAAGATATGGTCATTTTAGTCTCTTACAGATCCAAGGGATTGATGTTTTGCACATTTGAGAAAAAGCCTCAGGCTTTGGATTTTTACATGATTTTTGCACATTACTGCGGTTCTTCCTTATGTGATTTCCCCTTTCCTACCTCTCTAGTACTTTACATGGTTTTCATTTTAATATTTAAAACCCCTTTGAAGCCTCCACAGATTTATGTGGGAGTATGACACGACTTCTTTAGGAATAGGGGCTCGTGGGTCTCATATCTCTACAATATCCACACCTATATTCTCCTTCTGACTTTTCGTTACCTACGTGCCAACTCGGCATAAAATATCTGTAGCAATGTTGGTCTCATGCTCTCACTTATAAGTTCGACCTTGGCCAAGTGTCGATTATCTATTGATGTGGTATGTTTTAGCTATTGTGGGGAACTTGTTCCCATGGGGAAAAAGTTCCCCATGAACCATCGTATCTAATTCTTCCTTGAAGCCCCATGAAACCACCCAAGCTTAATTTTATCAAGTTGTCCAATTTTTGCAAGGGGTGCAAAAATGGAAAACAATACCTTTATTTTCATCAAAGTCCACCTTTGTTGCCATATTTGTGCCTCCTTTGGGACACCATCCTTTCCATACTAAGTCCATCTTTGTGGCCATATTTGTGTCTCTTTTGGGGCACCATATTTCCATCTTTTTTATTCTAAGTCCACCTTTGTGGCCATATTTTTACCTCTTTTAGGGCACAGTATTTCATTTTTTTCATCGAAGTCCACCTTTGTGGGCATAATTATACCATCGTTTTCATTCAAGTCCACCTTTATGGCCATATTTGTGCCTCCTTTGGGGTGCCATATTTCCCTCTTTTTCATAATTCCACCTTTGTGGCCATGTTTTTACCTCTTTTGGGACACCTTATTCTCATATTCCTCATTCTAAGTCCACCTTTTGTGGCCATCTTTGTATCATTAGGGACAAATACTTTTCTCACTTCCTCAATTTTGAAAAGGTAGTGCATAGTTTACTACTTCTCTCACCTATCTCATCCAATTTTTCGTATCATCTCATCCTAGGACCACTTTTTGGCGATTTCATTATCTCGTTAGGGACATTTTTTTCTTCGCTTCCTCAAAAGGGGAGCACATAGTTTTTTATTTTTTCTCATTTATCTGATCGTATCCCATATTTTGCAATATGTCTTCTTATCTTATCATGAATTTAAATTCAGTGACCTCATTCTCACTCTAGATAGGAGCCAACGTGGAAATTTTTCCCCCAACTGGATTGGACCATACATTATTACACATAAGTATGGGTCATGAGCCTATAGTTTTTCCTCCCTTGATGGTAAATTGAAAGTGGAACCTCATAACACATTTCACTTATGACCATTATATTCTTAGTACATTACTAGTGAGCACTTAGTTAAATGTTTAGATCATCCCTCCTTCATTAGCCTCTTCCATATATCATTGCAATGATTTGGAATTATGTAGTCTACCATCAATTTCCAAGATATGACCTTAAATATGGACACCACGACTCTTCCCATAGTATTTTCCTTATGTATAGGTCCTCCCTTATTGGTGAGAACTATGTGATCATTACATCCATCACCTCCTTATTTTCCTCTTGAAACCATGCAAAGGGATCACAAGTGTCTCTTTTACATTCATTTCCCCCTTCTAAGTGGTCTACCTAGATATTCACAGCTCTTCCCCTTGTTAAAATAAAAATTCATGGATGCTCATATAAAAATCAAAGCTATCAAAAATAAACTACTCCCTCGAAGGACAATTGTTCATATCAAAAAAATAAAAACAAGAAAATCAAATCAAACCAAATAAATAGATTGATCCCTCAAAGGATAGAAATCATATATATCATCTTTCCATCTATATCATATATGTATAAATTAGACCATACCCTTGAAGGATGGCTACTCTTTTGTATTATGGCATCAAAGGCTTCCCGCATTGATCAAACTTCCATTTTATTAGTATCCTAAGAAAGCTTCCTGTATTGATCATCTTTCTTCTAGCAAAATTCCTACATTGATCAGTTTTCTCTTTCTCCTTCCCAGAGTTGGGGCATAGATTTAGGGAAAACCACTCATGGATAACCCTCTTCCCATGTACAAGTTACATCATAAATCCGTTTGGTTGTGTTGACATTAGGTTTATGAGTTCATTTCATATGTGTTTCCTCATTGATCATTGGTATAACTATCACTGGTTATATGCTAACATCCATTTTGGTCACATGTTCCTTACATTACGTGGATCCCCCTATTATTTACCTCTAATGTGGTTGGTGGCATTATTTCCCTGTGTGCTCCTTGAAATGAAGTAACATCATTTATACGTTATGGTCACATATAGTTTGATCAATATTTATTGTCTCATCTATATTCTTATTACACCTTATCCATCTCATTAAATCTCATCCAATCTATGACATCTTAAGTCCACTTTTTTGGCCACCTTTGGATTCCCTCTCAGGGCATCGTATCACGTATTTTCATATCTCACCTTTTTGGCCATCTTTTTACTCTTTTGTTAAGGCATCATTTCATGATTTCATCTTATCTCAATTCTACCTTTGTGGCCTTATTTATTCCCCCTTGGGGCATCTTATATCATCATTTCTTATTTTTCCTTTTTGGCCTTTTTTCGTGTCCTCTGCTGGGGTATCATTTTATCATCCATGCCTTATCCCAAGTCCACTTTTGTGGCCATATTTGTGTTCCCTTTGTGGAACGATTACTTATATTATGCCTTTATGGCCATTTTCCATGCCCTTTATTGGGGTACCATTATTTTCATCCTCTTCCTTTGTGGATGCATACTCTTTTCACTATATTCCTCATGTACGGAGGATTTCACATAATTTTTGCATAATTTTCACATTTAGTTGTACATGTTTTATGTTTTCCTATGACCCATTGGTTATCCCAGCTCACATCCATTCGAGAGGTTTCCCATTAGATTCTCTCCTTTTTTGAATTGATTTTTTCCTAGTAACTAACCTGTTGAGCATTAGCTCCGTCTCCATTGAGACCACCCCATGTCCCCTACCCACATGATATCAGAGTCACTACCATGGTTTTTATTGTTATTTCATTCATTTTTCTTGGGCCATCTTGTGTTTCCTTATCTCTTTACCCATTTTTCTTCACCCACTCACGCTTCATCATCTACCTTTTTCAAATGCATCATCACTTCACCTTGGTGTTATCAATCCACCATTTGAGGGGGAAATCATCATCAAAATTTCATTAATGCTCATCCTACTCTTTGTCTCTTCTCATTTTTTGTCTCATGTCTTTCTAGAAGAAACCACTTGACAAAAAGGGGTAAATGTAGACACATGAAATTAGTATCTCTACCCTTATCTACCTGCATGTGCATATTTCACCATGGTCCTAGCTAGAACCCCGTCAATTTAATTCATCCCCTTAATATTAATTTAATTTATTCCTACCCTTCCCCCCATCACCTTTAATTCCTATCAATCTTCATCAATTAATCAATTAATTAATATCCTTCAACTAGCCTTAAATGGCTTTCCTTTTAGGATGATTTTATCCCTAACCACATCCCTATGATTTTTCTAGATTTTATCCTACCCATATTTATCTCCTAACTACCCATGACACATCCCTAAACAACCTATTCCTTCTTACAAGATTTAAAGCACTTTTCCCATTCTTAAAAACCTGAAATCCTGATTAAATCAGAAAATTGATCACATTAAGGAAAGCTTTCCCGAAGTTGGCAGCAACCTAGCCCAATCACTGTCAAGCCTTTAAAGTTACATTCATTTCCCTCTTCCCAGAGGCATGTATGTAAATATCTAAGATTTCTTGTGACTTATAAAATTATTTTTGTGCCTGAGCATCCTTGTAATAGTTACAGACCTCTCGGATCTCCTTTCAATGGGCTTGCATCACTCGTGAACACCCTTCATGAGATTACCATAATTTCTATTTTTTTTATTCTGTTATCATCCTATTATCATTTCTTGTTGAATCTAACCTCTTATAGGTTATGAAGTTATTAGAACTACATTATTAGCATGTCCTAAAAATTTATTTTCTTGTAGGTCATCTATCCCACCCATTTCCTTCATCTTTATTCTACACTACTTCAGTCACCATTTCCCATCCCAAGTTGCTGTCGACCCATCACCCTGTCACTGCATTTCCTTTCCTTAGATCCTTTCTTTGTCTATGTTTTGACTCTGTCATTCCTCTCATATTCCATATTTGTCATCATGCTTCTCTATTACATTGAATCAATCTTTTCTACATCTTGTCCCCGTCAACCTAATCCCTACTCATTAATTAGCCCATCTAAACCTCTATTTTCTGCCATTTTGTGTGTTTTCTACCTCAGATTCCCTTATGCAAGTCGCTTCTAGTATATACAGGCTTCTCCTACATCCACTTTACATCTAGATCTCTGTAGGTATGCATATTTACATTGCTTTCCAAATCCAAATGTAGTGCCCACATTTTACACACACAATTACAATCGTAAAATACCAGGATATTTTTTTTTGACTTACATTGCTCACTACACATGACACAACAAGGGCTCCAAGAATAGAAAATCAACTCGCATACAACAATTACATAAGTCATTGAATCACATAGACACAAGAAAACAAAATAGGCATGTCGATGCCACACTTTTTCCAATAAATGGTTACTAGTAATAACCCAACCACAAGAAAAATGACTTCAGGAATGGCAAACCCACAACACATCATTTCTTTAATTGTATTTTAGTTATGATTAACATTCCAAGAACATTATTGTGCAAGGATAAATTCCTCATTTTTCCACCTACAGATTCTTAAGTTTATTCCATGGTTAAATTACCGTTCGACCCTTTTAAGTTGGCTTCTTATTCTTTACAAAAAAATTCATAACTTGGATACTTATTTGGCATAATTCAAATGCGTATAAAATACTTAATTATCTTGTTCTTATGTTAAGAATATTTTTCTCGAACATGTATTCAATGTCTACCTTTTTACTCTTACAACTCAAGGGAATGTGACTTGGTGTCCATATAGTGATATTAGGATTTAACAGAGATTTAGATACAAGATAGCTTTTTACCAAAAACATTCCTCTATCACGGTGTAGATATTTCCCTACCATAGTTATTCTAATTCAATGACTTGTGGAATTCCATTTTGATTTATATATGTATTTTTTTTCTCGAAGGTTGGTCACACCAACGCAATTCATATTCTTTGAAACAAAAGAAAATATTTAATTAAGATATAAGGTCTCCAAGAGTAGCATTATTCCGAACCTCAAATCTCATTTTTACTCTTATATACTTTATTTTCTATGTCACATCATGGTATTATTTTTAGCATTATCTTGTAAAAGGAGTTACGAAGTGTTTGTCTAACCTCTTGAAGACATAAATGATTAGAATACTTGAAGCTACACATGAATCTTAAGTTAACGTCTGAATCAACTGAGGTCTAGATTTATTCCAACTTCACCTAAGGGTCTACCCCTCAACTATATATGATTTTTAAGTGAGAGGACAAATTTATGCTAAACCACCTTCAAGAAATGACCAAGGTGTTATGTTGAGAGAAACCAAGGTAACACATTTAGTTGAGTCGAGCTAAAGAGTTCATTAATGAGAGTTTAAGACCTAGAACAACTAAGTCACAACCTCCATGTATGTCGTCTAGATCCAACAGGGATTTCATTCAATGAAGAAAATTAATTTTAAATATATCTTCGGCAGAAAATATAGTCCACTAGGATACGAAGGGGGATTTATCTCTACATACTCTATATGAAGTTTTACTATGTCACTCCTATCAGACGGGTTTATGTCAATGTCACTAAACATACTGACTAAGATGATAAGCCCATTCTTGGGTTATGATTTACTCAAACTAGGAGGTTCCATCAAGTGCAGAGTTTAATTTAATTCTATGGTTTTCAATGTCTTCTATAGTAAGGAGTATCACACATGAAAACACGTAATGCTCCAATATTGTATAGGGGTAGAGTGTTTCAATTAAATCTCTTTATTATATTTACAAAGTATGGATGGACAAGATGACTCGTTAATAATTTATTGAACACTAAATATGCACTACAAGATATTACTTCAAATTCATTTACCTTATATAAATATCAAACCTTTTTACCATGTGTACTATGAATCAAAATTGAACCTAAGATTAAATGCACATTTCCTAGATGTCCTTGCAACTAGCATCTCATACATATCAACAAATTATCAAATATAACCTTTTGTAACATGAGACTACATTATACATTTATTCATTTAACAATGAACTAGATAAATTACAATGATAATTAATACATTACACAATGCCTTTTCGTCATCATTCTTTCATCCTGTAAAACCACGTGAGAAAGATATTAGCAATAAATCACTGGCATGACATCCACCCTAATCTAACATAATTATCATTTTTCAGTTTTCCCATTTACATATGATAATAATTACAATTTACAATCAAAAATAGAGGTTTAGAGACATGTGTTCGTTACATTTCATTTCACTTTATTTTGTAACCTAGGAGAGAGAAAGAGAAGGGAAGAGAGAGAAAACACCATTTTGTCAAAAGTTCTATTTCACACAAGTTACACTATAGAGTTTTAAATAGTTATTTATATGTGTCAAAAGTATCCACCGTGGTATGGAAACCCGATGAGGGTCCCACAGCTTCCTATTTTTACATTTTCTTAATATCTACAAAATGTTCAAAATGGGTTCGGAGGCTAAGAAATCACTTCCAAAAGTTGTCTTCCAATGAGAACACACACCATGATTAAATTTATACGTGTCCACCTATATACCAAGAGTTCATAGCAACTAACAAAATTTGGAAATAGTGAACGGTTTACGTTTGGAGGCTAGTGTTCCGAGACCACTAGTCGTAGTTGACCCAGTTGCAAATGAACAAAAGTTAGCTTGAGGGATCAGAAAACCACACCCAAAATTGACGTTTGATGGATGAACGCGCAACGAGAAACTTCCTAAAAATTTCCCCATATATGAAGAATTCAACAGAGTCGATGGAACTCAGAACTAGAAACAATCTTCAAATGGTGACAAGTTTTCTGAAGCCACCGGTCCTAATTGGTCCAGTTTGACCTTGTCAAACTGCGACCAAAGGCCTACAAAATGTCATTGTCAAAAATATCCAAAAAGTGTTTTTCCCTAAACTGAAGGTTCCATGTAATTGTCTAGTAAAAAAACTATAGGTTTGTAAAGACGGGAAATAATTTCTCTATCTAGGTTTCAAATGGCGGTTCAAAATGAAAGCCAACTTTCTAGATTTAACAACTTTTACTACTATAAACTAGTGTAACAGGGATCCTATAAGAGCATAAAAAAGATCACATATGTTCATTCGGGGTCAAACCAGAGGTCAAGGTGACTCCTCACATAACAAGGTACATGAATGAAGCTTAACATCTCATTTTCAGAGTTACGAAGGGTACTTAATGAGTCTCCCAAGAATGCAAAAATTATCTATTTAAACCGGGAGATGATCAACTTTATTACCGGGAAGTCAATTTCATCTGGTCGATAAAACAATATTGTAGTGATCTAGTAGGGTAGGAATTTTTCTAAATAACCTCAGAATGAAGGTGGGAGTTCATGGTTTAATGTAAAAGAGTTATTTTTATTTCATGAGTTATGACACGACATTCATTGTTTTGCAACGAGTTGATATAAACAATTAGCTGTATTATAATCCTAATATTTTAAAATTCTATTAAGTTACAAATCAGAACTAAAGCATAAGAATTATGAAAGGTAAGGGGAGATGAACCATTCCTGGAAGGAATGAAGTCAGTCAAACCCACAAGATTTAGTTCAACATCTCGCTTGGAACTTCGTCAACCAATTCATGAGCCTTGATCTAACCTCCACCACCTTACACAAACTTCCCGATCACTTGAAGTTTTCCAATAGAATATGTTTCCCATTGTGTTCAAAAAAATTTCTAGGGCCTACACAAGGCCCGATACTTGAACACGGGCTGAGAGAATGTTGGTAAAGGATAGGAGGCTCTACACTTTCGAATGTAGTTGCTTGCAAGTTTCTGAGATTTTTTCAACATACCCATTTCGTCGATAACCTACAGTTGTTGCAGATCATGAACCCACATTTATCTTAGGAGTTTTTTTTGTTTAAAATTTTACATGCCTTTCTTATTCTTCCACAAGTTTCAAGTCGATATGTCGAGGTACTCACAACTACAAAAACTGGTAAAAATCCCCATTTTTGGTGCAGATTGGGAGGAGCTAGCAAAGTGAAAAAAAAAAAGATTTCCAATATGCTTTGATGGATGAACATACCCTGTCCCAGAGCTCGTATTTTGGCATAGGTCAGGAGTGCACTGGAAAATATAAACTCATCAGGTTGGAGACCTATTTTTTGCATAGATGAAACAATGTGACTATCTCCTAAGGAAACCCCACGTCTCTTGTACACTGTTGTGATAATATTCCATGAGAAGCTATCTCATTCTCTCATTTGGTCAAACACTATAACAATACCCATGTTCTGTGAGGTGCCCTTGCCAGAAAGTGCCACCGAGGAAAAAAAAACAGGGAATATCATCGGGAAAGTCTTCCTCATTGACTTTTATGAGTTGTTAGATGTCCATGCAGGTCTAGGTTTCATGTTTGACATAGGCAGGGAGGATATTGGCACAGGCTGCAACCATGGCATTCCATGAGATGACATCTGGTGAGGCATTTATTTAAAAAAACAAAAATTTCCCTTAAGCAAATGGATCTGTGTAAAGGCTATGACCATAACATTGCGTGAAACGACATTTCCTTTTGGTGTTTTTCCCAACCTTGCGCATTTCCAATTGCACAACAGACAAAACCTCCTCCTTCACACCTTCTCACATCTGGACGGTGCAAAAAAACTAGTTTGAGCTTCCCCCTCCCTCCATGGCGGTGGTTGTTCTACCCAAAAACAAATAAAAATGAAAAGAAAATAAAAAATAGAGGTAAGGAGCCCTAGCACCTCTTTTGCCATAAACCACCCTAATTCACAGGCTTTTTAAATTTTAATTCTTTTATTTATTTTTGTTTGTTTTAACTAAAAGAAAACATAAAAACCCTAAAACAAAGTAGACAGATAAAAATAATATTTTAAAGGTAATCCATAACAATAGTGATAAAAATTTGACACAAAAAAAAATGGTTGTAAATCGACAATTTAAATTATAATATTATTATTAACATTATTTTTATGATTTTACGGCTAATAATAATAATAATAATAATTATTATTATTATTAATCATATTAATGGTAAAAAACAGGAAAGATTGATGAAACGAGAACAAGATTTTCCTTTAACAAGATAATCATCCATGACGCTACAAGGTCCACCGTTTGGGGTGCCGACAATGACCTGAAAAGGCAAGAAGGAGAGGGAGGGTGCAAAATCTTTACTGCGACAAGGAAAAAGTTGACAACGGTCAATGACAGCACATACACAACCCTCCCATGCTTATCAACAGGGTCGTCATGTCAAGAACTAGGGAAACATCGAACGGGGCATTACACCACACACTCAAGTCACTGTCGACCTATCTAGTTATAATGTAATTTACATTTTAATTAGTTAAATTAGTACTTAGATAAATCTTTATCTCTTTCAAATTCTATATTCCTTAAATTTATGCATGCTATCAGGTTATATATCATTTACTTTTCTTTCTCTTATCAAATGAGAGTTGACATCCACTAAAGGAAGGTAATGCTTATTTTATCTGGATTTGTCAGGAAACCCCCATATATAGTATCTAATCCATCTCCTTTTTATTCATTCTTATTTTTAGGTTATCCAGTTGCAGCAATGATCAATTACTTTTGTGCCCATTCATCCATGCCACACATTTGAGGTACCATAAACCTTCCATATTCCAAGTTGTTTAGCTTTCTTTAGTAGCTAACATCATTAATTTGAAACGAATGAGAAAATTATAACAACATTATGATCATGAGTCATGTATAAAATCAAGTTGTTAGTTATTTATTTTGTTAAGTGAGAGGGTATGAGAAAGTGCAAGATAGAGGGCTTATTGAAGAGGTGAAGAAGGTATTTGTAACCACCAAGAGAGGCTAGAGAATATGTTATGATGTTCTAGAGAGTGATAAGATATTGGAGAGATAGGTCATTAGGCCTAATATCTTGGTGGAGAAGAGTTTGAGTGAGTTAGCATGAAGGAAAGATTTTGAGAAGATAGAAGGAAAGATAGCTTCATAGCGTCATCATTAGTTGTTTTGAAAAAATTTTAGAGGTTACAAATAAATAATGTGGCTTTAGTTGGTTCCGAGTCATTTAGGGGTTTGTGCATCCTTGTAGGGTTGGTGCTTCTTATGGGGTTGATGCCTCACTAAACCTTGGGGTTGGTGCTCCTTGTAGGGTTTGGGCTCAGCTAAATTTTATTTATTTATCTAATAAAGATTAATTTCAATGGTTTTTCTTCCCCTCAAGGGTTTCCTACTTAAATATAGTGTACTTGTGTTCTTATGTTCTAATGGTGCATACTGGTGTGTTTGGTTAATCACTGCTTAATCTATACATTGATGAATGTTTGGTGAATGCATTTAATGGTTAATGGATGTTAATGCTTAAGTGAATGAATTTTTTTATTTCCAACTGATTCACCCCATTTAGTGGCTATGCTTCTAAAAATTATTATCATAACAGGTCCTGTGGAGCAAGCTTGTTAGAAAATCCCCTCAATCTGGTTAAGCTGGTAATTTTTTGAGGTCCTCTATTAGAAAATCCCCTATGTTGATGGGACAAATTATGATTTTTTAAGTATCAAGATGAGAAATCATATTATGTCCTTAGAATGTAATATTTGATAATCGCTTGTAGATGGATACACCATTCCTCAAAATGTTCCGATTGATACACCAGGTAAGAAGGATAATAATGATAAATCTAAAGCTATGAATGTTATTTTGTGTAGATTGTAAGAATAAAAGTTTGTAAAGGTAATGAAATGTGGTAATGATAAGTTATTTACAAATGTGACTCTAAGGTAGAGTTAGAAAATATCTATACCTATAGGAATAAATTTGAAAATTTGAAGAAGAAACCACTGTTACACATCTCGTCATAGTAGAAAAAGTGTTCAATACCATTAGAGGATTAAGAGAAGAAGCGAAAGAAAATTTGGTGGAACAAAAGGTGTCAAGATCTATAAATCCTATGTTTGATCCTAAAGTCTCAGGTATAGAAAAATCCAAGGACCTGAGTAATCTGCTGATGGATTAGCTCCATGGTATTTTGACAAATTATGAGATGAGGATATGTTTTGATAAACCTTCCAAGAAGGAAATAACCTTAAAGATGAAAGGAAGCCAAAATGTAAGAAGATCCTAGATGATGATGCTTCTGATATTGATGATGATGAATTGATTGTTATGTTTTTTAGGAAGTTGAAGACAAGTTAAATTAAGTCTAAGGGTAATTTTCCCTTTAAGTGCTTCAACTATGGTGAGATAGGAAAATTTTCAAACAAGTGTCCACACAAGCATAAGGGTAAAGAATACGATGAATATCATGATGATGATAAGAGGTACCACAGGTCTGGTAATAGTAAGAAGAAATTAAGAAAGTTCTAAGACAAGAAGATGTCCAAGATAATATTTTATTCGAAAGAGGATTGCATCTCATCTGAGGTAAGTAGTCAAACTAGTGATTTTGATTCTGATAATGATGATGTTTGCAATGAAGTTATATTCATTTCTAAAGGAGCTGGGAGTTCTAAAAATGAAGGTTCCATATATGGAGGTTCATGTACGGATTCAAATGAATAAGAGGTTGAAGATGATCTTAATATTGAGTCGATGTGTGTCTAAAAAGAGTTCAAACATGCTGCAATGAAAACAAGAAACTAAAGGCACATGTAAAGGACTATGAAGAAAAGACTCATCTTCTTGAAGAGAAACAATCCAATTACACTAATGAGTATGATGAAATCATTAAATAGTTATATAATCAAATGTATATTGTATCTATAGGCCTAAAATCTAAGGAGGAATAGTGTTTCAAGTATGAAAAAAATAGAATCCCAAAAGGTAGAAGTGACTGAAGCAACTAGTAAGGTGAAATCCTTTTAGAAGTTTGAAAAGATTTCCAAGGATCTATATGATCTCTTGGAAAGAAAAAAAATTGTAGGTGATATGATTGGTTTAAGATTCAAGGAAGACTTAAAGAGTGGAAAAGTGACTCAAGAGGTTTTTTTTGAGAGCAAGGAGGATGATGGGAATACTGGTTCAAGTTTTCATGAAGATCAAAAGAAGAAAAATTTCAAGGAAAATATGATATATAATCCTATCAGGAAACCCAATACAATGGGGCATGAAAGATCATTTAATGGTTACTGTTATGCTTGGTATGTGTTTGGATATAGGGAAAAAGAGTGTAGAAGGTCCTCCAAGTATAATAATTCATGGAATCATGGAATAAGGCTTAGTTCACACCAACTAAGAGGTAATAGTAAAGTTGCTTTCTATAACTATCATCATGTTGGTCATGTTGCAAAATTTTGTTTTCGTGGTCCTCAAGGAAAAATAATAAGTTTCAGGCTCCTAGAATATAATAGAGAAGACAAGGTAAGGCACGAGAACCAAGGATGAATCAAATCAGTCTATCTAAACATAAGACAGATGAAGGAGCAAGTCATGAATCCTCACATGTTAGTGATCAAAAGAAAAATGAAGAAGACAAGTCACAAGTGCCAAGGAGGTATTGTAGTCTCCTTAAGTTGTTGTTTTATGTCCCTATGGTTAAGGATGTCTCTACTAATCTTGTTAGAGGCATTTATCTATCAGAAGATGCATATAGCTAGGGGAGTTTGAATGGATGAAATGAATATATAGAGTTGTGAAATAAGATTGGATTTATGGAATCATGAAGGTGGAGGATACATTGATCTAAGGAGGTTTTGCAAGAAGTTTAGAGTGTGAAGAGCTTAATAATGTGTCTTAAGATCTAGTATGTGTCTGAAATATTGAAGTGTGAGAATTGGTCTATAAGAGTGATATGTATTTTTGTGAATATGAATATGACCCTAAATGTGTCTTTGAGGTACAAATTTGAATAAAAGGTCAAAATTCTTAGAAATCTGGGTGTGCACAATTTGTTCCTTAAAAGTGAGTTTGCAAAGTTGAATGTCTTAGGACCAAGGTAGGGGTATTTAACATAAAATTTTGAGCATTAGTTCATGGTACGTAGTTGATGATTCATGGCTATAGGGGGAAATTGTCAGGATTCTTGTTAATAATTAATATGATTGGGTTGAGTTTGTATGAGGTTCATGTAAAGTCATGCATCAAGAAGGTTTGGAAAGACTCATAAAAATTGTGGTCTAGGTTTTTAGGTCAAGTCTGAAGAATTTTTAAGATGATTACAAGGTATGAGTGATGTATTGTTCTATTACAAGTAGGTTGCTTCAAGTTGAGATAGTCAGATTGGAATGTGTGGTGACTAGACTAGTTCTGTCATAGTCATGAAAGTGTGTTACTAGGTGAGTAAAATAGCAGTCATGAGATATAAGAGTATTTTTGTAGAATATGGGAATATTAGAGTAAGGATACTGAGTTTGAAGGTCTCCAATCTGGGTCTAAAGAAGGTATGCTGGATAGTGAAGTGGTTCATAAATTTTAAGAAGATATGAAGATTGAAAAATAAAGATAGATTGTTTGAAAATTTTGACGAGCATGCTTCAACTTTGTGACTGTGTCTTGAGGCCTGTATTGATCATTTGAAGAAAATGATGGCATATTGATGTTTGGTAACTTGGTTATTCCCATTTAGGCCATAATAAATATCTTGTCGGTCCTAGAAGACATGAAAATAACTTTCTCTAAGTTTGAAAGTTGTGCCTTAAGATCTTGAAGGTAGGATAACACATGTTTGAGTCACAAATATGGATATACATAATGCTATAAAGTATTAAAGTTGAATGAAATAGTGAAGAATGAATATTTAGTCCTTTTTTACTGTGTTTGATGCTATGAATGTGCATGATAAGCTATGTTTGTGATATTTGAGTGAGTATACAATTTTTGAGAATATTTGATAGTCCTGGAAAAGATGCGTAAAGGGAAAGTTAAGAAGTTTTGCATGGGTATCTATTAATCATGACATGTGTCAAGAACTCAAGGGTATTCATTAAGGTTTATGTGTTTTTTTGAAGTAAGGGGGAGATGAGCGGAGCTTATTATTATGTGTTTGAATCCTAAAATAGTGTATAACTTAAGGGGATCCATTTATGCTCTTAGTTGATGGGAAAAAGGTAATCATAAGGAGTTAAGAAGTTAGGGGGACTTGAGCAGGAGGTTATCTTATCTCCATAAGTAGGAATGTGTGTCAATAAGCCAAGGAGGTCATGAAGACAAGTTGAAAATGATGACAATACTGTTTGGACCTTAAAATTAAGCATGTTGTTCATTCTTTCTAGTAGTTGGTAGTTGTGAATTGGCATTTTGGTATCAGTTATGTATTGAGTGGTGTTAGATCAAGGACGAGTCACAATATTTATCTTGAAAAGGGTATACATTTGCTTAGGGGGAGATGTGTTTCTCTAAGAATCAAAATAGAGAATAAGGAGGTCTAATAAACCTTGTTTTGTTTGGATGATGTTTCCAACCAAGTGGTGAGCCTAGAGTGATGACAGAAGAAGAATTTGTAGATATGTTATTTTTCATTAATGTCAAAAGGGGGAGAGTGAGCTGATGACACATGTGAGTACCTTAGGGGGAGAATGAATGTGATTACCTTAGGAGGAGAATGAGCTATTTGTGTTTTTCACTAATGGGGTTTCCATCAATGTAAAAGGGGGAGATTGTTGACATTGTATTTTAATTGATGTCGAAGTGAGATGATGAAAGTGATGTTGTCATTGATATATGTGGTTTCATTAATGTTAAAAGGATTAAGATATATGAAGGTTGATTGGTAGTGTCTTTTATTATTAACATGTCATGTTGAGTTGAGTTATTTTGTGAGGTTATATGGTGTATTGAGTATTGTGATGGATTGAAAAGCTATTGCAGTGTTGTGGTCATGCTATAATGATCTCATGAAGTGTTTTGAAGGCTCTTATAGGTGGGAAAGAGTGATGAAGTGATTATGAGGTCATCATGATTAATGAAAACATGATCAATTGGTATAGTTTGGAGGCCTAATTAGTAGGATGAGGTGTCCCATGATGGAGTATAGTTTTACAACACTTTTTTGAGCATGAATAACATGAAGATGAGGTGTAAAGACACTCACAAGTATCTTTGAGTGTTGTTTGTCACTTCAGAGTCTCATACAAAAATATTTGGAGTTTGTATGAATTCTATTTGAATACTTTGGATTTTGTGTGAAGTTTGTGGTTTTTCTTAGTATGAGACCAAAAGTATTGAAAAAATGGTGTAATGCATCCTTCAAAGTATATTCTATAGCTTTGATGTTTATCTGGAGTATGTTATAATGCTTCACAATCTATTATAGTTTCTTTAGAGTCTGAACTGAATGCTTCAAAGTTTATCTAAATAATGTGGTTTGTTATGATCTGGGACCAGTGGTTTGGGATGAATGTTGAAATGCTTCATTTTTCGCAATCGTGTTTGACCAATCTTTAATGGATTTGAAAGAAAATTTGTGATTTTCTTGTTGCTAGGTGGTTGTCTCTATTTTTGGCACTAAAATGTTTTTTATGTTCTCTGATTGACCTAAGTTATGGTGTTTTAAGAAATTGGTGATGAACTTGAGATCATGAAGTTTCCATTCATGTGTCAAACTTGTATGGTTGAAGTGATTTGATAATGTTTTTGCTTCATCTTTGAGGACTGGTTTTTTAGGTCATAGACCTAGTGAGAAGAGTTGCTCCAAATGGTGGTGTCATTACATGAGATACTAGTTTAGAGTTATATAATATTGTAAAATGTTTCTAGTAGGCTTAGAAAACATGTATAAATTTTTTTTTTTTGGATATGGTCTTCTTGGCCCAAGAGATTTTAGATTTGGCGAGTGAAAAGTTTTTGTGTATTACACCTTCGTGTGTCCTAATGAAGTTTTAGAGTTTTCTCATGTAATTGCAAACCTATGTGGATATTTGTAGGATATATTTTGGATGTTTAATTTTTTTTTAAAAGTAATTTCCCTATTATGGCCAATCTAGGTGAGTTATGATCACGAGTCATGTATAAAAGCAAGTTTTTAGTGACTTATTTTTTTAAGTGAGAGGGTATGAGAAAGTGTGGACTAGAGGGATGATTGAAGAGGTGAAGGAGGTACTTGTGATTACCAAAATAGGGAAGAGAAGATGTTATAATGTTCTAGATATTGATAAGCTATTAGAGAGATAAGTCATTAGGCCTAATCATCTTGGTGGAGAAGTGCTTGAGTGAGTTAGCAAGAAGGGAAAATTTGGAGAGCATAGAATGAAAGAGAGCTTCATAATGTCATTATCAGTTGATGTGAAAATATTTTAGAGATGAAATAAAATTTAGGTGGATTTAGTTGGTGCGTTTTCATCTAGGGGGTTAGTTCCTCCTTGTAGGGTTGGTTTTCTACTAAATCTAGTTGTTGGTGCTCCTTGTGGGGTTGGTGCCTTACTAAAAATAGGTGTTAGTGCTCCTTGTTAGGTTGGTGCTCAAATAAATTTGATTCATTTATCTAATAAATATTTTTTTCAATGGGTTTTCTTCCCCTTTAGGGTTTCCCACTTAAATTTGGTGTACTTGTGTTCATATGTTCTCATGGTGCATACTTGTGTGTTTGGTTAACCATCTCTTAATCTATATGTTGGTGAATGTTTAGTGAATGAATTGAATGGTTGATGGATGTTAATGCTTAAGTGAATGATAAGTTTTATTACCCACTGATTCACTCCCCTTAGTGGTTGTGCTTCCAACACTCACTGCACCAAATTTTTTAATCTACTTGATCTTCAGACCCTTTTAGGATTATCAAATTACCGTTGAATTTTTACCCCGTTAAAATCAACTTAAAATAATGCAATAACTATAAAACTTTGCAAAAGGGTTGATTATGGAGTTCGGAAATTTCCTACATGTCTAGGTTCTTTCAAACCATTCCACTAGTCAAAACTTGTAAGTTAAAATAGTACTTTCACAAGAAAACCTAATGGAAACTATTAAGAACTTGCTTAGAAGAATATCTAGACCTTCGAATGACAAGGGTGAATGATAGCACCTGAATTCCACCTTCCTGGCATATTCGGCAAGATTTGTGTACCCAACTCCACTATTCAGAATCCTCTAGATCTCAATGAGCCTTCCAAATGATTCATAACATCCTATGACACTCCGGTCGATACTCTAAGCTTCTCAATAATTTAGTGTGGCACTATGGGAAGAATAGGTAGTATGAAACTCCTAGCCACAATAAATCCTATTTAAATAAATAGGTCTTCATAACTTTATAATAATCCTATTAGATAGGTCTTATCAAAATAAAACTCTCCTCCACTCACTCGGTCTTCCTTGAGCTCTTGCTTTGAGCTTCCAAGTTGTGTGTTTACAATGAAGAGGGGTACCCCTATTTATATTAAAATAGGACCCTAAAATAATGCTAAATTATTTATCCTTAGGATTTAATAAGCCTTAAACTGTAGCATGTAAAATGGGATAAAATCCCATATAATGGGTGGCTTGCATGTTTGAGTGGGTAATATCCCACATAATCCTCCTTTAACCCCTTTTATGAATTCCATATAATGCGGATGCATTAGAAAGTGGGAAATATCCCACATTAGGTGGGAAGGATAAATGTTTAGGATTTATTAAAGCCTTTCCCATGAATGCATAGTGGTCATCGGACCACTTGAGGATTTACCGCCCCCTCCTCCTTATAACATGGAATCTTCCACGCATGGCTTGGTTTGCCCCCACCACATGCAATTTTTCTTATCATTGGGAGTTTTCAGATTACATATTGGCCGCTATGTTTAATGTGCTCATTGTGTGGGCCAAGTAGTTAGTAATTTGAACATGCCACTACATGGTGAGTTGGAGGTTAAATGGGTTAATATAGACCCCATGCAATATAGATGGTCCCAATAAACGTGGATAGCTCACCAAGCTAAAATTTAACTCGGTCCTTCCATGACTTGACTAATAGCTCGATTTTAATCCTTGGTAGGTAAATCGATTGTATTCAATTTGTGGTGGCAAGCCACGTTATGGCTTGTGGACCCACCATGTTGGTGATAAAAAATTAGTCCACACGGCGGCTGGGATCCCCTCCGTTAAAAATTTTGAGCCTATATCTCCCACGAGCTATATCATTTTACGACTGTCAAAGACTAGTGGTTAAAACCTCTCCAATTTTTTCCAATGCCCTTTTGCCAAGTGTCGCAGTGTGATTGGTCCAATATTGACTTGTTGACTAGAGTTGAATATCCTATTGACTAAACTTTGACTGGACATAACTAGAGATCCCAATGTTCATTTTTCACGTTCTCATCGTCATCAGAAAGCTCTTGAAAATATATTCTACACTGACACAATTTAGGGATCTTTATGGAAATTTTGATATAAAAAATGATCCCTTGATCACACCTCCCCATTAAGAAATTATTTTTGTCCCAAAAATATTATATTGGAACATTTTACCATCCTGTTCTGAATCTTGGAAACTCTACTACCACCTCGGAAGTGTTGTTATAGTAGAACCTTTGATTTCTTCTTCTACAACCTTATCACTTTGAAAAAATTGTTCTGATCCTAGGACCTGTGAGTTATGATCCCACCACGCTTCTGTTATGCCACTTTGATATCTGAAGAATACCTTCACGCTTTTTTTGTATGGTGTTAAGTTTCTTAATGAAACCTCAATGCTCCTACTATGTGGTGATAATCTTCCATATATATGACAACAAATATATTCTCGATAATACAAATCTTGGCTTCGAGTTGATTCTGTAGAATCCAAACTAGTTTGAAGGAACTCCATGCTACTTAGAGCTATGATTGATCTGATGTCAATGATGGACAATGACATGTCCATTTTCAGACCTCAACACCTCCACTACATGGTGCTAAGTCTATTGCAAACCTCAATGCATCTGATGTGTAGTGCTAAGTCTCTTTCATACCTCAACACCTCCGCTGTGTAGTGCTAAGTCTCTTGCAGACCTCAATGCCTCTACTGTGTAGTGCTAAGTTTCTTTCAGACCTCAACACATTTTTTGTGTAGTGCTAAGTATCTTAAATACCTCAACGCCTCTATTGTGTAGTGCTAAGTCTATTTCAGACCTCAACAACTCTGTTATGTAGTGCTAATTCTCTTTCAAACCTCAATACCTCTGCTGTGTAGTGCTAAGTCTCTTGCAGACCTCAATGCCTCTACTGTGCAATGCTAAGTCTCTTTCAGAACTCAACACCTCTTATGTACACTGCTAATTATCTTGCATACCTCAATGCATTTTTTGTGTAGTGCTAAGTATCTTTCAGACCTCAACGCCTTTGCTACATGATGCTAAGTATGATGATCAACTACCATTTGAATGTGTGCTCACAATGCCTTGACACTGAATGAAATTCCAAGATAATATTTTGAGAGATCCTTTTGGTTGACAAACATTATCAGGTACCATTCTACTAGATTCCCATGATGGATTATTCACAGAACAACATTCCCACCCGAGGTCAATGATTCAGATACCATTCTGCTGCATGGTCACAATGCCTCTACAAAAAATGAAGTTTTTGAGTTGATATCTCATGAGCTCAAAAATGATGACTCCAACCCCACTACACATCTGCTACCTCTACATGGTATAAATCCTTATATTGACGATGAATATCAGGTACCATTCTATTACATGGTCACAATGCCTCTACACATAATGAAGTTTTGACTTGTTGTCAGATGCTAACGGTGTTTAGCTACCATTCTGCTACATGGTCACAATGCTTCTACATAGAATGCAGTTCCAAGATGACACCAATGAGATCAAGTGTTTGCACATGTGGGTGACTGATATCCAAGCTTAATATGAGTTAAATCCTATATCCAAGCTGTAATAGGTACTCACAAGCTGATTAAGAGATATGTTTGGAGCATCAATCAAATTTTCTAAGTAAGAAAATCCACTAATTATGGTAAACCTTTCTCTTAGAATTTTCTCACAAAATCTGATCTCCAAACAAATACTATATACTATTCATCAATTGGAATTATGCAATATATTATTGAAAAATTGTTGACTTACCCATTTTAAAGGACTTTAATTTTTAGGTATTACCTGGTCCTAGGTTGAATTGTCAATTGGTGGTGGAGTAGAAACCTCTTTTACCTTTGCAATAGGCCTCCATTCCATATTTGGCTTGCCATAAATTTGATGGCTAGATGGATACAATTTCTAGGAATTTCCCACATGGTTCCCATTCCTTTGGAAATGACCACAAAAGTTCCTCTCAATATCCTTCTTTTGGTATGAGGAACTCTTTCTTCCATTTCTCAACTCTGCATGACGAGATTGGTCTTTTTGATTTGTCGTGTTCTTGACAAATGACATCAAATTATTCATTAATTTCCTCCTCTTCCATCATATGGCCATAGAATGATTATGCAATCCACAAAAATTACATGGAAAGGAATTCCACATCTTTTGAAAATCATAACCATACTTCTTAAGTTGAAAAAGTGGATTAGAGGTTTTATTGTGCTTGTGATTATGGTAAGAAATTGGAGGTGGAATCTCATTACCTCTTTGCTTATTTCTCTTACCACATCCTGCATGTGATGACGAAGCACAACTTTCCTTCTCAAAATATTCTTACAGGACAAGTGGGGTATTCACTTTTCTTTCAAAAGCTTGTATCCCGTTAGTGTTTTTAGACAATCTCTAATTTCCATTCCCACACTAAGATAACCCAAACCTATAAAATGAGGACGATCCTTGACCTGTATTGGCTTAGTAATGCCTTGGCCATTTCTACCAAATCCTCTTCCATCAAATCCCATTTTAGATAATAATTTGGATCCAATTCCTCTAGTATGCTTTTCAAACACGCCAAATACTTCATTACCTAAATCTGAAACCGAATGGGAGGAAGAAGAATATTCTAATAGTGAAACACTTACAATGCAATCATCTGTCATGGTCTCTGCATCTGAAGTTGATGGTATTTCCTTTCTCTGATCACCACACTACAACCTTACCAAGAGCTCATCCTTGGTTTGAAGTTCTGATTTCAAGCGAGCATTCTCCTCTTCTAAGGAGTAATATAATTATCACAAGAGAGATTTATCTTCATCAATCTGGTGATTATAAGCTTCAACCTCATCAAGATTTGCATGTTTAAACATCTTACCCATAGTGCATTTGTAATCTATTCACACAAATTGAACCAACCACACCAATCTTGAAGCAATCACTCTGTTAATCAGATTTACTAAAGCAAATATAGAGCTAAACCAGCTCTAATACCAAGCTTGATCCGAAAATTATCAAGCTTTTTTTCACCTGATCTCGGACCCCTATAGGCTTATTTTATTTGCTGATAATTTTCTCCTCTTAAGTAATCAATTTAAAATTAATGCAAGCATATAATGATAAATTTCACAATGATTGATTACAGAGTTCGAAAATTTCCTATGTCTCCGGGTTCTTTTGAACCATTCCACTAGTCAAAACTTGTAAGTTACAAAAGTAATTTCACAAGAAAAAATAATGGAAACTATTAATAACTTGCTTAGAAGAATAAACAGACCTTTAGATGAAAAGGGTGAAATATAGCACCCAACTTCTCCTTTCCTGGCATATTTGGCAAGCTCTATGGCACCAACTCCTATTGTCTGTTTTTAGCATTCTCATCATCGTCGGAAAGCTCTCAAAAGTATATTATGCACTGACACAATTTAGGGATGTTTAGGGAACTTTTGATATCAAAAATGATCCCTCGATCGCCAAAGGAAACCATAAGAAAAATGAATATGCATTTACAAAAATTATAGAAATGAGATTTATAATTGAAACAAATTATGCAAAGTAACACTATAATGGAACAAACCTTAAATACCTAATCACACAATTAAATGCATTTTGATTTTCTAATTTTTTTGGCATAATAAACATATGGTTACAAGGGAGAGTTGTCATGTATTGATTTTAATATTTTTTTACAATGAGAAAGAACAAAATTATTCATGGTAGAATTTATCTTGCATGTCTATTTGCAGAGAAGACAAAGGAAAAACATAGAATATGAATCTCAAATCCTAGTAATGGTTATAAATGAGAAACCACCTTAGCATGAATATAAAAATAACAATAACAAGTATCCATTTATTTGCAAAGTTTCTACACAATCAAAAACCCATGCTTAGAGCTTAAACCCTCTAATTTTAATATGTTAAGAGTCAAAATTATTTTTCCAACCACTTTTATGAGGAAAAGCCTCATATTTATAGATTAATAGCCTAAAATTAGAAAAATATTCCATATTGATGCCAAATTAATGTTTGAGATGGTGATCCATGTGAATTGAGGGAAAATAAATGAAGGGGCGTACAATCAAGGAGATGAAAGAGGGAAATAATGGCAAATTTCCACTCCATAATGCATAGATTATCCATTCTTCATCTGGTGGGGGAAAGAGGGGAATATTCCACTTAGAAGCATCCATGAGTGAAGGAGGATTATGTGAAGCATCCAAAATTGTAAATGATTCCTAAAAATGATGTTTAACAACTAAAATTTTATAATGCACTTCTCCTAAAATTCTCCACCATTTCCCCTGAATTGATCTATCTAGAAAGTCCTCTCCAAGATGTTCCTAGTGTAATAAGTTTCACTGAAAAATGGATACCTAGATCAAAATTTATGATAAAATATGTAAATTCATTTAACTACTGAATGCAAAGGTGGTCTCATTAGATACGTGACAAGTTATGATTAGTCCTTTACTTTTCTTAGAAGGAAGGACATGTGTCATCACTTGATTGGGTGATCAATTTTAAGTGAACTGGGGGAACATGGGAACAGTTCTAAGTGCTCCCGTGGAACATTGATACGATTGATGGGTGAGGGGTAGGCAATGAATTAGAAAAGGGATGAAACCACATAATAGTTCCTTGAGCTCTTTTGGTGCCTGAATTAATCAAAAAAAGGAGTGGTGAAGTGGTGGAAGCAAGGAATAAGAGGACATAAGAAATAGAG
The DNA here is from genome assembly GCA_019776745.2 of Taxus chinensis. NCBI lineage: Eukaryota > Viridiplantae > Streptophyta > Pinopsida > Cupressales > Taxaceae > Taxus > Taxus chinensis. The sequence goes on along the minus strand of CM034154.1, from coordinate 430,572,417 downwards.
GAACAATTTCATACATACCATTAAAATCCAATTTTCCCAATTTTGACTAAGTGTTTGGCTTTGAGTGGTGATGCGATAGAAGCGGGGAATCGGGGAATGGGTGGAACTTAGGAATAGCTCATTATGTTCCTCAATATGCAAATTTAAATGACAAGGAGGATTTTCTTACAAAATTGACTAAGTGCTTGGCTCAAGTGGAGTCTGAACAGTGGGGGGGAGGTGATTGAGACACTCTAGAAGCTTTGAAAATGGCCAAGGAGTGGGGAAACACCATGAAACCTATAAATTAATTGTGTAATTACTCTTAATTCACTTCAACATGACACAAAACACTTAGAATCATTACCAAACATGTAATATAATCCTTGAAATATATCCTTCTTCTTGAACAATACAAGAAACACTTGGAACATCACCAAACCTACACATTAGCCTCTTGAAATTTATTCAAATCATAGACAAGGAAATAAAATAACATGGAGAATCATGAAATTGCAAGATAATTTTTGGAACTTGTTTACCCTTCTCATGAACCTTAGGGAGCCCTTCAATCCTTTTTGAAACAAAGTGCAGACACCTAATTTTGACCACACAATTTTAATACTAAAATTGCACTATTTGTCTTCTTTACCACCATTTTATTATAATTAGTGATTTTCTGCTAATTAGATAACATTCCCCTTCATCTCGATTAATTAGAGAAACTTCATTAATTAACTACCATCATCCCTCATTTTGGAGATGCTAATTAACCTCACTTCGTTAGTTAAAATCCTCTTTTAATTAATTAACTAATCATTATTTGTCAATTAATCTTTCGATCTTGTATTTAATCAATAAACCCTATTATTTGTTAAATCCCCCTCTCAAACCCTTCAAATTCTACTATTTCCCTCCAAATAATCTCCAAATTGTTTCTATAAGTTTATTTTGGTCCATAAATTCATCCTACTCGATTATTTAAACCTTCCTAAACTCCCATGAGTTGTTAATATATAATTAATATCTTCTAATGATACTTATCCCTTTCTAATCCTATATTCCCTTTATCCCACATTCACTATGTTGTAAGATTCTAAGTGGAAAGATCTATAAGAAACCTAGTACCTTCCTACCAATTTATAGTGTTGCACACCATGTCCTTGACCAACATTATACTTGAGAAGAGAGTTTCCTATCATTGGAAGGCTTGCTAATCCCTCCCCCCTTTCCACTTGCTAAAAGAGTAGAATAAAAAAAGGCAATTAAGCCATACTTGATGAGATATCTTCCTCTTTTCTTGAGAAATCCTTGATCATGTGTGGTCTATTTTCGAATCACTAAGGAAGCATATACATCCAAATCATATCAAAAATATCAAAAGGAAGTTTACATTCAGTATAGATTCATCTTTTGTGGTTTAACTAGATTCTTTTTTCATTTTATCATGATGTATTTTCCTGAATTTAACTAATTTAGAATATATTTGGAACTAGGTTCATTTAAATAGCTTAGTTCAAGTTTACCATGCATACATATGGCACACCTAGTAGTACACTCCTTTTTCTCATGCACATTAATTTATTTTTCTTAGTTTAAATCTTCATTTTTCCATTTTACATGTAAGTTCTTTCAATTTGTTGAAATTCCTTTGTTTTTGAGCATGTATGTTAGTATTTGGTAGTTTTGATTCTTCTTTGTAGGTATAAAGGAGGTGAAGTGCTGTCAAAATTGAATATTGATGGGGAAAATATGATTTTTTTTCTATTTTTTGACATTCTTTTATGTAAGTACAAGTCTTTGCACACTACGTGTTAGCATTATTCTATTTTCTATTTGTACACACTAACTTAGTTGTTCCTGTGCTAGTGTAACTTTACTTGTATGTTGTATGTGCTTATGTATCTATTAACATACTAGCTTAACTTTGTTTTTATACTACGCGTTCTTGTGTATATCTCAAAATAATAGCATATCATTATTTTTATGTTACACGTGCTTGTGCACCTATCAATGCGCTATTGTAACACTATTTTTTGTTACTTGTGGCAGCATATGAGTTCACATGCTTGCATTAAACTACTTCATGATTATATGCGCTAGCATATGCATCCACACACTTATATTCATTTTGATGCACTAGTATGCATCTGGCCCTCATGTGCTAACGTACTAGTATACACACTAACATATTGTGTTAAAAATTCACTCAATTTTCTGAAATTCCATATTTCAATATTTAAATTTCCTACTGTTTTCTATATAATTATGACTCTAATCTACAAGTTAGTTGTTTAGACATAATGCTAAAACTTGACATCTTTGTTGAAAGTTCCTTTTGTTTTATTTGATCAAATGTCATGTATGCTCATCTCTTACATTCACGAGTGACCTTGAGAATCAGAAACAACTGCGATCCTTGGTATTTTTCTAACATTGAGGTTGTATGGAAAACTAATAATTTTTGTGTGTAGACTCATTGGGAAATTGGAAAAATTTACCACACAAAGTCAAATAAATAAATTACTAATAAATTTTACATACAGGTTCCTTGATCAAAGAAAAAAGCAAACTTTTCTAAAATAAACAAAATACATTGTCATTACAGGTTTGGATAAGGGTAAAACCCATCCGCTTTGACTATTGTAAGTGATTGGACTCAAGCCCTACAAAATCATTATGAGGAGTACCAAAGTAACCCCAAAGTAGTTAGAACATTGAGGGAATAGACCAATGAAATAGATAGTGCTCCATTTCCCATTTGAATAGTAATACCCATGAGGAATACCAATTTTTTTCCATGGTGACAACCCTATTCATATAGATTACTAGGTATAGTCTGAATTCAGGATTTAATCATGTACATATACTTGTTTAGAATCTTTTTTGTGAATGAAATTCTAAAATCCCTAAGAATCTTATTGTCATTATAGCCAACCATATCCTATATTGTTTGTATGTACTAAATCTTTACAAAGAAAAAATTTGTCCTTGCTAAACCTTGTTTTAGTGACAAAAAAAGGTGAAACTCTATACAAGTTGCACTCCATATCCTTCATCATAAAAGATTTTTTTTTTGAGCTAAGACCTTCTTTAAGTGATAGAACACAGATAAACTATGTCCAAGTTATGCCACATGCTTTTCCATCACAAATCATCCTTATTTCATAATTTTGGCTTCATTTATCAAAGAGAATAATTCAAAACTTTTTCAAAATTACATCAACCATTTTACTTGATTGATTATCAAAATTTTGTTGTTATGATGTCTGTTTTCCTTAGGTTCCCTTTGAAAAATAAAAAAGCACCAAACTCTTCATAAAATTTCAAGTTTGTAGCCTTTATGTTACTCGAATCAACATGGAACTTCCTTCCATGTAGTTCAATCAAACAATCTAGGTCTAGGTATTTAAATCAAATGATACCAACTATGACTAGATATCTGATGGTTCCTCATGCTTTTCATAACAGGGAACCCGTTCTACCTTTCACTTCTCAACCTTCATCTTCTAATCAGTGCTATCTATGAACCAATACTCCTCAGACTCCTGAGTCCATTCACTTGAATTTTTCTTATGGAATAATCAGTCACCCAATTGATATCTTCCTCCATTAAAGATCCATGTCAATCCAAAATCCTCTAATGAAAAATCCAATTCATCCCCCGTATCATAATCTATTGTCTTTCCATAAGACCCCCTTATTCTACAAGAAATCTATCATCTTCTAAGTAAGCCACACAAATCCAAATTTAATTCAACCCTAAAGACATATAAATCCATATCCCCTTCGTATCTTTATTCATCTCCATCTACTAGTTGAAATCCAATCTCTCTATAGTACATAGGCCATTTAAACCATGCCTTATTCTATCTTCACCAATCCTCTAAAGAAATATGTTTGTGTCCACCTCAAATAGTTAATAATAAAATATGTGCTAAGATATGTTTTCAAGGCACTATCAATTTCCTTTTTGGAAACAATAAATTCAAAACCACCTAATCCCATTGTCTCCATCATAAGAAAGCTTCTAGATCCCAAAATCTTGTTGGACCTCTTCCTTCAAATCAACCCTCTATCATCGACCAAAAAGGACCTCCTCTTATCCTCCCATCACCCGATTTCCCATTACATGGAGAAATGAAGGGGCGTGTCCTTTATCCCTCTCCTATTTTCTCATCACCCAATCATCCTTTACATATCACATTCTCTCAATCACAATCAATCCATGGGATATCTCCTCCTATCCTATCATCTTCTATTCTTCATCCACTTCCTTCTAGCTCATCATCTTTAATCCATGGGCCACCTCCTTCTATCCCATCATGACCTTCTATCCATGGGCTACCTTCTTATAACCCACCATAGTTTATCCTTGGGCCAATGCTTAGTAGTCTATTACCTTCTATCCTTGGGCCACCACTTAGTAGCCCATTACCTTCCACTACCATCAATCCTTTGACCATATCCTATTTTTCCATCATATCCTCCCTCTATTAATAACCATGGAAAGCCCATAACCATCCCTAGCACTCCTATCATCAATATCAAACATCCACTTTTTTTCCGACTTCTTGAGATCAACGGAATCATACATTAGCTTATATGAAGAACAAAATTTTTCTTCATCAAGCTAAAATTGAAAATTTGAGGAGCTACAAATCTATAAGAAAATCCAACACCCACAAATCCAAAATTCAAATGCAATTAAAAAATGCACAACAATACAAATGCCAAGTATGACACAAAGTGAAAACATCTATGGAAAGGGAAATCAAGCTCCCACATAAAAAATCCATGTTCTGATATAATTTACAGTCATTTATCGAGTATAATCTCACCATGATCATCAATATTTGAGACAATATCACTCTTGATAAGTAAAATATCCTAGTCTCCCTCATCAAAGAAATAAAAACATTGTTTTTGGATCATATAACACAGAGTGACATTATTGGTCCTTACCTTCTAATCCATCCTATCTTATTCTTTCTACCCTATCATGGATCTTTTTCCTCCATCCTATTTTCCATCTTATATGTTCCCATTTCATTCATTTCCATCATCTCCCTTGACACTCAATAAAGTCCTCTCTCTTTGTAATTTTACCTTTGCAAAACTATCAAAAATATAAAAACATGAAAAATTCCAAAAAAACAAAAAAACATTAGAAAATTTCAAAAAAATCAAAGGTACAAACATCAGACATTGTAATCAGGTATTGCATACACGTGGATGTTCTTTCCTTTCTTTTAATTTTCCTTTACAAATCACCCTTCACTCTCATTCCCTCAATGATATTTTGGTTAGTTCATTCACACTCATTGCATGAAATTTATCTCTATTATATCCATTTGAGCATGGTATTTCATTACCTTGGTAAATTAAACAACAATTGAGCTCTTAGAGATCCTGTCACTACCATACAGTTAATAATCTTATTACGAAGACCTTTGGGCATATCTATTGACACTAGCCAATGTTTTCATTACAATAACTTCCACATTATTCCATCAAGACATTTTTGGTTCTTAACCCCTTATAAAAACAATTGAGAGAGCTGAAATACATTTTAGAAAGTGAAAAATAAAAAACTCAATCAAAATACAAAAGAAAAGCAGTAAAAATATCTCAAGGGGTATTTCTAGTATCTCTATTGGGGCTATATACACCTGGATGGTTGTAAAGAAATTCTATAACTAGAATCAAATACATATCTTTCGGGGCTATGAATCCTTGACTGGTAGTGGAGCATTGCACATCTCTCCTTCCACCCTTTATTCACCAATAAAATATCAAAATCAACCATTCTTACACATTGGATAATGCATCTACACTTATTTCCTCTTACATATTCACTTTGAGAGGTAATTAATTTTCACATGCAAAGAATGGATCTTGATGAGAAATCAAGACTATTATGTTACATGGTGTTTTTTGGACCTTATTTAGACTCTTTCTTTAATCTATATTCTATCTCATGTTTTATGGCTTTGACTCCTTATATTTTCAACACCATTCTTCTAGATGCATTTTTTGTATCCATCCATAACATTCAAATTGTTATTCTTCTTCGTTTCGAACATCCATGTTTATAAAATTCCTCTTTACTGTGTTTGGGGAAGATTTGTCTCTTTTAAATAAACAATCTTGTCCTTCTTTCTATTATTTGTGTCTTGTCCAACTTACACTTGGGGGCATGCTCACTTCTTTCTAACTTCTTATTGGCTTGATTTCATCATCTTGTTAAACCTATACCTATTTGACTTGATCTGACTTATCCTATATGCACACAATTTTCCCTTGTATATTCTCATCTCTCATTGTAGGCATCTTGGTTCTTCTTATACACAGTTTCGAAAAACTTCCAAAATCTTAAACATTTCAAAAACCTCAAAATCCAAAAACATAAAAAAATTCAAACACACCCAAAAATAATACAAAAACTCAAAAAACTAAACATTGGAAGCTATACTATAGAACATGCTACTTCAGTGCTTGCTCATTCTATCACACAACACATGGATCATCTTGTGATTTTTTTTCATAAAAGAATGTTATTTTCTTGACATTTCTGTCTTCCTGACATATATCATTGCTTAGGGTAGTTTCATAGTGTACGATTGCTTTTCATGGGAATTTTATGTCCTTCATCCAATCCCTTATATGAATCCTTTCTCAGGGCACCTTTTTAAACCCTTTTCATATAACTTGAACATTTGGGTACTAAAGATGGATAACAAAAAACATTGGTACAACTATCTTAAGAATTACTTGTTTAAGTTTATTTGTTTATGCTTGTTAGTTTATTTATTTGTTTAATGTATCGTATTGCATTGCTTATGTATTTTACTTTGAGGCATCCCTTTAACATTGCAAAAAAAATTGTATAGCTTTTTATGTCATTTACCCTTTTTTTCCATGCTTACATCAAATAAAAAGGTACTTCTAAGCTAGGATGGTACTTACGATACGATACAATATTTTTATCCATCATCTATCATTTTCCCAATCTAAATAATTCCTTTTTCTACCTCAATAACCTTTTCTATTCCTTCTAACTTACTGAAACACAATTCTCACAATAACATGTTACTTCCCCCAAAACAAAAAATCAATTAAATTTAACAATGACTAACTAAGCCAAATTCAAATCCCACCTACCGTGATGATATTTTCTATCACCATGGTCACTTCTCTTCTTTTCAAGAGGAAATCAACATCTTCTATCACCCTATTGACACTGAAGGGGTCACTGTCCATTCTACTATTTTTTGTTCTATCTATATCAAAATACAAATGTTTACTATCTTTAAAGTGGTGTCACTTATGCTACACCACATCTAAGAGGAGAATATGCAGACACCTAATTTTTACCTCATAATTTTAATACTAAAATTACAGTATTTATCTTTTTTATTGCCATTTCATTATAATTAGTGATTTTTCACTAATTAGATAACATTCCCCTTCGTCTCAGTCAATTAACGGCACTTTGTTAATTAAAAACCCTCATCTTGGATGCCAAATAACATTTATTCATTAGTTAAAATACTATTTTGATTAATTAATTAACCATTATTAGGTAATTAAGTTTTCAATCTCGTATTTAATCAATAAATCCTCTTATTGGTTAAATACCCCTCACAAACCCTTCAAATTCTATTATTTCTATCCAAATCATCTCAAAATGGCTTCTATAAGCTTAACTTAGACTATTAATTAATCCTAGTTGAGTAATTAAAAATTCTCAAACTCCCATGAGTTGTTAATCTCTAATTCATCTCTTCTAATCATACTTGTCCTTTTCTAATCATATATTCCCTTTATCCCACATTCACTAGGTTGAAAGCTTCTCCCAAAGTGCAAAGCTATATAAGAAACCTAGTACTTTTCAACCAATTTACACCTTTACACACCATTTCCTTGACATAAATTATACTTGAGAAGAGAATTTTATGTTATTGGAAGGTTTGTTAAATCCCCCCCCCCCTCTCTACTTGCTAAAAATTAGTAAGAGAAGAATAAAAAATGACAATTAAGCCATACTTGATGAGATATCTTCCTCTTTTCTTGAGAAATAATTGATCATGCATGGTCTATGTTAAGATCATTAAGGAAGTTTCTACATCCAAAACACATAAAAAATATCAAAAAGAAGTTTACACTTAGTATATATTCATATTTTGTGGTTTAACTAGCTTCCTTTTTCACTTTATCATGATGCATTTTCTTGAATTTAACTAAGCTAGGATATAATTTGTGCTAGGTTAATTTAAATAGATTAGTTTAAGTTTAGAATTTATACACAAAGTAACAAGTACCTTAGGGAACCATGGAATAAAATGAAGGTTCTGAAAATGTTCACATCAACATACCAATGGACAATCCTGCAAGGCATAAACACAATAATGAACAACATGGGAAAGGAAGGGTCACACCAAGAAATACCAATGAAATATGAAAATATGGTGCCAAGGATATATAAATATCAAAATGGGCGCCAAAACATCTTATAAATAATCGCATTGTTGTTGCAGAGATTTTAGACACTTGAATAACTACCTAAATCAAAAGGGTGTAAACAAATCCCTGCCAAAAGTTTTTGGCATGCCCGATGGGAGTAGTTTGATGAGATATACATCATATTCACTAAGATTAATGTGTGTCTTGGTGATATATATCCTTTGGAGGCTTCATTTTAACACATTTGATGACTCCACTATTTCAAAAAACCCATTTCTCTCATATACAGACCATTCCATTCTTCCATTTCCCTCATTCATGAATTCGTACAATCATGAATTCATTTCCTCATTGGGATTCTCAAATTGAAGAGAAATAGCATTCCCCTCCACCTCCATGTTTCCAAAATCTCCCTCTAGATCATATCTACAAGCCTTATTATGATGAATATATATGACCCAATCACCAATGACCCATATGGTTATCCTATTAACCATGATGTTTGTCAAGAATAAGGATATGTAGATAATAGAGTAATTTTCATGTCTAATGATGATTTCCATATGTAGGTCCAAAATAAGGATGAGTTCATGCTACAGATAAAGGTGATGTTTGAATTCAAGGTGGATAGACTTGGTTTTAGGGAGTCATTTCCATGGGGTGGTCTTATACTAAGCTGGTATAACCATCAACATAAGCTATAAATAATGGATGATTCCTAAAATCAAATATTAGAGTGGATTGATTCAATGGTAGCTTATCAATCTAATTGTATGGAAACCTATTAATGGGGCAATATTCATCATATAGCTCTCCCATTCCTTATTTTCAACCTACACCATCTCAACAAAGCGTCATATCCCTAACTTCCTCAAAGATCCTCTTGCTAGTAATCCTCCTCCAAATGAGGATATTATTCCTCCTCCATCACTAAAACCTATGAAAAATCAGTCAAGATACCAATCCTTCCCTTATTTCATGGACCCAAATTCAAGTGTGTATAAGCTTTATGAAGAACCATGTTCAAACCTTGATGAATTGTAAACCAACCAATAACTTGAGTGTCCAACCAATTGATTTTACCATTTCCCATACCTTACTAAGCATGAAGATGATATTTTGATAGTAAATGGGAATGTTATTCATCCTCATAGCAAAGAATATGCACAAGAATTCCTAGAGAGGTAGTCCAAGGAAGAGCTAAACTAAGAAGATATGCTGCATAGTTTTAAAAATTGGAGCTAGGATTTTGAGGTCAAGAAATTTATTCACTAAGAACATATCAGTCATTATCCTTATAGTGTATCAAAACTAGTTGAGGTGAGCTCCATCATAATTTAAAAGAATGAGATATCTATCTTAGATTGGGTCGACTCTAAAAGCGTGGATGGATAAATGGCCCAATGTATTCAATAGTCTCATGTTACTTTTTTGGAACAATTTACAATGGAGGATGCATTGGCTCAAATCAAGAAGGATGAGGTTGAGGTTGAAGAACATATGGTAGAATAGGGGAAAATGTATTTTGAGTCTTTGAATACAGAGGATAAATAATATCCAAGGGATGAGGAAGAGGTCATAAAGATCTTCTCCCTCTTCTTTAAAGGTGAATATTCTGATCAATATTTTTCTTCACACATGAGATCAGATTCAGAGACATCTTTGGGGCTAGAAAACAACATGTTTTAATTTGAGATAGAGGATACTGGACCAAAAATTCAAGATGAAATGGTAGAGGAAAGAATCAACCAAGAAAATGAGATCACAAGAGATTTTCACTCAAGAAAATACAAACAATAAGTAGAGGGGTTATCTGACCTTGAAGATTTGAATGATGAGGAAGAACCAATTGAGCTTATAAAATTTTCATCCCCACCATTTATCTTCCTCATGTAATAAAAAAATAACGCACTTTCTACTTATATAAGTGACTTTAAGTATGTTGTTATATACATGATTCCTAAGTAAGAAGACTAGACATTAACAACGCTTGTTTTACTCTTTCATCGCTTTTATATTTCCAACACTCTTATTATTTACTTTTCTGGAATGATCACTTTAATTTTGTACACTAGATAACGTGTGATCCAACTTTTTATTGAACATTATATCTTTCAATAATCCTAGAAACTACTATCTATTAGGGACATGAGCACCCCAAGCGCTACTTTTTCCTTTGGGTGCTTCTATCCCTTACCCTCCTTTTCCTGATTTTGAGTTGCCACATCATTTGGTATCTTTTATAAAGTCTATTTTATCACTATGGGTTTGAATTTTTGGTTGTTAATGATGAAATTAAAATAAGGGAATAATATATATATATATATATACATGACTTACTCACTATTATTAGGGGCTGAACAATTTTGGGCTAATACTTATTATCTACTACTTGGGAAAATAACAATATTCAAGGATTGCATTTAGCCTTCAGTGTTCACTACCTAAGAGGGGATATTTATGAATTCCATATAACACATTCATCTTGGGATAAAATTATTTTTATCCCTCTCTCTTGGTGCGACTGACACAAGGGAAACCTAGCTTCAAGGGACAAAAATTCAATCACACACACAAGAACTATAAAAAGTAAAAAATGTAGTATAACACTCAGTGAAAATCACATTGGGGTGAGAATTATAGTCATGAAATCATGCCATTTCTACTTACATGATTCCTCTAATAATTTCATTATATACATGATTCCTAAGAAATAAGACAAGACATGAACAACACTTGTTTTATCCTTTCATTACTTTTTATATTTCTCATATTCTTGTTATTTATTTTTATGGAAAGACCACTTTACTTTTGGATACTAAAAAACATGTGACCTATCTTTGTATTGACCATTACATCCTTCGATCATATCAGACACTACCACCCACTACGGATAGGAGCAATCCATGCATTACTATCCCATTTGGGGGATTTTATCCCTTTTTATCCTCTTCTTGATTTTTTATGCCCATATCATTTGATATATTTTCTAGATTTTATTTTATCAGTTTGAGTCAATTTTTTAGTTGTTAATGATGAAATTCAAATGAGAGAACCACACACACAAATACACACACACACACACACACACACACACACACACACACACACACACACACACACACACACACACACACACACACACACACACACACGTGAATTAGTTACCATTATTAAGGGGCATGACATTTGGACCTAATACCTATTATCTACTATCTACTACTTAGGAAAAAAAAAATTCAAAGAATACATTTTGGGCTGCATCAATCATTGCATAGGAAGGGAAATTTATGAAATCCATCTCACACATTCATCTTGGGGGAAAATTATTTGTATCCCATTAGCTTGGTGTGACTGGAATATGGGAAAACTAGATTCAAGGGATAGAATTCTAATCACAGACAAACAAGAACTACATAGAGTCTGAAATGTAGCGTAGTGCTCGGTGAAAATCACATTGGGGTGACTGTTGAGGTCAGTATAACTCAAGAATATGTATTATTTATTTAATCTGATGTTTTATTGAGATTTATGAAAGTAACTAGGGTTTTTTTATAGGTAATGTATGATACATAAACCCTACAATAAATTCGATGTGAAAAATAGTGAAAGGAAAAAGCTAAGTTCAAACCCTAAAAATACCAGGAGCAGAGTTGTTATAAGGACACTAGCACATAGATTGGAAAATAGCACCCGAGGTGGTCTTGTCCTATTGTGGGTGCTCCTATCTTGAGAAGTCTCAGGTCTCATTTTTCTAGATTGATCTCACACAATCTAGATCCAACATGTCCCAGATGTCTTCTAGTTTATAATCCTCCTAGATCTCCTGATATAAGCTAAGTCATTCACATTTTCCTATCTTGTATACTTTATTGTACTCTATATGCTAGATCTTGTTTAATATTGCTATATTCATTTTATTTCAATCATATGATATACAATTTAAATTTCTGTAAATCATTTGGTGAACCCAATCCTTACACGCCCATCCTTAGATTTTCGTATATTTTTTTCATGGCTAGAATATCTCATGAATTTACCAATGAACATATTAATGACCTCAATACATACCTTATTGATCATATAAAAATATTGATCTCTTTATCTTCGTTTCTTGCAAAGAATACTAATAGATCTTTACCTCTATTCCTCTAGATACCACCATTATCCCCACTTTGACTACCGCATATTCTATTTCACTCTTCTCCCCTCTTATCACTATGGGGATTCCAAAATCTATATTCCTAACTCTACATATCACACTCATCTTTATTCTCATGTCATTTCTCACATCCAACCTATCACTTCTTAAGGCACCTATGCCTTAGATTCTTTTTATCATAATTTGTAAACTCAAATTTGTCGATTGCAGAAGGCCTCCTCTTCTTCTTCTATGTCCCTTGATTATTTTCTTCTTCTTCATATTCATATTGCACCCAAGGCTTCTTCTTATCCACTTTCTCCAATTTTTCCTCACCTAAGTTTCATCTCTTTGATGTCCATAGAGATCCCTAATAGCAGTGTCACTCATTTCATGTTGTATGTTTGGATTATGCTTGTGATGACACACTCTTGACCAAGTTGTTGCATATGGTCTTACAGGACTGTCTTATGATTTGTTTACAATTTTCCTTTACATTCTATTTGATATTTTATTCCTCTTACAAATATGTTTCTATCTCAATTTTCCATGAATATTGGCACAAATATATCATATGCACAAATGGAAAAAATGAGGCAAGGAACTAATGAACATAATAGTGACTATGTGTTGCATTATGAGACTAATTTTTCTAAAATGAACAATGTATTGGATGAATTTGAATTACAAGACATTTTCATCTAAATACTATTACCTCCTTTACAAGAGTGTTTGCTCTTCAATTATTTTCACTCTTTTGATCAAATATATCATACTTTGAAAAGTAGAGATATCAAGTTACTTTCTTTAGGAAAAATTAAATACGGAGATAATATTTTCGATGTTTTTCTACTAACAAGATCCCAAGTAAATTTTCCTTCAAGGGAAATCCTAGTGAATCTAATTATAATATCAATGATATATCTCAACATACGAAGATAAAATTACGACTGACATGCCGCCCTTTTACTCCATTTCCATACCCACCACATATGTTGTTACCTCAAATCCTAGAAATCAATCTAATTTTTATCATGCCTTCTTTTGAGCTAGATCCTAATAGTCCACATAGCGACAAATTCGATGAACATGCACATTGAGATTATCATAGATGAAATGACCATTCTACTAATAAGTGTTTTAATATTAGATATATCATTCAATATATGATTAATAATAATGAATTTGAGTTTCCTAAATCTACTATTTCTATTCCAAAATATACTAATGACAATGATAAGCATAAAATATTCAATGATCCACTATTAGCATGAAAAATCATCTTTTGAATCCTCCTCAAATCACACTTATCATGTTGTTCCTCCTCCTTCATCTTTAGTTCACCCTCTTGGATTTCTTGTTGGTACTACTAATGTACCTTCACCTATCATTTATTTCATTGATGTTGATTTTCACTCTTATTTTTAATAAGTTAACAATCCTCAATGAGTTTATAGTTCTTAAAGAGGATAATCACATTGTTAAAGTGAGTAATACATTATAAGGAAACATTAGCATGTAGTCATGAAAGTAGTGCTGCTGTACTATGACACCATGACGAAACATAAAGCATACATGCAAATATTGAAATTGTTATATAAACTTTTATGATATGTTGTTCCCTTATTTCACCATGAATGAAATTATATGTTTTCAAATGGTTTATGGGTATTATAGTAGAACTATATGTTATCCTATGAACAACAATATGTAAAAATATAACATGATAATTCAAGGGACACCGTAATTGATTATTGCCTCATTTTGAGTGAAAAATCATAATATAGGATGAATCGGTTAGATGATATGATGACATCATGTAAAGTTACCATTTTAACTCGATTAAGTGTTAGTTTCCTGACAACACTGATTAAATAAAAGTTAATAATTTGACATTGGAATCACAAATTCCTTTATAGTTTCCTATTGGATAAACAATAGTGTCTTTGACATATGAGGTACAATATACATGGTTATGTTGATGTTACATCATAATGTATTAAGTGGTTCTATGAACGGTCAAGGATGACTAGTAAAGAATTAAAAGAGCTATTATTATAGAACATTTTAAACTTATGTGGCTAAAATTATGAATGAAACTATTTATAGAACATTTGTATCAATATATAATGATAATATCCTATATTCTCAACAATCATTGAAATACGACTAGTGTGAAAAGAGTTACTTAATGAATATAGTAACCCAACATGTTACTATGAATATTTTCTAGATAGTAATGTTGTTTATTGTTACTAATAGCCTATCGATACAATTTACTAATATATTTAACAACTAAAATAGTTCACTAAAACTTAATACTTAATTAATGAAATGTGATCTAGATAAGTATGTATAAATGGTAGTGTGGTGATGGGACATGTTTTTAGTGGCTTATTTGTAGTCATGAAACCAAGCTTGTAACATACTTATATAAAAAAATTTGGCATAAGTAGTGTAACTAGTTGTTTATAATGTCATCTCACCCAATTCCTATATAGATTAGTGAGATGTTGGATGAAATTCAGTTGGATAATTTTTAGGTAGACACATAGGAACTGCAATTAGTTCTCTGACATATTTGAAAAGGTTAACCAA
Source organism: Taxus chinensis (assembly GCA_019776745.2). Lineage (NCBI taxonomy): Eukaryota > Viridiplantae > Streptophyta > Pinopsida > Cupressales > Taxaceae > Taxus > Taxus chinensis. The sequence goes on along the minus strand of CM034154.1, from coordinate 430,557,233 downwards.
TTGTATACAAGTTATACACACTCAGTTAGAGTGATCTAAAAGGAGATCAAGTAGATCTAGAAACCCTTTGCAGTTGTACATGGTTATCATTATTATCAAATGGATTTTGGAATATTAATTATGTTGGATTACTTTGTCTTATCTAAGTAAGAATGTTATTCATTATAACATAAAAATAAATAAGGGATTTTGTAAACTTATTAGTATGTTGGATTTTATCTGCTGCGTGCTAAAAATCATCGAAGACATAAAAAGGTAATTTAAGGTTTATATTTTTTTCCCTTAATTTTCTAAAGTATAACATGGGTGTTACATTTTGGTATCAGAGTTGAAGGTTTATAGCTCTTGGAAATAATGGTCCCTTATGTTAATTGAACATCATATTATTATTTACAAAATACGATGGATTTGAGAAGTATAAACCATGGGAAATGAAATAAAACACATTTTATTTTAGGTTCAATGGTTAAGAAGTTATATTAAATTCTAGAAATCCTTCAGTACAATCAAAATGAAATAGCTTCCTTGGGGAAACTAGTAAGGAGTGAAAATGATTAGCTTAAGGAAAAAAAACTTGAATTGATTGGTAGCAATCAACGAGGGAATCACTCAACTACCAAACCGTCGAATGATGATAGATTATAGATATGAAAATCCAATGTAGAATATAACCCAAATAGGGTATATGAAGTAGAAAAACATGGACCATCTATTGTGGAAGCAGTGTTCAAAAAAGAAAAAAAGGATTGAACATGATCTCCAATCAATTACAAATCTTAATAAGGATATATATAAGAGTGTTAGATCTTCTTCACCATTGAATTTTAGGGGAAAATGATGGCAGAAAAAATGTGGACTACCAAGATGAATAAAATAATAAAACTTGATGTAATTTCTAGCAAGAAAGAGCAGAACAACGTTGTAATGGCTAATAACCAAGACAAGGAACTGGTTATTCCTAACAAAATATCAAGTAAGTTAAGTAGGAATTCATGTGATATTTTTATTTGGTTCTAGTATAATTAAGTTTTTTGTATCTAGTGATTAGTTGAAAACTGAATGATAAATTTGGTCTTTTTCAAATGAGGAAAATTTTGTAAAAATACATACCTATTTCTATCAATGCTACATTGACATTGTTTAACTTCATTATGGAATTAGAGTTATACTTAAACTCATCTAGGGAATTGTGACACTTTGACTGACATTGAATATCCCAATGTCATTCAACAATTTAATGGTGTCAAAAATAAATAAATTCCTTATAAGTATGCAGAAAACAATAGGCATACATGGCATAAACAAAGAACTTTCTCTCAAAGTGTAAGACTGATTTTACCAATGATTTCAAAATATGGAACTAAGTTGTTATAAAAAGTGTTATTTGAGATTTTAGGGATCAAATTAATGATCATGTTATCATTAGCTATGATGAAAAGATAAAGATATCTGAAAGATAACATTAAGTTTAAAACAAGAGCATTGCAAGTAGCAACATTACCTTGGATTTATTAATACATCCACTGCGCTCATGGACATCATAAATAGATTTTTGCAGTAATGTTTGGATGAAAAGGTGTGTTAATTCATTATATAATATAATAATTTTCTCTAAAAATCTATAATAACATCAAATACATTTGAGAATAGTGTTGAAAGTAGGAATCCATATATTAAGATCATGAAGTATTCTGAACAAGGAACTTAACCACGGGCACACAACAAACTATGATAGGATTGAAAATTGAACTATAAAAAGATGAAACTCACCAAGAAGATTTAGATTTTTCTTTTAGCTCATTCGAGCTGAGTAGGAAGCTTTGTTCATTAAGGAACTTTATATAAAAATTTTGAGACATGACTTAATGAATATGAAATCATTTTAGGATTTCAATACTGTTATCAAGTAATGTTTGGCTTGGGTAATGAATTTTTATTGAAGATGTTTCCAAGAGATCACTGATATTTGAAAAATTGATTTCAGAGGTATAATTATTACAACTTAGTAATGATGTTTGATATTTTGAAACATAATGAGAAATGAATTGATTCATGTATGAATTAAATGGAGCTACCATGTAATGTTACTAAGTAAGGATAAATTATTTATAATAGGTGGTATGAATGTATGATGTAGAGAAAACATTATAAACCATATATTCACTCAACTAATGTTATTTAAAATAAAATTTTCTCCTTAACTCTGCATTTTTTAGGATCAATCATAAGCCTATAATGATTAAAACTTACAAAAATGACTATATAAAATTTATAAAAATGACTATATAAAACTAGAAAGGACTCAACACCTTTATTATACCTTCACTTGCATTTTATTCAATCATAAAAATTATTTAGTTTCATATAATTCCCTTTGGAATCACCTTTCATCAACTATGTCAATTTTTAGCTCTTTGGTGCCTTGTCTATAAATGAAAATTTGAATATTAAGCCTCTCCATTTCTCCTTTTCTCAATTACCCTATTTACTTACCTCAGAAAATAGTTATATTGACTACAAGAATAAACTCAAGCAACCCAAAACAAAATACTACTCTCCTTTGCACAAACTACCCTTAAGTACCCTTAAGACAAGGTAGTTTGCTACATTCATGGATGTATACTTATAAAGGTACCCAGAATACCTTATGAGATTCATTAGTTCTATTTCTTCACCCCTAATATGCATGTAAATTTCTAGAACTCAAATCCACGTAAAACTCCTTATATTTCTCTTTTTCACTTTTTGCTCTAAAATGCCTAACTAACTTAGGATAGTCCTAAAACCCGTATAACTTCTCATGCAAATGGATTGAAGGAAAAAAACAATTTTTTTTAGGACCCATTATGGAATTTATCAATCATGAAAAGTTTCAGCTTTATATTCTAATTTCAAAGCTTACTTCCTTTGTAAAGCTCCATTGACAACTAGGTTTCCCAAACTGTGCACACAGTTGTGTCAGAAGTTGTAAGAATATCTTCACTTTTAACTAGTGAAACTCCAAATTTATTCTTGAATATCATAAAGGGATCCCCTATGATTATTCCTAAAAAAATTTAGAGAAAAATTTAATGATCTTGGCCTTCAACCATCAATCCCTAGCACTGTCATCATGAAACTCTCCTAGAAACCCGGTAGGAGTTATTTTAGCCTTAATTCTTAAATTTTTTGATTAAAATCACAAATAGTTAACCATATGTATGTTTTAAGGTGATTTAATTGTTAATATTACCAATATCTCTTGAAATCACAATCAAATCCTCCTTTTCTCAATTTCTCTACTGCCCTTCATGTAAGAGTACAGAGTTTCTAGTTAAGTCATGCATTTAACCTTCGAACAAAAATACCTCTATGCTCCTTAGTAATGGTCTCACTACAAAAAGTATCAAGAAATAATATTTGAATGATCTCACTCAAAAATGCCTCATCATGCTTCACTATTATAAGGATTGATACACAAAGTCTTAGCTCGTTCTAATTCTAAAACCCTCATACAAACTCTTAAAGAACATGTAAAGCATTCAAACATTTAGATCATACTCCCTCATTGCATATTCTTATCACCACATACATAAACTATAAATTTCATCAATATATCATGTAGGAGTTATTTCCATCATGTTTTAAGCCTATGATCACCTAGAAATAGAGTGTAAGATTAACATCAACTAGATCTAAGTGAATATGAGATCTCATTAACTACTACAAACTTTGAATATTCCATACATTGTGGGGAGAAGCCATCATTTGACACTCAACTCAGAAAATGATTCCTCTAAAGAAAAAATCATGCAAACTAATATCACACATATATAATATTGTACTTCCTCATGCAAAAATGGATGATTTATTCTCCATTACATCCTCACATTCATCCTCTACATGAGGAATATTTTATCATTCACTCTAAAAAATGACTTCTGCCTTCCTACCTCAAATTTTTCTAATGCATGTACCTACTTCTATAAGTGTAACTATTTTATAGGATTCATCATGATTGTTACTTTATGACTCTTAGACTTCCATATGTCCATTAGACATTTAATTTCCCTTACACCCCATTTTAAGCATTTTTAATGACTGAATTCCACATGTAGACTCACCACACATCCTAAAACCTAACAAGACCTTAATAACCTCCTAACACACTTTAACACACTTAAAAACATCTTCTACAAGACCATAGTGTCGATTACATGCTTTTATGTTTTGAATCATAATTTTGAGGGAATTACAAATTTGAAATTTCAAACTATTGACCTCCTAAAACCTACTCTCTCTTTGCTCCATAGAATTAATTTGAACAACTTGAACTCACAACCATGGGAATTTTATTTAGCTAATATTATTTGTAGATGCCCTTGCATCACCATAGCTATTCGTAAGTAAGGATCACTTCATGAATTTTTGATCATTGATATAATATTTGATAAAATTTTGACTATTTGAAGTAGGTATGAATAAAATACTTATAAGAGGTTAAAATAATCAAGTATATTTGTTTGAGGATACATTTTTTAATGAAACTATGGTGTGAAAAGTGGTTGTGTTAACTGATAAGTTTGAAGTGTCATTTATTATGTTGAAAATAAAATAACAACACCACTTGTTTTGAAGGTTCTAGATCCCAATAGGAACTTCGCTGGGGTAGTGGATTCCTTAGGAGAAGGGTTGGGTAGAAAACTTCTATAAAACAATATTGTTATTGCTTATAAAAGAAAAAATTTGAAAGAGCGTGAAATGAACTACACTCCCCACTATATGGAACTTATTGTCATAGTGTATGAATTGTAATACTTGAGGATGTACTTGCTTGGAAAGCCTTAAAAAATTGGAAACAAGCTAATTGGGTCTAGATAATATCTTCACACAGCTCGATGTTGATACAAGATAGTATACATGGCTAAAGATTTGTCCCAATATGAAATGAAAATGTTAACCTTTAGGAAAAGAGTACTGAATGGTTGATATGCTGAGTCATAGGAAGCATAATTCTGCTGAAGTGACCCGCAAAACATAATTTTTTCAATAATTAAGTAAACAACTAAAAATGGTATATGTTATTAACATATATGGACTATGTAAACATCATATTTGATGATAGAAAAAATGAAGCGTTAAATGCGAAAAGAAAAAAAAATCTTACTACACATAAAGAGTATAAGTACCTTTAGAAAAGGATATGAAAATATAAATTAGGAAGGAAATATTTTATGCAACATATTTTGGGCTTATGGGAAGAATGAAAATGCTGAATGGTTAAATTTTGAAAATCTGAGTTTTCAGACAAAGTCTTCTGGGGGTGAAGCCTGAAACAAACACTAAATTGTGTAGAAAAGGATGCCAAAATTATCATTTGGATGTGTGTAATCTTTTAAACATCATGGGAGCAACAACTTAAGTATCCTGTAAGGTTATATTTTTCACCTAAATTTTATAAAATGCATAATGTTTCCATATCCTTGTGTAGAAAGAAGTGTTTAGGAGGAAACATGTTTCTTACAAGGGAATACTTGATAAGGACAACACCACATAATTATCTTGGTAGTAAAAAACCACCACATGAGCGGAAAATCATTGGATGCATTTCGATTGAGAAATTTCTTAAGGAAAGGTATGAAAAGACAAGTGTTCTAATGAAATAAAATAGCTTGGGAAGACATGGAGGAATTAAAAACAATGTCTTCCTTGTTTTTTTCAGCAATATATAACTTATTTTTCACAATCTGTTATGTATGTAAAATAATATTGCATATTATGACTGACTATAATGAAAAAAATATGTCATCATGTTGGCTATTTAGCAGCTTTTGCTGGGTTGAAAGGTTGTTACAACCAAAAAATTTAAATTCAAATAATTTGAAATATGGAAAAACTACAAGTTTTTGGATGAAAATATTGACTATCCTTCTTAGTTGTATGATAATAATCTATATTTGATTATTATGATTGTGATTAATGAGTAAAATCATTGATACGATGATTCATTAAGGGAGAAATTATGTCACATCCCACAATTTCATTCTGTTTTTCACAAAGGTAAGTTGTAATATGTTAAGTGGTTTCGAAATGAAGGGGGAAAAGTGTTGTCATGAAGCTGAGCTTACAGCTAAATGTACGTATGTATAATCTGAAAGGGATATACATACTTATGTGTAGTTGTAATCCCAATCAGGTAACAATGCTTATCACAAATCATTCATGGAGTACTTGACATTTATAACTTATTCTTATTATGCTATGTTATATGAGATTACTTTACCTTGTTTTGTGGAATGATTTCATAACATTGGTGTGCTATTTGGTTGTTGTACCTATTCATGATGATTTCACAATATTGATAGATTTTTATATGGATGTAATTATAATATTTGGGTACAAATAAATATTGATTGTTGTATATATATATGACTAACATTCTTATGTTGATTACATTGGTCACAAGACCGTAATGCATTAAAGTGGTCTATATTGCTATCTGGGATAAAAATTCATAAAGTGGCAATAAAGTGAAAAGATGGAATATGTAATCCTTACTCGCAATGTTTATTATCATAAATCATTGTTGTTACCTTCACTGTTAAAGGATACAATGGAAAAAATGGGTAAGAAAATGTTATCATCAGTTTATTGTTTAAAATGGTCATAAACCATAATCTCTTTTGAATATATGTAGGATGAAAAACCCATATTATTTCCTTGGGTACTATGCAAGGTAATGTTAAATTCCTAAATTATTAAACCCAATGACATGATAGTTGTGTTATGTATAATAATTATTGTTAGAGACTCTGGCAATAGGAATTTTAGTATTTAAAATGAAATGGTCATTGATCATACACCTTTGGATTTGGGTTATTAGAGGGTCAAAGGTTAAAGTGATTGAAATTTTATGATTGGTAGAAAATGGTCTTCGACCATACACTTCATTACAAAGGTTATTAGATTTGGTTGTTGAATTATAATCTTTGACTGCTCGTATATGCTCCCATGCAAGTTTGTGGAATAATGGTATGTTAACATATTAATTTTGGGTCTAATACCAACCAACATGAAAAGTGGGAAATTGATTATTTAAATAAATGAATTTGACTGACCGTTCACCATTTTTTTGAGGGAATGAAATTGAAAATGAATATAGCCACTATGTGGCACATATGCATTAGTTAATAACATTAAATACCTTGAAAATCTTGAAGCTTCTTGGAGAATATAACTACATGTAAATCATTTCAATTTATACTTTGTTTTTGGTATGGTGCGAGCTCTCTCCTAAGATATGCATGTGTAGAAAGTCAATTTTGGGCATTGTTTTGATAAGCCCATTTTGTAGAAATTTATGCATGAGGATTTAGATTCTATTATTAGTTGGCTATATATATTGTGCTAAAAATAACAATGAGGAAGAAAAAATTTAATTGCATCAAACCCATACAAAATTAGAGATGTCTTTTTGAGTTGAGGGAAGTTCACATTTCTTGAGTTGTTGTTTGACTTGGTTGCTACGAAAATAGTGAAGATATTTTAGAAGGTTGCACAAGATATTAGGCATGAACCATCTCTAACTTTGTTTGTTTCTTATTTTGAATTAATGCATACAAATTTGGGGGTTTATTCCTCTATTATTACAACTAGAAAATTGCATGTGTAAAATCCATGAAATCAGGTGAAAATTTTATATGGAAATATGTTAGGTTTTGGGTATTATTATTCTTCCTGGTTCAAAACATGATGTTAATGATAAAAGGGTATACTTGAGTTTGATGTTATCTTTCTATTTATACTTAATGATAGGTCTTATAGAAACAATATGGAAACTTTATATTTCTATAGAAACTAATAATCATGATGGGAAATAGAAAATAATGGTTTGGAGGTCATATTTCCCCTTTAGGGAATGGGTATTGCATGAAATAAATTATTTAGATCTAAGTGAGTTAGATACTTGTATGAGTTGAACATATATTTAAAGGGTGATTTTTTTTAGAACCTCAATGTGGTTGCTTTGATGGTTGCAGATAACATATTCTATTTGTACCATATTTAGGGGTTATAAACTTGGATCTATTAAGGAAATTTCCCTTGGGTGCTATTGATGGTTGCGAACCTTTATGTGGAGCCATTTGTTAGATATGTAACTCACTATTATAAATCCCGAACTGATTTTATAATAGTTTTCAATAGTTTAAAACCTCAAGTATAACAAAAATATATATTTATACATATGTGTATGACCTATATTGTAGGATACGAGTTGAGCTTAGTTATATTATGAACTCATTGGGAATAAAAGTCACAAGCCTCACTAATTTCAAAGTAGGATAAGAATAGTAGAGATCCCTCAAGATCACAACACTTACACAATTATGTTGATTAAATCATTCTCGAGTTGGTAAATAGTTTATAGTTATGAAATATACTAGACTGAATGTGTGATAAAATATTAAACTCTTTAATTTGTACCATATTCTTATCTTCCAGGGTTGAAATTTGTAGATCTTGTTTGAGATGCTAACCTACCCTTGAATTTTCAGCTAAGCTCATTAGAGCTAGGTGATAATACTTCCTAATAAGGGCGAGGTATTTAAATCTACTTATAAAACTAAGTTGGGGATTTATTATTACAAGATCTTTGGGACTTAAGTTGATTGATGAATTAATATATGTATCCTTATTTTTGATAATAATGTTATAGCATTCTTATAGATACATTTAGAATTAATGGTTGTTCATTTTAAGTTGTAATAAGGAAGGAAATTGTGTATGGTTATGATTTGAACCAGTTATTAAATGATAGCATATGAATGGTATGTTTGATTGTACTTGATAGTTATTGAAATAAATTATCTATTTTCTGCTGTAAATTATGGAATACTTTATGTCTTGTTGATTAATAATATGATATTTGATTCAAGTAATGTGAATGAGAGACTAAAACTAACCAAGTTTATATTATTTATTTCATAACTAAGCAATAAGATTTAGCTTGATGGTTCATGCCAGTTCTATGAACTGACCATGCATAATAATTTTTACAACTTACAAGATTGAACAATATTATGAATGGTTTAAAGAACTAGATAATGTGTCATGCATAGATTATTATTGTATTGATTCATATGAATGTAATGAATGTATTTGTACTTTATTTTATGCAAAATTATTGCTTCATAATTGTATGAGGTAATTGAGACTGATGTAATTAATGATTATCTTTGATAATCATTTCCTGATTATGTAATTCTGATTATTAATTATGAAATTAAGGATGATGGTTCAAATAATTATGCGTGTATTTATAGACATACTCATATAACTTTTTAACAATAAGATTTCATTGTGAATTATTTTATAATATGATGTTGTATGTTTAAATGAATTTGAAATGAAAATAGTAAGGCATGTAAGAAATATGACATTGTACTTATGGAAGATAAGTATGATAATAAGATATATCTATTTAATTATCTCATTCTACATGAAATAATATATGAAAAATATTCACGTGATTGATGATGAAATTTGCAAGATAACATCATGTATTTTAATAGGATACACATAGAACTGAATGAGTAAATATGAAACTCCTATATAATTTTTGTATAAGTTATCATGAGTGGATATTATATCATGTATTAGGTTGTATTCTATAAAACTATTGAGACATGATGTTGTATTTTAACAACAATATCATACATGATTATGATAATGAATTTCCTTATGGAATTAAAATATGTTTCCATGATACCTTTGCTAAAAGATAAATATATCGTTAACAAACACAAAGTATAATTGGTACATTGTAGTAGTAAGATATTACATATAAAATTAACTAATCTAAATGTACTAACGATGAGGTAACTACTCATGAATGATGACATGTACATTAGAGCTTGAAATATCCTTGTAAGTGTCATAAGAATGGAATTATACAAGCAACATAATCAAATGATCATAATTAAACTAAAAGTAATTAAGGGGATGCTAATGATGGTAGTGTTTTTGAGTGAGTTATTGTTAATAATTTAACAATCCTCAATGAGTTTATAGTTCTTAAAGAGGATAATCACATCAATAAAGTGAGTAATACATTATAAGTAAACTATATGTACCCAAAATTGTAGGTACTGTACTACCGGAAAGAGGTCATAGAAACCCCGACGATGATTCAAATCTCTTCGCAAGGTGTTTAAAATCTAGGAAAACTCACCGAGTATACATTTTCATCCCAAAATACCTTATCTAGCCTTCACATGCTTTGTTCTAACCCCATTCCTCTCTTTTCTTGCATTTTGGTCTTTAGTTATAGGACCACTGCCTAGGAAATGGTGATGGTCCTATAACCACCACCATGCACAGGGTGGAGGTCCTGCGTGCATTTTCCAAAACTTTCTGATGCTTTCGTCAATGTGAAAAATTCAAGTGGTGCTCGCATTCTTCAACCACCCTTACTTGCATTTATGTTTTAGCCACCTAGTAAATAGTAATTTCTTTTTGTTTATGATAAAAGAGTTCAATTCAAACTTACCCTCTGGTAAATCCAAAAACTATAAATACCAAGCTTGTTTACAAGAAAATGTCCCCTCTCCCTCTATGAATTATTATTCAGTGTGTTTTGAAGTTCTCCCATAAGTTTCAATATGTTTAGATTTTGCATGAATTCTCATCCTCTCAACTCAAGGCTCCTTTCTTATTTTCTGATTTAGAAGTCATCAATATTCACACTTTTATTTTGCTCCATTGCTATCCTCAACATAGTCAACTTAGCATAAGATAGTTTCAATTCTAGATTAAAGATCATTTGGTAATATTAGAATTGTAGGTTGTTGTTTTGTCACAAGAAATAGATCCTATAATTCTCGGTATATTTACGTTGTATCCCTGCAATAAATCCTGCTAGGAATCACATAGTCAAGCTCTATTCACTTGCACTATCCCTCTCTTACTTACATTCTATTCATTTTACATCCAAGCTTCCATTGTTCGAGCATCTCCTTCTACTGCCACTGTCACATTCCCATTTTCTAGATTCACGAGAACACAAAGGAATGAAGAGATCACATTAAGCAGACAAGTCACGACACAACTGGATTTATTACTGTTCTGTAAAACTCTAGGATTTAATTATCAAAGTTATAGTTACAATATATCAAATAGAGTAACAAATAATTTTATTTCAGTTAAGCTTTCTTTCAGTATTACCGAGGAAGTTTTGGGGAATGATAGCTTCTGAGAAGCCATGATTTATTCCTAACTTCTAAGGTAAGATTGAAGGTCTTTCAATTAAATTAATTAGTTATTCAATATTTAGGATAAAATCCACAAGTGCATAGGCAAATAGCTATATTAGGCTAACTTGCTTGTTTTAATTCTGTTATTAGATTAATTCTTCGTTATCTGAATGTATTAGAATACCTTATCTTTCAAGTTCATTCAAATATACATCATTGAAAATACAAAAATAGAAGGAAGATAAGCATAGGGTAGATATATCCTTCATAGTTAGTTTACTCATTTCAGTTAAAGTTGAATCATCTTTTACATGACAATTACGGGACCCAGAGAGCCTAGGGATTAGGTATTCGAACCGGTAGTACCTCAACCAAATCTCTTCACAACATTAATGGATATATATCAAGGGATTAGGATTCAGGTCTTTCAAATGACGATAAACCCACAAGTAGTTAGTGAACAATTGAGACAATTGAATATTGAAGATGACAAAGCATACACATTCTGGTCAAGTCAACCCAACTATAGATTGCCTTGATAGAATATCCACATGACCATACAAGAACCTGAAAGAGAAAAAATATTTGGTCGTGATCCATTAGTTCCACAGCCAAATACAGGAGACCTTATCATTGACATAGACACAAGCTTATGTATACAAGTTTCCAGAACACCCGTAAGGTATTCTGAGAAGATCACACAACTCCTGATATTAAACATAGAAGCTGAAAAGGCTTATGACCATTGGATAGTTGGAATAAGAGATTGATTCTTCACATGACCATAATAGGTCCACAACAACCATGAACTCATGGTTTTGATCCCCAGGCCCCACAACCTAATGGGCCTGCAAGTCAGTTAAATATTAACACCAGTTTACATACGCTGGTATTTAGATCCTCACCACTCTCGCCAGATATCATCATGTAATTTTATGCATTAAATATAGAAGCTAATCAAGCTAATATTTTCTGGGCTAGACCATAAAACCACCCATAGTTTCATACAAATCCACTACACCTCTCACTACCATTTTCCATGACCTTGTCTTGAAATATACACAAATAACCTATAGGTCACTTTCTACGTATCCTACAACCAATAGATAGGATCTCGACAGAGCTCGAAATTGATTGGAGCCTCCGAGAAGCTATTATATCTGAAAAATCCATTACACCAATTCAGGTTAGGAGATTTTTCTTTTCCTTAGACTCGCAGATCTCATTATTACGTGTTGAGGCTATAAGATTTCCCAACTAGTTTGTCTATATCCACATATATTTCATTTCCATCGGCTGTCTCGGCATGACCTCGGGAGGTCGGGTACAAAGAAGGGCTACTTGTAGATTCTCATACTTGCATGTTACTTTTCTATCATATAAAATTGGTGAACCCGACTTGAAACAAACAAATGTTACCCTTTTATTTCCATTTATTTCATCCATCTTCACTCTTTCCCATTATTTTACAGGTATTTATATTCCCCCCAAATATTTTGGGATATGACACATATGGCATACCTCTCTCAGGTCTCGAAGCATATTATGGCCAAACAAATGGACAACCATCACCCTCACTTTCTACATGGGCTGACAATTATTCAAGTAGCTAATTTTCATCACAAACTCCTCCTCAAAGAATTAGCTCTAGTTCTTCATTCCAAAGTAAGGAGTTGGATCAACTCACACAAACACAACAACCAGAGCCCTCAAGCTCTAACAATATGACGTTTACTACAAATCCATTTCATCTCCTCGGGTTTTTTTCAAACCAAAAATCAGTAGGCAATCAGATCCACTCCCATTTTTGGATGAGGAGTACTTAGCACACTACGCTAGAAGTGAACAACGCTTCCAAAACATGTACCCACCTATAGGAAGTTTGCAAACATAACCTAATACCCTACTCCAAGAAAACACCCCCATTCCTCCACCTATGAAAAATACTCTTGGTGAAGCTTGGTAGGGTAATGATCAATTCATAGCAGGGTACCATACGCCTTTACAACCTCAAGGTATACAATAACTGCCATTAAGGAAAAACACTTTGGCTTCACCAATCGAGGTCATATCATCCTTAGTTGAGAAGGTTAGAGGACTAGAAATACCTCAAGCAAATCAAAATTCACACTTTGGGAAAGCAGGAACTTCTAACCCTCTGCATCATCCCAATCAAGTTGACCTCCTCACAGGAACATGCACATTAGGAATGCCTCAACTTTTGTATAACTATCCAAAAAAAACACTAACTAGAAACACTAAGTTGAAGGTATGATACCTCCAGGCTTAGCACCAAACAACCCATATCAGAGCAATGCTCCTCCCTACTTAAACATTTATTCAAAATCACCACATGGAGACATGTTCTCCTCTCTTGAGATGTTCACTCAACCACAAGGATTTATTTATGTCCCTGTAAATATATATGTTATGCCATATCAACAACCCATTCCACCTCCACCCCCTTAGTAGGCACCATCGATGGTCGAAACCTATGTGGTAGGGACTTGCTCAGAATATTTAAAAAAACCTCTAGATTTCAACATACGAAGTGTCATGCTTCCAAGAGATCTTCCCAATTTTCCTAAATACAAGGGGGAGGGAGATCCAAATGCACATATCAAGGCCTATGCCATGACCATTTGAGAATTACTCCCTTGGTATGCAGTTATTGCTAAGATATTCCCTAAAACCTTAGAGGGTATTGCCCTTGATTGGTATTATAGAATACCTAAAGCCTTTATACACTCATTCAAACAACTTGTGTCATAGTTTATCAAAGATTTTGATATGAACAAATTGTTAAGAATAGGGATCAGGGAATTATTACATATTAAAAAAGAACATAATGAATCCACTACTCACTTTATTCAAAGATGGTGTACAATCCTCTACTCATCAGCAAGTGCTCCAAACATGGATTAAACGGAACTATGCAACTTATTCCTTCATTCTGTCAATAGAGAGATAAAGTAAGAATTCTATAAGTTCCCACTAAGAACTTATGATGAAGTACTCGAGAGTGCCCTCCAAATCGATCAAGTGGTAATAGATAGTGGTTGTAAGACATATGGAACAAACGGGAAGTTAATCACTCCCAATAAAAACACTACGACCTATCCTAATGTTGAGAATACCAATCAAGGACCCCAAATCCTTAAAAAAACTATAGGGTTACAATAGATGGAGTCACTGACCACGTTAAAAGGGAAAAAATCATGAACATTTTACCATCCATGAAGAATCAGCGAAATAATAACTTTACTCCAACAATCAATGTGGTGGATTTTAATCATCCATCACGACAACAACAATGGAAAATCCAAAAACAAGGTCTAAATCAAAACCCAATTGGATATCAGAATCAAAACCAAAGGCAACAACCTTAAAATTTTAACTCTAAAACAAGCAACCTAATCAAAGTTTTGGATCACAACAGGTTTTAAACCAACAACCTCGAAACTATAATCCCAACTTGTATTGTGGTTTCTGCAAGATTCAAGGCCATGATACTAGGGCTTGCCGTGACTACAATAAATTCATGCAACATTTTCCAGAGGACCAAAGACAACTCTTTATAGATATGTTTTTAGAAAATTCCGCAGTACCCACGCCAAACACTTACACGGGAGCAGTCTCCCCTCAAAACACACCCCTCAAGATTTTTAACGATCCACTCCCAAACCACTCTAACAATAACAGGATAGATCCAAATGGGACGAACAAGAGTGTTATGATAGGAAATAATGTTCATGAAGCCTTAAATTCATTAAATACAGCCGTCACACCCCAATTAGAAACTTGACAACAAACCAAGATAGTTGGTTTGGTAGAGTTAGATACCGAGGTACATGTAGAAACCATAACAAGAACATGAGATTATTCTTCTCAACTAGTTCCAAACCATCCATTAGAACCAGACAACATTCAACAAACATTGGTAAAACCCATAGGTGCTTACGATCTAATTAATGACCTAACAAAGACCTTCTCTCAAATTTCCTTCTTGGATTTGTTGAAGAACTCTCCCACCCATAGGGATGCTCTCTTAGAAGAATCAGGCCTTGTTCATCTAATTAACATCACTCCTCCTATTGAAACACAAGTAAACCATGTATACTTGGATGTCTACCCTCCAGGGAAGCTAGATAGGGATACTGAGTTTATATTTGATATAAGAAAAATTCCAACAAATGCTGAAATTGTGTGTAGAGGTGACCTAGCCTTGCATTTACAGGTATGGATTTACAATAATTATGTTAATCATGTAATTATTGATGATGGGGGAAGTTAACATAGTCCCCTTCACTTTTCTTCAAAAGTTAGGATATGGAGAAACAAATTGTTCCACAACATGAATAATGCTAATAGGTTATGATAGCCTCATGGCCACTTCAATTGGGACTATAGTTTTACCGGTCACCTTAGGACCCAAGATAGTGCTCACTAAATTTTATATTATAGATCAAGAAACCAACTATAATATGATTCTAAGTCAACCATGGATACATCACATGAAATCAATCCCTTCCACGTTATTCCAAGAAATAATATTTTTGCATCTAGGGAAAATATTTGTGGCACAAGGTTACCCAAAACCATTAAATATACACCCAGTAGATTTGAAGAATAGACTAGGTGTTCACTTTGAGTTTGAACTCCCAAGAAATCAACTTAACAAACCAATCAATTCAAAACCAGAAGAAAAATTGATACCTACAATAGAATTAGAAATTACGAATCTAGTCAAAGGCATTCTAGCACTCAAAAATGGGACTAATGTTATAGAGACGGTATCATTAGTGACTACCACAAAATTGTTAAGTTACTAGAAAAATATTTACCTATTCTCCTACCATTTGATTCTATGGGTATAATATGTACCCTAGGAATTGGCTCCCTTCCAACAGACAAAGTTTGTACGGTAGAAGTAACTGAGGCAAAAGAAATAGACGTGAAGAATGTCCCAACATCCATTTTTCCAAGTAAATATTGGACTCTCCACTTCAAAGGAGCTAGATGCCATTTTGGATTTGGGGTAGGTGTGATCTTTACCTATCCGGAGGGAAAGGTCCTACCTTTTTCCTTTAAGTTAAACTTCAAATGTATGAACAATGGGGCTGAATACGAAGCCCTCTTCATTGGCCTTATCATAGCCAAAAGGATGGGTGTTGATAACATTAGAGTGCTAGGAGACTTGTAATTAGTTGCAAACTAAGTATCTAAGGTATATGAGACTAGAGCTGAAAACTTACAACTCTATAAAGTGGTGGTATTAGATATAACCAAAGGATTCGACTTCATATCAATCGAAGCAATCCCACGAGAATAGAACCTTCTCTCTGATTCAATAGCAACCTCAGCTTCCTATTTCAACCCAAGTAGTGAGTTGAAAAATACAAGTTTCATGGTATCACTTCATACTAAACCATTGGTGCATTAAATACCAACAAACCTCCTCCTGACACATATAGAAGCTGAGAATGAGTTCTCTATCCTAGATAACTTTGACAGCGATAGAGTCACTCTTGGATAGCTAAACGCCTATGCAGAACTACATCTCACTCATCACATAGTATATTTTTCCCTAATCCCACATTCCTCTTCCTATTTTGGAAATCCCATGATAGAATCTCCCCCACAAAATAATCTTGATATCTACGAGGTAGAGAATGGAGAAAGTTTGGAACTACCTGTGGCCCTACCTGAATTTGAAGAAGGAAATGCTTCCTTAATCGAAGAAATAGTTGAAATAAATATTGGAATGGAGGAAGAACCAAATATTTTGAAGTTGGGATCCTTGTTAACTCTAGAGGAGGTAGAAATACACACCTAGATCCTCAAGGAACATCAAAAGGATTTCACATTTAATTACAAATAAATGACGGGAATTATACCACATATCGTGGTACATAATATTGTCATCAAATCAGATGCAAAGCCAATTAAAAAAAAGTCAAGACAAATGAAACCAAAAGTGTCTCTCATGGTGAAAGAAGAAGTAATGAAACTTCTCCAGGTAGGATTCATCAAACTAGTTGACTATTCACAATGGGTATCTAATATAGTCCCTGTTCTCAAAAATAATGGGAAGATATGCATTTGCATCAAATTCCGGGACATTAATAAAGCTTTCCCTAAAGATGACTTCCCATTGCCATCCATTACCATCATTTTTTATGCAAAAAATAGATTTGAGCTTTTGTCTCTCATGGATGGATTCTCGGGATATAATCAAATCAAAATATCTAAACAAGATCAAGCCAAGACCATGTTTATAACCCCTTAGAGAACTTATTGTTACAGTGTCATGCCATTTGGTCTTAAGAATGCTGGCACTACATACTAGTGGGAAATGAAATAAATATTTCACAACCTTATTCATAATATTGTGGAGTCCTACATAGATGACTTGTTGGCCAAGGCTAAGAAGTGTTGTGATCACCCATAAGTACTCCGTATCATTCTTTCACGATTGATAGAATATGGCATCAAATTGAATCTAGAGAAATGCATATTTGGTGTGATAGGAGGAAAGATTTTGGGATATATTATATGCTCAGGAGGGATTGATGTTGATCTAGCCAAAATTTGGGCTGTTCTTGAAATGATTCCGCCATCAGACAAATTTGGTATCAGATCACTTCTTGGAAAAATCGGTGCAATTCGAAGGTTCATTCTGGACTTAAGTTTTGCTATTCATCTAATCAACAATTTATTAAAGAAATATTATAGCATTGATTGGATAGAAGAATGCAATGAGGCCTTCGAAGAAGTTAAATGCTTCTTGTTGTCTCCTCCTACGTTAATGCCTCCTAGACCAGATCATCCTTTGATCTTGTACTCATGGGATACAGATGTCTTGCTAGCCTGCATGTTGGCTCAGGAAGACAATGATAAACAAGAACATGTAGTCTATTTCATTAGTTGGACGTTTCTTGATTATGAAACATGTTATACACAAGCAGAAAGAGAATTCCTTGCCATAGTATTCACAATGAAACGTTTAAGACATTACATGTTAAATCAAGAAACAAGGGTCATTATAAATACAAATCATTTACAGACATTCCTCACGCAAGGGTCTTTATCTAAAAAGGTTGGACGTTTCATAACCTTAATGGGTGAGTTTGAATTAACATTTGTGAACTGGAAATCCATTAAGGGACAAATCATTGCATACTAGTTAGCTGACAATCCGTTAGATGGAGGTGATCTGGTAGATCTAGACTTTCCTGATGAATGCATATATTTTGTCGAAACTAGACCCCCCATCTCTATATGTCCTTGGTACACTGACATCATCAATTTTATCATGGACCATATGTACCCATAAGGTGCCATATCGTAACAAATAAGGTAGTTACACATTATCACTGCTAAATATGTTATTTTAGAACAAGTACTCTATCACAAATCCTTCAATGGAATTATTTTAAGATGTGTTAACACAGAAGAATCCAAAAAGATTATTTATGAATCCCATAGTGAGATATGTGGAGGCCACTTTGGTGGCCATGCCACTGCTCACAAAATACATCGAATGGGCTATTTCTAGCCCACTTCAGAACATGATGCAGTAGAATCTGTGTGCAAGTGTCATAAATGCCAAGAATTCTCCCACAAGATTCACATGCTAGCACAAGCTCTGTAACCAATCACAACCCCATGGCCCTTTTCCACGTGGGGCCTAGATTTGATAGGGAAATTCTATCCCTCATCAATAGATGGCCATAACTTTATAATTACGACCATAGAATATTTCACCAAATGGGTAGAGGTTATGCCTCTTACCATCGTACCAGGTTATGTGATCGTTAAGTTCATTTTGAATCAGATCATTTGTAGGTATAGTGTTCCACAAGTCATTATCTCAGATAATGGCACATCCTTTAAGAACGATGAGGTCTATGAGTTATACAACAAATTCAAGATAAACCATCATACTGCCTCTCTTTATTACCCCCAAGACAATGGATAGGCTAAGGCAAAAAAAAAACCGTTAAAATCCGTTCTCCTCAAAATAGTTAAGGAGAACAAATGGGATTGACATTTAGAATTATACCCTACCTTGTGGGCCGATCGAACCTCAATAAGAACACCAACATGGGCAACCCCTTTCACATTAGTATTCATGGTAGAAGTAGTTCTCCTGCTTGAGGTCAAAATACCTAGTCTCTGCATCTCATTACAAGGGATTTTGGGAGAAGAAGCCTATAGAGAGACACGCCTCTCTTAACTAGAAAGCCTTGATGAGGCCAGGCTAAATGCCGAAAAGTGACACAGAGCCTATGCTGACTGGATGTGCCAAAAATATAACAAAAAGGTCTACGAATGAGAAATATATAAGGGAGATCTAGTTCTAATAATAGACAACTAGATTGATAAGAAAACTAGTGAAGGAAGAAAATTCCAGCCCAAGTGGTTGGGACCATATTGAGTCATGAAATACTACCGAAATGGTGTGTATCTCTTATGTACACTAGAAGGTGAGGAATTCAATGAAACTGTCAATTCCTTACATCTTAAATGGTTTTATGCATAGGTCATCAACATCACCACTTATATATTATATCTACCTACATTGCATTAGTCACTTAGTTGTTTGATTTTGTTCACTCGTTTCATAAATTTTTTGGTCAAGGAACTTATTCTTAAGAAATTTATTATAAGCTTATGAAAATATTGGAAAAATCATTCAAATCATCTCTTAAAATTCTCATAGTGTCATAAAATGATTCCAAAATCATCTCATCAATTCGACAGACAAAGTCTCGAAAAAAACCATACCAAGGCCTACATACTTGGTCATACTCATTCTTTTCTACTAGGTTTTAAAGTTTTTATTACCTATGGTATATTCTAGAAGCTTCTTGGTGTCAAATCTATCCTTCTTACATCTCTTTGAAACAAGGATACTCCAAAATCACAAATCAAAAATGTCAAATTAAATCAAAATACTAAACAAAATAGAATATTTTATTTTTACACACTTCTTTACCCCACCAAACTTCGGTGATGAGCCCACATCTCTTACTAGTGATGTGAGGTTGAGAAAGGAAATAAGTTCCCTTACTCGCCTATGTCTTGCCTTTGGTGATGAGCCCATGCTTCCTACCAGTAGCATGCGATAGGGCGTAGGGGGTCCATTCATGCAAATTAATGAATCTTAGCATTTTAAAAAATGTAAAGCAAATGTGTTAAGTGAAGTTAAGTATCCAAATTCCAAATAGATCAAATCCTTAAAATCATATTTTGTTGACTAAGATGCCATTCATGGATCTAAGTCTAGATAAACTGGAAAATAAGTTACATTCTGAACTATGTAGTAGTTTCAAGTAAGAGTAAGTACAGAGGTCTAAATTTGATTTCTGTTAAAACCTTGTCTTTCTCTCATCATTTTCATTCATTCAAACTCATACAATTTGCGCCCTTCTAAAATCTTTATGTTGAGCCCTCACATCTTACTAGTTACATGGAGTTAGGAGTGGGGCAAGTTCATCTCATTATCACTACATGTTCATCAAGTTTTTCCAAAATAAGAAGTAACACACATTTCCCAAAGAAGCCAAAAGTTCAGTACTACAATATGTTTGCATCATAACATATCAGCATTACAAAAATAAATAAAAGAGAAACATTTTGTTCAACATTTGTTATCACTTGTCATCCATTGCATACATTTTGTAAAGCATATAAAAAAAGAGATTCTAAAATTTCTAGTATACACATGGGAAACAAACAACGAAACTCTAGATACAAGGAAGATCTAGATCCAAATATATATATATATATATATATATATATGTAAGAATTGTGTTCTACATACAATGCGATCATGCACTAGGCATGGTCAAAACGCTCAATGAGCTTGAAAAATACAAAAACAACCCATATAAACATCTAGCAGAATCACTACAAAAAGACCAAATGGCTTCTCAATCCCTGTGGGATCCCTCAGAGGGTGCACGATCGCGCCTAGGAATCCTGCTACGATGTCACTCTAAATGAACTAAGTGCTCATGATCATGGCAACTGGCTGTGGTCTCACTACGAGAATGACTCCACCTCATCAGACGCTCAACAGTCCTATATCTAGCTACCTCAGCACAAAGGGAGGTCACTAACTTTTCTGCCTTCCAGACAGGGGAAAACACATCAGTATGTAGGCCAGCTGTTGAAGGCTCTCCAACATCCTCAGTAAGCTTAGCCCGATTACTCTCTGAGGGGAACAATAGGGTGTCCACACAAACTCGGTGAATCAAGTCTCGCCATCCCTCAGTAGTCACTATAAATAAAAAAGATAAATAACAAGTTAGAAAATCACTAAAAACAGGGTAAAAAACAAATGAAACAACGAAAAGGAAATATCAACTAAATATTTCTAGCTAAAAAAAATCGAGAAAAGAGTAGTAAATCACTCAGATCTCTAGGCATCCAGGTAGGGTCTCTAGGATCTTCACCTACTACTGACATTGCTACAGACTATGAAAACTCCCCCAAATCAGGAAAGAAATGACATCCTAACTTGGAATAATCATCTCCCCCAATGTTCTGAGAAGGTGAATCCTCTGAGATCAGGGTCACCTTCTCTACACTCTCCTCCTCCCTCTCAGCCCTCAAGATATCTTGAGTGTCATACCACTCAGAATCACTCCCATCCTTTTCGACCATCCCACCAATCTCACCTTCCACCATCTCCTCCTTTGTCTCCCCTCTTGTGAACTTCTCAAAGTCTGAGTCCACATCAATAAGCTCATCCTCCCCCCACTGAAAGTAGGAGTGGCTCCGATCTGAAGTAAAGGTGCTCAAGGAGCACTAGATGTCCCTCGGGCCCGAACTACCCACCTAATCATGATAAGAACTCCAGGAGTAACTGTAGTCCAACCCCGATCTCCTCTAGGGCCTCCCCAGGCCTCATGAATAGTTCTGTATACTACCCCCACTGGAGTAAGCATATCAACGTATGGGAGAACAAACTATGGAGGGACTCTGTCAAATGGGTGGACCTCCACCCTCTCTACCCTGTCTACTAACTGACGTGTAGTAGAGCAGGTGATCAATGTAAGTGTCTACTCTCCCCATACTCCTGCCATGGCCTGATAAGGAGTGGCCTCCATATTTGCGGTAGTCAATAAAGCCACTGGCTGATGTGGCATCCTAAGCAATGTCATCCCTATCCACCTCACTACTCTAACAGCCCCCAGATCCTGTACTAGTACACCCTTTCCATAGGGGATGATGCACTCATACACCCAACTCATAACTAGAGTGAGGTGACTCAAGGATTACCCATGTAAACTGACCACCTTGTATAAGTCATGGTATGTGGTCCCAAGAATATCTGATCCCCAAGGATATGTACAGCCATGGTCCTCAATATACGTAATAATGAGAGCCCAACAGTATAAGAGAGTATTCCCTCCCTTATCCCCAATCAACTGCAAAGCCAAGATACCCATAATAGCCTTGTGGATCATATGGATAGGAGAAGCAGTAATGGATCAGACCTTCACCCCCTTCTTCAAGCCAAGGGAGACAACAACATCTCCCATATAGGTGGCCCACTGAACCATCTGAGATCTGGATCCCACTGTCTTAAGAGACAGCCACCTCCCAAGAATTGGAACCCCCAGTATGTGATAGACATCCTCTAGAGTGATAGTCCACTCACCCCTAACACCTGAAAACCATAAAGTGTTTTGATCTACATCCCAATACGAGAACAAGTCACATAATATGTGGCTAGTAGGAGTAATATGAGGGGCGAAAGAGATCCTCATAATACTGACCCTCTGCAAAGTGTCTCTCTCTACCTGGGTCAACATATCCAACACTGCTGGGAGCCAATCACACTCCGTCTCCCTGATCCATCTACTATACTCCTCCTTCTTCTACATCCACCCAAAATACAGGAAAATAGCAAGTTAGCAACATAATCCAATAGATAAACTCATCAAAAACATAGCAAAATATCAAAAATGTAAAAATATTTAACTAAGGCATCTATTTCTGCCTTCTGTCCAAAACCACCACCCTTTGTAGAGTGGTGGTTCTGTGACCGCCACCATCTAAGGGTGGTGGTCCTATAACCGCCACCCTGCTTGGGTGGTGGTCTCGTGACCGCCACTCTGTATAGGGCAGCAGTCTTGTGTCAATTCGCCATGCAACCATTAACCCCTAAAATGTTTAAAAACAAGAAAAATGCACCATTTTAACTAAAATAAAAACCTACCCTATGGGCACCCCCCCATAAACTCATTTAATACTAAGATTCTTGAAAATACCCCCCAAGAAAAAGATTTCAACATGTCTATATTTTAGGTTTAAAAGCAATGAATTGAGAAAAACTAAACTGAGATTAAGTAGGTCAATGTCCTACTCTTGGAGGCATGATCGCGATCTCATAATGAAAGTTTTGATTGTACTCTCGTCGAAAACAGTTACCATGGGTCCCAGAGCTCAAAAATTACCAAATCAACATGAGCAAATGAATAGGAAAATGAGCTCGTTATATATATATATATATATATATATATATATATATAATATTCTAACTTGTTTTGAATGTTCTTTCACAGAGTTGGAGCACCGATGGAGGTAAGTTCTCATACCCATGCAAATGGTAAGTCCTTATTTCATTTTAACTTAGTGTTTATTTTTCAATTTCTTTATCTATCTACACTTGAGTCCTATTTTCATTTTACAGATAGGGGGAATCTAGATGGCAACATTGTGACACACGGTTATGTCAGGTATAACTTATAACTCCCCATTTTGGGACCACCATACTCAGACCCACCGTTTTATGCCCCTTCGTGGCTAAAATGCTTCTCCGAGGGGGTAATATGTACGTTCCAAAAATTGTAGGTACTGTACTTCCGAAAAGAGGTCACAGAAATCCCGATGATGATTCGGATCTCTCTGTAAGGTGTTTGGAATCTAGGAAATCTTTCCGAGTATACATCTGCATCCCAAAATTCCTTATCCAGCCTCCGCATGCTTTGTTCTAACCCCGTTTCTCTCTTTTCTTGCATTTTGGTCTTTAGTTGTAGAACTTCTGCCTAGGATAGGGCATCAGTCCTAGAACCACCACCCTACACATGGCGGTGGTCCTGCGCGCATTTTCCAAAACTTTCCAACGCTTTCGTCAATGTGAAAAATTCAAGTGGTGCTCGCATTCTTCAACCACCCTTGCTTGCATTTATGTTTTAGCCACCTGGTAAATAGTAATTTCTCTTTGTTTATGATAAAAGAGTTCAATTCAAAATTACCCTCTGGTAAATCCAAATGCTATAAATACCAAGTTTTTTAGAAGAAAATGGCCCCTCTCCCTCTATGAATTATTATTCAATGTGTTTTGAAGTTCTCCCATAAGTTTCAATAGGTTTAGATTTTGTATGAATTCTTAGCCTCTCAATTTAAGGATCCTTTCTTCTTTTTTGATTTAGAAGTCATCGATCTTCACACTTTTATTTTGCTCCATTTCTATCCTCAACACCGTCAGCTTAGCATAAGATAGTTTCAATTCTAGATTAAATTTCATTTAGTAATCTTAGAATTGTAGGTTGTTGTTTTTTCACAAGAAATAGATCCTAGAATTCTCAATATATTTGCGTTGTATCCCTGTAATAAATCCTGCTAGGAATCGCATAGTCAAGCTCTATTCACTTGCACTATCCCTCTCTTAATTAGATTCTATTTGGTTTACATATAATCTTCCATTGTTCGAGCATCTCCTTCTACTGCCACTGTGACATTCCCATTTTCTAGATTCATGAGAAAACAAAGGAATGAAGAGATCACACTGAGGGGACAAGTCACAACACAACTAGATTTACCACTATTCTATAAAACTCCAAGTTTGAATTATCAAATTTGTAGTTACAATATATCAAATAGAGTAGCAAATAATTTTATTTGAGTTAAGCTTGCTTTCAGTATTACCAGGGAAGTTGTGGGGAATGATATATTTTGACAAGATGTGATTTATTCCTCACTTCCGAGGTAATATTGAAGGTATTTCAATTAAATTAATTAGTTATTCAATATTTAGGATAAAATCCACAAGTTTACAGGAAAATAGCTATATCAGGCTAACTTGCTTGTTTTAATTTTGTTATTAGATTAATTATTCATTATCTGAATATATTAGAGTAGCTGCTCTTTAAATTTTGTTCAAATATACATAATTGAAAATACAAAAATAGAAGGAAGATAAGCATAGTGTAGATATATATTTCATAGTTAGTTTACTCATTTCAGTTAAAGTTGAATCATCTTTTGCATGATAATTACGGGACCCAAAGAGCCTAAGGATTACATATTTGAACTGGTAGTACCTCAGCCAAATCTCTTTGCAACATTAACGGATATAGATCAAAGGATTAGGATTCAGGTCTTTCAAATTACAATAAACCCACAATCAGTTAGTGAACAATTGAGACAATTGAATATTGAAGATGACAAAGCATACACATTCTGGTCAAGTCAACCCAACTATAAATTGCCTTGATAGAATATCCACATGACCATACAAGAAACTAAAAGAGAACAAATATTTGGTTGTGATCCATTAGTTCCACAACCAAATATAGGAGGCCTTATCATCAACATAGACACAAGCTTACGTATACAAGTTTCTAGAACACCCGTAAGGTATTCTAAGAAGATTACACAACTCTTGATATTAAACATAGAAACTAAAAAGGCTTATGACCATTGGATAGTTGGAAGAAGATATTGATTCTTCACATGACCATAACAGGTCCACAACAACCACAAACTCATGGTTGTGATCCCCAGGTCCCACAACCCAACGGGCCTAAAAGTCAGTTAAATATTGACACCATTTTATGTACGCTGGTATTTAGATCCTCACGACTCTCGCCAGATATCATCACATAATTTTCTGCATTAAATATAGAAGTTAATCAAGCTAATATTTTCTGGGCTAGACCATAAAACCACCCATAGTTTCTTACAAATCCACTATACCTCTCACTACAATTTTCCATGACCTTGTCTAGAAATATACATGAAGCACCTACATATCACTTTCCACGTATCCAACAGCCAATAGATAGGATCTTGATAGAGCCCAACATTGATTGGAGCCTCTGAGAAGCTATTATATCTGAACGATTTATTACACCAATTCAGGTTAGGAGAGATTTCTTTGCCTTAGAATTACATATCCTAGTATTGCATGTTGAGGATATAATATTGCCCAACTAGCTTGTCTATATCTACATATATTTCATTTCCACCAGCTATCTCGACATGACCTAGTGAGGTTGGGTACAAAAGAAGGGATACTTGTAGATTCTCATACTCACATGTAACTTTTCTATCGTACAAAACATTAACATGTAGTTATGAAAGTAGTGATGTTGTACTACGATACCATGACAAAACATAAAGTATACATGTGAATATTGAAATTGTTATATAAATTTTTATGATATGTTGTTCCCTTAGATCACCATGAATGAACTTATATGTTTTCAAAAGGTTCATGGGTATTATAGGTGAACTACATTTCTTCTTATGAACAAAAATATGTAAACATATAACATGATAATTCGAGAGACATCATATTACCTCATTTTGAGTGAGAAATCATAATATAGTATGAATGAGTTAGGCAATATGATGACATCATGTAAATTTACCATAGTACCTCAATTAAGTGCTGGTTTTATTTCATTAATGATTAAATAAAAGTTAATAATTTGGCATAGGAATCATGACTTCCTTTATTTTGTTTAGGTGGATAAACAACAGTGTGTTTGACATACGAGGTATGATACAAAATATGATAAGAAGTAAACATGTTTATGTGGATGTTACATCATAAAATATTAAGTGGTTCTATCAATGGTAAAGGATGATTAGTAAAGAATTAAAAGAGCTATTATTATAGAGTGATAAAATTATGTGATTGAAATTATGATGAAACTATTTATGAAACATTTGTATCATTATATAATGATAAGTTATCCTATATCTTTAACAATCACTAAAATAAGACAGGTATGAAAAGAGTTACTGTTGGTGGCAAATTGCAGCACCCTTGAATGTCTGCAATACGATGGGTTAAGACTCTCAGTACGATTGCATAACATGGAGCTTTTCCCAAGTGTGGGACGTTGTGAAATCGGAAAAGCTCTCCGGATGAAGGCCGGTTCCTATTCCTCTGTTCAGATGCACAAATAAAATGCAGAGGGTTTACTAAAAACCTAATCTAACTTGCCAAGGAGATAGGGTAAGAAAATGCATAAAATAAAACCTAAACTACAAAGGTGATGCACCGAGGAATGAAGAACACCTATCTTGCCAATAAACACAAACCATAAAAAAATGCAATGCAAGATCATGCATAGATAACCAGATTCACAGTGAAAGATCAAGAGGATTCAAATGAACACAGAGAGGGTTGAGAATCATCCACAGACATGCATTAATTTTCTCCAAAGATTGATACAATACATTACAAAATGCCAAGAGCCAAAGTTGGATTATAGTTTCAAATGGGAGGTTTTTTCTCCACAAGTTCACCTGCCAAAGAGAAGAAGGGAGGGGCAAAAAAAAAATGTCCAACCTTTTAAAAGAAGCCCCTCCTTACAATTTATAGGAGGAAAAAGAGAGGGAGAAGAGAGGAATTTGAAATCTGCCCCAACCACCTCCAGAATGCACTTAACTCATCTCATTATGGTGGTAGGTAAGAACCCTAGCAAACCCAAAAAGTGGCGAACTATATTTTGCATTTTTGAAGAAATTTTTCACACCCAAATAAATATATCCAGTTTTATTTGGGTAGAGGATGCTGAGAGCTTTCTGAAAAGTCCAACCTTGTGAGAATCTGAGCTCCCTCTGAAAAGTTATGGCCATTTGAATATTCCCCAAGTCAGGGTCCGTTTCCAGTCGGGTTCGAGTTTCTCCTTTACATCTGCATCGGGTTTGGAGGGTGCCTTAACATGTTTTTGCCCCATGCTTTCCCAACTCCAAAACCTGATTTTCCTAGGTAGTGTTTCAGGTTTGCGGAACACTCAAGCATCGGGACATGCCTTGCGATTTTCATGCTTCATGTCTCATGTTTCCCAAAACCCGAAACCCAAAATTCCTTTATGTCAGGTTTCTGGACCTCTCCGACATATTTCCTTTGTGTCGAGTTTTTGGACCTCTCCAACATATTTCCTTTGTGTCGGATTTTTGGACCTCTTCGACATATTTCCTTTGTGTTGGGTTTTTGGACCTCTCCAACATATTTCCTTTGTGTCAGGTTTTTGGACCTCTCCGATATATTTCCTTTGTGTCGGGTTTTTGGACCTCTCCGACATATTTCCTTTGTGTCGGGTTTTTGGACCTCTCCGACATATTTCCTTGGGGGAGATATATACAACAATTTGGTGACTCAATAGGATCACCTGCCTGCTAGGTAGAAGATCAGTGGCCTTTTAGCGATCCATTGGGCATGGAGTCATAAGCAATAACCTGAAACCAACCTGATATCTGATCCCGAGCCTGATACCGTAACTCCTTCTCCAAGAGCACGCTGAACTATAGAAATCCAACCTAGGAGCAAAGAAACATGTGCCAAAGCACTTAGGGAAACTGAAACCTAACTACAACAAGACAATGTGCATACACACTTAGAGGAATTGAAATCTAGGCTAATATTTACAAGGGTAAATCTTTTTCTTTTCAGTAGCAATGTTTAAGATAGATTCCGTTGACCGGAATCGGGAGTTCTTCTCTATCCAATGTAGACAATTGGAAGGCATTGCTATTCTTACATTCCATGACCATGTAGGGGCCACTCCAAATGGCATCAAACTTGGAATGCCTTCCCGGTTTTGCTCGATCTGCATCCCATTTCAGAACTAGGTCCCCTACCTGGAAGGTCCTTGCTCTTGCTTTCTTATCAAACCATCTTTTTACTAAGGATTGATCTTTCTCAATTGTTTGAATTGCATGTTCTCTAATTTCTTCCAATTCCATCAACTCTGCATACTTGGCCTCCATTGGTTCGAACTCAGCCAACTCCAACTACTTCATGAACTCCAATGCAGGTAGTTCTAATGATATAGGCAATACTGCCTCTTTTCCATAGACCAACTTGTAAGGGGAATTACCTGTAGACCTCTTTGGTGTTATTCTGTCAGCCCATAATGCTGATTTTAGCTTGGTATGCCATGTTCTTTGGTTTTCATCTAGAGCCCTCCTAATGATTCTTAGAAAATTTTTGTTCGTGGACTCTGCCTGTCCATTACCCTGCGGGTAATAATTTGAAGAGGTGCTTAAATAGATTCCATTCTTGACAGCCCATTCTGTAATCTTGGAACCTATGAATGCCAATGAATTATTTGATATGATAATTGATGGCACACTGAACCTGGTCATTATTCCTTCATAAAAGTCTAGTATGTTAGACTCACTTGCCTCTTTGAGCGCTACTGCTTCGGTCCACTTGGTGAAATAGTCTGTTGCCGTGAGAATCCACTTGTGGCCTTGGCTTGAGTTTGGGTTGATGACCCCGATGAAGTCCAATCCCCATTGCAGAAATGGTTGGTCAACCAAAATTGGGTGCAATGGAAGCGCTGCTAGTCTTTCTTTTCCCGTGAAGAGTGCACATTTCTTGCACTTTCTTATCCATGTATAACAGTCACTGAACACTGTGGGCCAATAATACCCTGCCTTCATTATCTTGAGAGCTGTTACTTGTGGGGTGAAATTTCCTCCAAAATCTCCATCGTGAAAATCTCGTAACACCCTCTCAATTTGACCAGTCCCAATGCACCTCAATAGAACCCCATTGAGGTCTTTCTTGAACAGAACACCATCAACAAGCACATATGGAATGGCTTGTAATCTAAAGTATTTCCTCTTTGATTGACTCATTTCTGGAGGGCATAGGCCTACTTATAGGAAGTGTATCATCTTATGAGTCCAACAAGGAGTGGCTACATCATCATTTTCTTGTTCTTGACCATCCTGCAATACCAAGGTAGTCTCTTTTTCATCACCTGCTTCAACTTGTTGACTCAAGGCTAGCTGCTCACATAGTCCCTTTCCACGTACTAGTTTGGTGACCTTGATCTCGATGTCATATTCCATGACACGAGTGATCCACCCTGCACGCTTCTCATTCAGATCCTTGTTTAGAAGGAAGTCCTTGACTCCCGCATGAGAGACCAATAATTGGATCTTGTTGTTTGAGACTAGGTGCTTGAATTTCTTTAAGCTCCTGATTACTGCAAGGACATGCTTTTCAATGAAAGAGTACCTAGTTTCATATTCCTCCAAGCCTTGACTGAAGAAAGCAACTGCGTTGTTCTAATCCTTCTTTGTTTTTGTTGTACCAAGATTGCAGAAATTGTGTCTCCACCGCCAAAGGCATATAGCATGAAGCCCTTGGAGAAGTCTAGATTGACGAGAGTTGGAGCTTGAGATATAGCCTCTTTTATTGCCTCAAAACTTTCCTTGCCTTCAGATGTCCACTTAAATACCATGCTCTTCTTCAACATTAGTGTTATTGGCTTCACAAGAGCAGCAAAATTTGGAACAAATCTGCGGACAAAATTGATCCTTCCCAAGAAGCTTTGAAGAGCCTTCTTGTGACTTGGCAATGGCAATGCTCGAATTGCTTCAACTCTTTCTGGGTCAATCGTCAACCCTTCCTTTGAAACAATATGGCCTAGAAGTTTTCCCTCGTGAGCCAAAAATATGCATTTTTTGGGATTCAATGATACCCCAAATCTTCTACATCTCTGAAATACTTGCCTCAAATGTAAGAGGTGATCCGTTGCATTTTTTGAGAATACAGTGACGTTGTCAAGATATATCAGAACTATTTTATTGATCAACCCCTTAAATGCCATATCCATTTCCCTTTAGAAGGTGGCTCCATCATTTGATAGCCCCAAATGGCATCTTCTTGTAGGCATAGGTCCCCCATTTGGTGGTGAAAGCCATCTTGAATTGGTCATCTTCTTTCACCATCACCTGATTATACCCTGAGTAGCCATCTAGGAGAGAGAATCTCTGCTGAACCGGATACTACTTGCAATATTTTTTCCATTGAAGGGAGTGGGTAATGGTCTTTGAGAGATGCCCTATTGAGGTCTCAAAAGTCCACGCATAACTTGATTTCTCTGCTCTTCTTCCTGACCGGAACCAAGTTTGCAACCCAGCTTGAGTGCTTGATCGGGAATATAATGTTTGCCTCTATTAGCTTGTTTAACTCTTTCTTCATTAGAGGCTCAATGTGAGGGTTAACAGGTCTCTGCTTCTGCCTAATGGGCTTAGCATCTGGATCCAATTCTATGGTATGTTGTGCCAACTTCGGATTGAATCCTCTCAAGTCTTCATAGCTCCAAGCGAAGACATCTGGAAATTCTTGGCAAAGCTGTGTGAAATCTGATTTCTCCTGCTCAGTGGCCACTTTACCAATTTGAAGTGTTTTGCCTTCCCCAACTAGAATTGACCCTGAATCTTCTCTCTTGACCTGTATGTTAGCCTTTTCCTTACGGAACTGGTCGTTAGGGTTGAAGATAGACTCCAATGTTACTAAACCCTTAGGGAAGCTTGTTTGTCTGCCAGCTGCACTACTTGATCCCCATACTATTGCTATAGTCTGTCCTGATTTCTAGCTGAGAATTTAGCCTCTTCTTGTAAAAAATTGATGATCTGTTGATCGTTCTCAAACACCTGCCAACTTATGTTATTATCTGGAACTGCTAGCCTCACAATCACATGGATATGTGGTTGTGGTTTTTTCCCTTCTGATGTTGTCAACCACATCAAACTGTTGCTCCAACTGCTACGAGCCTATCTGTGGCTTCATTTTTCTTCCTGGGTATGGACACAATGTTGAAAGCTTCGAAATCCTCAATGAGGTCCCATACCCCTGTTCTTATAGCTCTTCAGCAGGTCATTCTTTGTAGCATGTTGTCCCCTAACTTGGTTGATGATTAACTCGCTATCTCCAAACACCTGCAAGTTCTTTATGCCCCTTTTCCTGGCCCAATGAAGTCCATGAATCAATGCCTCGTATTCAGCCGCTGTTGTTTGAATAGGAAAACTGGAAACGAAAAGCTGAAAAATATTTGATGTCTTGTGGTGAAATCAACATTGCACCACCTCTAGCACCTTGTCTGCTTCTCGAACCATCAAAAAATAATTTCCAAACTTTGCTTTCATCCTTTTGTTTAGGCTGAATGATGTCGGGAATGGGTGAATTTTCTTCATGTACACAATACACGCCTAATTCAGATTCTTCAATTTCCTTGTATGGGTCAAATTCATGACTCTTGTTTTCCCATTCATCCAAAGTTAAATCAGGAATTCCCTCGACCTTAGTACCTGCTTCTAGATCACTTGAACACTCCTCCTGATCAAAAGTTGAGCAATTTACATTGATAGGACTTGGTACATGAGGCTCAATATGGAAATTGGCAATTGGTTCTGACCTGATTGTTGCTTTGGCCCCATACCTTGTCCTGAAAATCATGTGTGACCAATCTGTAGATAAATATCCACCAATTTTTGCAGTGAAGTCCCTTGATAGACACAATGCAAAGAGTGGTGGAAGGTCAATCACAGACACATCTTGCAGAACTGTAACATTAGGACATGAATGTAGTGTTAGGCTTAACCCCTTGATGACCCCAACTATTCCCACTACCGTTCCATCTAGCTGTACTACTCCTTTCAGCACTGGCTCATACTTCAAACCCAGTTGATCCGCTATTTGCTTCGGCATCACTGAACTACTTGCCCCTGAATCTATCATGCAGTTGTGTACCAAGTGGTTTCCAACAACCAATGACACATAGAATGGTGGAGGCTTCAAATTCTTGCTTGTCTGGCCCCCATCATGTTGCACTGCATTAGTGAGAACTTTCTCATGTCCCTGATTTAATACATTTGAGGCAGACCAATTAGCCATTGCAGCTTGCAATAAATCTCGTTGCCGCTGGGATCGCAAGTGATTCCCACATGGAAATGTTCACATGTGTCTTCTTCATTTGATCGATGATGTTGAAAGGGGATGAATTGTCCTTTTGTTGTCCCTTGTTTGGCACAGCCTTTTCTGGAGCGCTTGAACAGGTGCGTGTGTTGCTACAACAGGTACCTTAGGCTGATTTTGCACATTTGGAGTTGTGTTTGGTCTACTGACCCCACTTGTTGTGTGGAAGTGGGTTGATAAACAACTGGATTAGATAGTTGTCCCTCTTCTATGTTTCTCTCTTCTTTGACCGTGTGTTGGCCGCCACGCCTTGAAAAGGCTGTTGGTTAATTCCACAGAAGTCTTCCGTTTGCCAATTGGCCAATGTGGTTTCTGTTGGAGGTCCTTCTTATTGCGTTTCTTGTTTTGATTCCCTTCTTGGCTTGGTTCTTGAGGCACACCAATGGTTTATACCATCAGGGCTTTGATTGAGTGCACCATTGAAACATGTTGACTGACTGTGAGGTAGATTGCAAGGGTAACACCAGTTGTACTCCTGTGCCATGTTGTTTTGCATTGGAACCAAGGCTCTTGAGGATGTCGTTGTATTTGGATCATACGGTCGAAATGGCCTGGCGGGTTGAGGTTGTCCTTGGTTTTAGCTTTGATTTGCAGCCTGAGGTGATGGTCTACTTTTGTTGGTATGGGGTCCTAGTCTGGTACTGTGCTTAAGGCTGATATGATCTAGCACTTTGAGCTTGTTGTCTTTTGATAGTCACAAGCTCATTTCCAAGGTTCTGCAGTTGTTTCATGACCTCCTGCAATTCCTTTGAAGTATTTGAAGAAGTTCGATGCCTCATTATTGCTTTGATTTCTAGGAGTTGGAATGGGATTCAACTCTGGTGCTTGACTGGTTGTAGGATTTCCCATATCTGGATAGAGAGGCATTGGTGGCCTTGGCGCAAGCTTGCCAGCTTGGATCAAACAGTTCTCTACTCTGATAGCTATGTCGTAGGACCCCTGGCAGCGTTGTTCCTCCCATTGATTGGATCATCATGGCTATGTCTGAATTTATAGCCTTTAAGAAATAAAGGAATGCTCCTTCGGTGGTTGGTCTAACGGCTATTGGAATCCTGTCCCATGTCCGTTGGAATCTGAAGTTGAAATCTGTCATTTGTTCATTAGGAGCCCTTTTGATTGTTGTTAGCTGTTCCAATAAAGATAAATTGTCCACCCTCTCCCCGAATTGGTTACAAAGAGCTGAACAAAGTTGGTTCCAATTCGTAATAGACCATGCCTGCTAGGCTCCTAAACCATTGTAAGGCCTTACCTTTGAAAGATGAAGCCAATAACTTAATTGCAACATCCATTTCATTTATTTCGTGGATTGCACATGCATTAGCAATATCCTGGATGTGATCAATAGGAGTAGTATGATTTTCTCCTATAAAATAGGGGATATTCTTTAGCATTGCAACTGGAATTTGATTCTAAGCATTTAGGGCAAGTGGACTACTGCCCGTGAAATTGACAAAGGGATTTGGTGGTAGATGTGCCATTATGATTGGCCTAAGAACCCTGGTTGATGCGAGAAAAGGTCTACCAGGTGGAGGTGTAGACAAAGTCCTGTTAGGTGGAGATGGTGATCTTTGTGGTCTCCTTCCTCTCCTCCCTCTGCCTGGTGATAGTTTGTAAAGTGGAAAAATAGCCCCTATTCTTGATTATTAGACCTGGTTCAAATTCTTTCTCATGTGCCTGGGAAACTTGTGTTGCTACACAACCAGCCCTGAATTCTATCCCTTCGGAGTCGTCAGACTATGTTAGAGAACGAGCCACAAAAGACTAGATTTTGCCATGTTACACAGCAAACTTGACAATATTTAAAAATATCATTTAAAATTCGAAGGACCCAAGAGGAGAACAATCTTCAATTTAGAACTCGGGTCTTGTTGTGTAGCTGCGTGAATCCTCGAAAGGTACGGGTGGAACTCAGGTCATAGCCAATGCAACTCACAAAACCCGAATTGCCATGTGTCGGAACTTGGGACAACTGCTCGACACCCCCGGAAGAACCCTGAAATGACTGTTTTTGGGAAGAGGACCATGCAATGCATCCCCCAAAAACCTGAAATGACTATTGGGGTCTTCTTTGATGTTCTCCGGACCTCGAAAACCTCGAAAACCATGAAATTTTGAAAGTCAAAATCCCAAAAAACCATGAAATTTTGAAAATAAAAATCTCAAAAAACTAAGGATACCCTTTTGAATAGTACCCCCCACATTCTACCAACTGGTGAAATTTTTACTTTTTTTTGAGTAACATAAGTCCTTTGAAAATTGATTTCAGAGTTCAGCCTGGAAGGTGCAAAATCCGAAATTGTAAAAACTGCAATTTTTTAGTCCGAATTTCATGAAAAAATCCTTCAAATCTTGTGGAATGACCTCTCTTGCTCCCACCCGAGGCGTGCCAAAATTGTTGGTGGAAAAATCGTCTGCACACCCCTGAATTTTTGGCAACACGATGGGTTAAGACTCTTAGTGCGATTGCATAACATGGAGCTTTTTCCAAGTGTGGGACCTTGCGAAATCAGAAAAGCTCTCCGGATGAAGGCGCCGGTTCCTATTCCTCTATTCAGATGCACAAATAAAATGTAGAGGGTTTACTAAAAAACCTAATCTAACTTTCCAAGGAGACAGGGTAATAAAATGCATAAAATAAAAACCTAAACTACAAAGGTGATGCACCGAGGAATGAAGAACACTTGTCTTGCCAATAAACACAAACCATAAAAAAACGCAATGGGCAAGATCATTGCATAAATAACCAGATTCACAGTGAAAGATCAGCGAGGATGCAAATGAACATAAGAGAGGGTTGAGAATCATCCACAAAACATGCATTAATTTGCTCCAAAGATTGATACAACACTCTGCAAAAATTCCAAGAGGCAAAGTTGCATTACATTTTCAAATGGGAGGTTTTTACTCCACAAGTTCACACTGGCCAAAGAGAAGAAGGAAGGGGGCAAAACAAAAATGTCCAACGCTTTTAAAAGAATCCCCCTACTTACAATTTATAGGAGGAAAAAGAGAGAGGAGAAGAGAGGAATTCGAAATCTACCCCCAACCCACCTCCAGAATGCACTTAACTCATCTCATTATGGTGGGTCATGAGGTAAGAACCCCTAGAAAACCCCAAAAAGTGTCGAACTTTATTTTGCATTTTTGAAGAATTTTTTCTCACCCAAATAAATATACTCCAATTTTAGTTTGGGTAGAAGATGCCAAGAGCTTTCCGAAAAGTCCAACCTTGCGATGAATCCGAGCTCCCCTGTGAAAAGTTATGGCAATTTAAATATTCCCCAAACTTAGGGTTTGTTTCCAGTCGGGTTCGGGTTTCTCCTTTACATTTGCATCGGGTTTGGAGGATTCCTCAACATGTTTTTTCCCACGCATGCTTTCCCGACCTCCCAAAACTTGAAATCCTTGCTGTTGGGTTTCTGGACCTCTCTGACATATTTCCTTTGTGTCGGGTTTTTGGACCTCTCCGACATATTTCCTGTGTCGGGTTTTTGGACCTCTCCGACATATTTCCTTTGTGTCGGGTTTTCATGGACCTCTCCACATATTTTCTTTTGCTGTCGGGTTTTTGGACCTCTCTGACATATTTCCTTTGTGTCGTGTTTTTGGGCCTCTCCGACATATTTCCTTTGTGTCAGGTTTTTCGACCTCTCCAACATATTTCCCTTATGTTGGGTTTTCGGACATCTCCGACATATTTCCTTTGTGTCAAGTTTTTGGACCTCTCCGACATATTTCCTTTGTGTCGGGTTTTTGGACCTCTTCGACATATTTCCTTGGGGGAGATATATACAACAGTTACTTAATGAAGATAGTAACCCAACATGTTAGCATAACTCTCTTTTAGATAGAAATGTCATTGATTGTTACTAATAGTCTATCGATATGATTTACTAATATATTTAACAACTAAAATACTTGACTGACAATTAATACATAATTAATGAAATTTTATCCAAATAACTATGTAGATATGGTAGTGCAGTGATGGTATATGTTTCTAGTGGCTTATGTGTAATGATAAAACCAATATTACAATGTCTTGCTATAAAAATTTGGCTAAGTAGTGTAACTAGTTGTTTACACTATCAGTTCACCGAGTTCCTATATAGATGTGTGATATGCCGGATAAAATTTAGTTGGCTAAGTTTCAGTTAGACACATAGGAACTGCACTTAATTCTCTAATATTTTTGAAAAGGTTAACCTATTGTATACAATTTATACACACTCAGAGTGATATAAAATGGGATCAACTGGATATGGAAACCCTTTGCAGTTACACATAGTTATCATTGTTATCAGATGGATTCTAGATATTAATTATGTTGGCTTACTTGGTTTAATATAAGTAATAATGTTATTCATTAAAACATAAAAATAATTAAGGGGTTTTGTAAATTTATTAGTATGTTGGATTTTATCTACTATGTGCTGAAAATAATTGAAGGCATAAAAAGTAATTTAAGGTTTATAAAAAAAATTCCCTTAATTTGTTGAAGTATAACACGGGTGTTACATTTTTCCATTATTTTTGGGCCTCTCACTCTCTCTAATGCTTTTATTATTTTCTATATATTTGCACATTGTGACATGATATTAGGACTCCCTTAGCTTAGGGATGTCAAATATGTGCCATCCAAAGTTCATTTATGCCTTAAGTTTGTACATTTAAGTCACTTTATCATTATTTGAGGCATTCTACCTCAAACGCCTTTATCTTTACCTCCTACTACCAAATTTTCAACTACTTTTATCACTAGTTTACATAGTTTTACATATTATCATGATGGCCACATGGCTTTGGCACATACTCCTACAAAATATAGACATCTTACAATTCCTACTGATATTGTTGTATATACACCTAGATCTCCTCTACATTTAGCTTTTAATCCTCATTCATGACAGATACACATGTTTCATAGTTCACCTAACATGGAAAAGTCTAATAATAGGAAAAAATTTACCCATGGTACATCTAGGCCCATTTTGTGGTATCTTTCTCCATGTGTATTCCCCCATGGCCATAGAGTATTTGATCATGATTACATGCATATTTATTATTGGCATGTGGTCCTAAAGGTGTTTTCATTGATGCAAAAACACATTAATGACAAATTTGATGATGGATTAGGGTCACATGATGTTTTGGATGGTGTTGGCATGATGATTTATATGCATACTTGATGATACAATGAGATTCAATGAGGATTGCTTACTCTTGTAATCTCATTTAGGTGCCTAGGTGATGTTGCTTGGTGGTATGAACTTCTTCATTTATTGATAAAATTTTTGGCATGATGGATAGTAGGTTTGGAGAGTTCTTAGGTACTCACATCAGTGGCATGGTGCAAATATAGGTGATTGGCTAGGTTACATATGCTCATTTGGAGTAGGTATGGATGTTAGGAGGTGCGAGTTTGAGTTTTGGAGATATATGAGATCATGGATGCATGTATTAAGGTATATAATGGTGTATCAGGTATTTTTGGGTCATTTTTAGTTATTTCATGATTAGTTATAGTAATTTTTTAGTTGAACCTATCTTTTACAATATGATATCGTAAGGGGTTGTTATGCAGGTCTCTATGTGTAGATATTTTTAGGTATGGTGTTGACATTTTGATGATTGGATATGTTAGTGTGAGGTTTCATGGTTCTTTGAGAAACAATTCAATTAGGATGTGAATTTGGCAAGATACGTAAATTTTGGTGAGACAAGGTCAAGAACAAGTGTTTTTATAGCTCGAATTTGATCTTCTAATGCTCACCTTGAATTGTGTGCTTTGCATGGGACCTTGTGGATTTCAAGGATGTTTATAAATTTATTCTATAATGTTTAAAAAAATAATGATTTCATTTCATCATCATTTTTTTATGAATGACTGTTAAGAAGATAAAGTGGTCTAAAACCTTAGTTAAACCCTAGCTAGGAGAAACTTGTAGAAGAAGAGGTATATTTAGGGTGTTTTGATTGATTAATAAAAATTGATGATTGGATGATGTATATGACTCTTCTATATTTCCAAAAAATTATGGTATAGGTTATGGTGATGAGTGGATCCCACTCAAATAGGTCAATTTCTGAAGAAGAGTGTTTTGGGACAAGGTTTTAAAAAAGAGTTGCATGCTAAATTAATGTTATGAAATTTATGTGAGATGATATTGATATCAATGGATATTTTAGTATGTTTTCATGAAGGTACATTTTAAAATTATCTCTATTCAGTTTGACTAGTCAAAGGATAGTTTTGAGGCCTTAAAAAATAGTCCTAAGTAAAATGGTCATAACTAGAGATATAGGTCGAATTTTGATATGATTCAAAATGTTTTGGAAATAGGATTTAGAGATATTTCTAGTGATATGATATTTTTTTCATGATTAGGTATTTTTATATGGT
Source organism: Taxus chinensis (assembly GCA_019776745.2). NCBI lineage: Eukaryota > Viridiplantae > Streptophyta > Pinopsida > Cupressales > Taxaceae > Taxus > Taxus chinensis. The sequence goes on along the minus strand of CM034154.1, from coordinate 430,517,566 downwards.
TTCTAAGTTATTATTTGAAAATTAATGTTTTTGCTAGTGCCGGACAAGATGAGATTTTCTTAAAATTTTGAGTTGTTTAAAGCATGATATGGATTAGGTGATGATTGATATAAAATTTAGTGTGAAGATGGATTAATTTTTCATCCAAGTAATCCATTTATAGTTCATTAATGGTTTTATCAGCTAATCATTGAAAACAAATTTTTGGGTAGGTTGATTTGAAGATGACAAAAGTGGATATGGTTTGAGAAGGTGAGTGTTTCAAGGCTTATAACTTGCTTAAAAGTGTTCTACATGTTTTATAAATTCCATCAAGTGGTAACATGTCATGTTTTGGTTGAGTTTTAGTTATTTTGTGGCATAATGAAGTTGTGAGGGTGTTGAAGGGTGTAGGAAACAATTGTTTTGACAAGTACAAAAAACACTGGGCCCATTAAATGAAATAATTTTATTGTTTGAGATAAATTGTGACCATGTATGAATTTTAAATGATATTTTAATCATGTGTAATGATTTATGGGTCATGAATAAGTATGGTTTTTATGTAAGGGTATATTTATCTTTATGCCAATGGGTTTTGAGTCATTTTTGACACATGTAATGAGGTTTTTATCTAGGCTGACCTACTTCGGTCACTTGTGATTGTTGAAACTAAAATATTGGATATTTCCTTGATGTATGGTTTGATACAAAGGAGAGAAAAGGTTTGTGTTTTAATTTTAAATCAAGAGGAACTTATAAAAGCATTATTGTGGGTGCTTTTGCAAGCTATTTGTGTATGTGCAAGGTGTGCAACCTAGGTGAGTGAGTTCTACAGGTGTATGAGCATGAATTGAGATAAGATCAAGTCTATTTCAGGTTATGAAAGATCATCATGAATTTCTTCATGAGTTTAAAGGTTTAAGAAGTGAAGAAAGTGATTGTTTTTGAAGGATTGAACACCTAGGGTTTGAGTGAAGGTTTGAAGAAGTACGAGATGAATACTTGGTATCTATAAGTTTTGGTAGAACAAAATAAGATATTATATATTCATAAGGTGGTTGAGAGGGTTCTTGATCATATTGGGGGGTTTTATCCACCTTGTGGAGCTGGTGCTTCACTAAATTAGGTTTTGGTGCTCCTTGTAGGGTTGATGCTCTACTAAAATAGGGGTTGGTGATCCTTGTGAGCCTGGTGCTTCACTAAATTTGAAAAATATCAATAAAAATTTCATGTTTCATTGGGTTTATTCCCCTTAAGGGTTTCCCACTTATATCTTGTGTCCATGTGTTAGTTCTATGTTTTATGGTTACTTGCATCTTTGATATTTAATGGTGTGCACAAATTAATCATTAGGTAAGTGAATTTGTGGTTGTTTGAGTAATATGAAATATGATTTAAAATTTTACAAGGAATGATTTAAATCCCCTCTTAGTCCATTTTTATTCTAACAATTGGTTTTAGAGTAGGTCCTATTGGAGAAAGTTTGATAGCTAGAAAGAAGATCCTTGAAGCACAATATGGCAAGTAACAATGTCATTGGAAAGGAACCATTATTTGATAGAGTGAATTATTATTTTTGGACCTTGAGGATGAATTCCTATATCATGCCTCAAGGGTTTTATGTTTGGAATATTTTGGAGCATGGATATACTCCTCCTGCCACCTCTCCAATAACTGAGGAAGAAAAGAAGGATTGCACCAATAATTTAATATATTTTAATGCCATCATAAGTAGCCTTGGAGAATATGAAATGGGAAAAGTAATGCATTATAAATAAGAAAAGGAAGTTTGGAGAAAATTTCAAGTTATCTATGAAGGATACTTAAAGGTGAGTGTTAATGTAAAATCACAACACCCCCAAATGGCCTTGAGATATGTTTTTCTAAGGGTCATTTGTTGTGATTTGCATAACATGGGACCATATCGCAAGCTGTGGGACTTGAAAACCTGAGATGGACCTCTGGAGAAAACCATTTCTTGCTTCCTAACTACCTACCACAAGCTATTCTAGTGTAGGAAGGCTAATCTAATCCTAATCTAATTTCCAAGGAGACAAGGAAAGAAAGAAAACAAGGAAAAATGGAGCCTACACTAAAATGGTGATACACCAGAAAAGGAAGTGAGATATTCTGTTGAGGGAGAAAGAAATAGAGAAAATGGAGATGAGGGAGGTCAGATAGAAGTGACATGGTCCAGATCTTCAAATCTTCCATTAAACTCCATGAAACACAACATCATGCACCTGCAAATGTGAAATACATGCATAAAAAAAAATATGGAAGGGAGAGGCATGAAGAAACACCAAAATGATGCAAAGGGTTGAAGAACACCACAAAAATAGTTTGTATTGCTCTGGAAGGTGTACATACCATTACATTTCTAGAATAGAAGCACAAATTCATTTTCCACGCATAGGAGAAGGTTCATTGCTCAAAAATGGCATTGAGAAAAAAATTTGACAGAGTTTCCCTATGCCTAGAATGTCTCTTCCTTCTCCAATGAGAAGTATTACAATATATATAGAAAGAAAAAGAGAGAGAAGGGGGAAAAGTTGAATCCTACTCTAACCACCCTAAGATATGCATTGAAACCCACTTTGAAAACTCAACCACTGAATATCAATGCCTTATGTAAATCTACCCATAATATGCTACTTCTAGTTCTCCGGCGGATCAAATCAAATTAGATTTGATAGTTGAAGAGATCAGATTCTACGTTAATGGCCCAAATATGTTTCTCTATTTTCTCCCACCTAACCTCCCAAAATTAAAGTTTCAGATCTTCATGGCATGGACGAGACCAAGATATTTCCAACGGTGTCGATTTTCTATATTTCAAGCCCCAAGTCAAAAGATATGCCCCTTTGAAATTTATATCGAGTCCATACAAAAGGGAAGGAAAACAAGTTTGAAAATGGGCCCCTTTTTAATATAGGACACGTGGATGGTTGATGCATGTCTTGGGGTGGTCTTTGCATTTTTCCTTTGAAGTAGCATGGGTCTGACACATTACTCCTTTTGTGACTTGCTCGATTTCCTTATGTTTTTGCCTAAGTCCTTTGCTCAGTAAGGTCATATATTTGACCAAGGACATACAATGTCTTGGCACTTGTCTGAAAACTATCCCTCAGTTATACTCTTGAACTAGCGCCATTTGGACACTTGGCACTCTCTGCCAGCCTATCACAATGCATTGACTATTAAAACCCCAAATCTATCACTTTAAAAAATATGGGACATGTGGTGAGCCCACGCTCATTTGAAAATTGCCTAGAATTTTGCCTCTTGTAATCATGCCAATGAGACATGTGGAGGCTTCCGAAGGGCTGGAGACTTAACCAATTTTGGGACCACTCTCCTTTTTACCCTTTTTTATTATTAGCTACATGGAGGGCTAGCATAAGTTTGAATCTCTACTTTGGGCCCTCGTCTTAGAATTTGTGCCAAGCCAAAACATGGCACCCTCCCTTGAGTCTTCTATACTTAGTCTCTTTTGAGGCTCACCCTGTCTGCCTTTTGACTTCTATTGAATCTGCGTCCACTTGGGGTCTAGGACATGTGGGGATCTGGTACTCATTTGAGCCTTCCCTTTTTGGATTCAACTTTGGAGAAGCGCTGTGCTGACTCTTGGCTCTCTCCGTTGTCTCCTCCATACTTAGTCGATTTTTGGACTTGTTCTAAACTGTTTTGAGACCGAAGACTATTCACCTTTGACATTTCTTATTCTACTTACTCCAGCCTCTTTGACACCACTCAACCTTGTGATCCAACTCTGTTATTTTATTTCTGACCCTTCTTATAACCTGTTTGATAAATTTAAGTCATGGGTTCACTTTTCATAGTCGTTTCTTCTCTTTATTCTTGCATTGGGTCATTTGATTTTTCATATGCTTTGCCACTCCATTGTAGAGTACCTATGTAAATTATTTACAGGCTTTAAATGTGATTTCTCAGGTTATTTCTGTGTGGGGTTGTGGCTGATCCAATATTTTTCTGAGGGGAAAAATATGGATAACAATTTTGGTGATTCGCAGGGGCATATTCCTACTAGATGAATGGAACAGTGGCCTTGAAGCATCTATTGGGCTTGGAGTCTACCTGATAAACATGAAATTTATCTTAACTTTGAAGATCTAATCCCTGAGCCACTGTGAGGCTGAATGCATTCCTTTTCTATGTTTTTTCTAACCCTAAGCCTGTCCTATTGTTTGTACTCTTAGTTTTCATAAGAAAATCTTGAAATGGAGTTTTTGAGAGTAGAAAATTGTATTGACTCGGGATTTCACTTATCCCTAAAATGGACTGTTTCGAAATGGCTTAAGTTACTCTGTATTTTTTCCCTTTTGGAACTAGCAACTGTTAGAGATAGCTATGAGTCTTCTTGCCATGAATATTGAAGAGCTTGGCCTTATGCATCTTCAGAGAAAAATGAACAAAACTTATGTACAAAGACAAAATCATACATGCCTCAAATGATACATGCATAGTGTGCACACGCACTTCTTCTACTGAAATCAAATATACTCCTACTCATAAACTAACTAGAGAGAAAGAACTCTAAAAAAAGCCTACAACTAGCAGGGAGAAGTAGCTTCCCTTTCTCGAGAGAGGCAGTAATGAAAATGTTTTGAAACTAAATATAGCTTCTTGTATGAGTGAAAAACTAGCTATAAGCTTGTCCTCCACCCAAATCATCAAGGTATCAACATTAATGGAAAATACCTCATCAAGCTAACCTGCATTAGAATCCTGAGGGTATTGATGGTGACTCTTGGTACTTTGATTCTCATTCTCATGCCTTGAAGTAGGAATGAATGGTTTTGGTTTATCCCTTGGCTCTAATGAAGCCAAGTACCTGATTGGCATGGTCTGATCCTTTGGATGTGCCCATTTCTATGAAATTCAACTACAAAAATGGAGTCTTCTTATGGACCTTCTTGGATGAATGGTGAGAGAGAAATGGTGATATTCTCTTCCTTCCTTTTCTCTTCCTCTACAGTAGGTGTGAATTTTGGAAGATCAAAATCTTCCAACTTGGTTTCAGGAGGCATGTTGCAAACTGTAGATTGTGCTTGCACATTCTCTTCCATAACAGTAGGTTCTTGTGGTTAAATACATTCTTTTGAGCCTGATAGGATCTCAAACTATAGACTATCCTGCTGTAACAAAGTCTCTCCCTTTTACATGGTCATCTTAAAATCTTCATTATTTTCACCATATGAAGCCTCATCTTCAAATATGAAGCTAGTGAGTTCAGGATCCTCTAGAAAGTTAGATTTTTGGAGAGGTTAAATGAGAGAGGGATCTACATTTTCTTGTGCAACCAGATTATGATTCAGTTCCTCTGAATCTATCTTGGTCACCTCCATATGCTCATTTTTAACTGGACTTGGAGATGGTTATTCCTCTTATTTCTCTTGTGGAGAACATGGAGGACTCATATCTTCCAACCTTGGTTCTAGAGATACTTTTTGACACATAGGCTACTTCTCTTTAATTCCCTCCTTCATGATAGTAGGATCATATGCTTGGAAGATGGATGATGGGAGAGAAAATGTTGTGATATCCATGGGCTTTTCTCCATCAAATAAATCCTCCAAGTCAGACAGATAATCTGACTTGTTGTTGTCCTATTACATGTGCTCAACCTCCTCCATGGTGTCTTCTTGATCCACAACTTGATCACCATGGCTCCCTTCACTCTCAAACATGAAGTTCAAAAGATCAAACTCTTCTTCAACATTAGAGCTTGAAGGGGATGAAGTGGGAGGAAGAACTGAATCCTTTTTTGTATCATGATCCACACTTGGAGCCTGTGAAACTTTATGGTCCTTCTCCTCTACTAAAAACTTAGCCTTGGCCACCACTGGTTCTCCAACTCTGACCTCCTTTATAGGATTGACCATCAAGGGGAACTTTGTAAACCCAAATCTTCAGATTTTCTATAATTTCTTTTCTATTGGGATCCTCTTCTTCTTGTTCTCCTTGACTGGATTCTTGAGTCTCTTCCCAACATGGGGTTAGGAAAACAAGTGGAGTGGTAGGTTGGGGTTCAACCAGCTTTGCAATTTTTTGTGGTGGGGAGGAGAGTGGAACTTCTTGTTTTCTTGGAGGGGGAGGTATCTCATTTGGCTCTTGTAGAGGGAATTTAGATTTGGAAGAGAAGAGGGTAGAAAATTTGATATGGGATGGAAGACTAGGGGATGGTGGGATGGATTTAACACTTGGGGCAGTGTATGCTAGGATTAAAACTTAGCACTGCTGTAATGATAAATATTGAGAGGGAGAAAAAGAAAGAGAAGGAGATGTTGAATGACTTATCCATTAACAAGGTTGATTCAGACTTTTCTCATATGCTTCTATCCCCTCAGTCCACTGTGTAAGTTGGGGAATAATTTCAATCATGAAGTCCAGCTTCTCCTGAGGGCTGTAATGTCTTGGAAAAGGGCCTACCCATGGAGAAGGTGCCCTGCAACCAATCTTGAATGCCTTCATTTGTGCTATACATCTTGATTGAACCATATCAGCCTCAATTTTTTGGATCTTCTCCAGTAGACCAACATCTTCCATTTGATTATTGTCATCACATGCATATCACTGTTTCTGGTAAGCTTCATGGCCAAACTAATTTTGGCATTGTTGTTATGGATATGCATAGTGATTTTGAATCTACTCATAATGCTGATTTGGAGGAGTTGTGAAAAGAACTAGAGGTGAAATGTATTACTATTGCAAATGTGAATTATATGATGGAAATGAAGTCATGGTTGCAAAAATTCATGGAATGGGATAAAATGAAAGATATGGAAGAAGAAAATGGATGAAAATGAGTGGAAATGGATAGGAAAGGTATACAACTCAGAGAATGGGTTATTGATTAAATGGAGTCACCAGATGTGCTTACATGTGCCTCAAAAGGATGACCCTTAATAGGAACACATCAACCTGATAAGATGAAGTGGTAAGGTGCTTCAGACTTATCCCACCAGGTGTGCCAAAAATATTAGTGAAAAATCATAGCACCCACAAATGGCCTTGAGATCTACTTTTCTAAGGCAGGGTCATTTGATGTGATCTACATAACATGGGACCATCTCGCAAGCTGTGGGACTTAAAAACCTGAGATGGCCCTCCAGAGAAAGTCATTTCTTGCTTCCTAACTACCTACCATGAGTTATTCTAGTATAGGAAAGCTAATCTAACTTCTAAGGAGACAGGGAGAGAAAGAAAACAAGGAAAAATGGATCCTACACTAAAATGGTGATACACTAGAAAACGAAGTGAGATATTCTGTTGAGGGAGAAAGAAACAAAGAAAATGGAGATGAGGGAGGTCATATAGAAGTGACATGGCTCAGATATTCAAATCCTCCATTAAACTCCATGAAACACAACATCTTGCACCTACAAATGTGAAATACATGCACAAGAAAACAAATATGGAAGGGAGAGGCTCGGAGAAACAACAAAATGATGCAAAGGTTTGAAGAACACCACAAAAACACGTTTTTGTGGTGTTCTTCAAGGTACACATACCATTACATTTCTAGAATAGAGGCAAAAATGCATTTTCCAGGTGTAAGAGAAGGTTTGTTACTCAAAAATGTCATTGAGAAACAAATTTGACAGAGTCTCTCTATGCCCAGAATGTCTCTCCCTTCTCCAATGAGAAGTATTACAATATATATAGAAAGAAAAAGAGAGAGAAGGGGGAAAATTCAAATCCTGCTCCAACCAGCCTGAGATATGCATTGAAACCTACTTTGAAAGATCAACCATTGAATATCAATGCCTTATGTATATCTACCCATAATATGTTGCTTCTGGTTCTCTAGCAGATCAAATCAAATCAAATGTGGTAGTTGAAGAGATCAGATTCTACATTAATGGCCTAAAGATGTTTCTTTATTTTCTCCCACCTAGCCTCCCCAAACTTAAAGTTTTAGATCTTCATGGCATGGATGAGGTAGAGATATTTCCAATGGTGTTAGATTTGCTATATTTTGAGCCCCGAGTCAAAAGATATGCCCCTTTGAAATTTATATCAGGTCCGTACAAAAGGGCGGGAAAACTAGTTCGAAAACGGGTCCCTTTTTAATATAGGACATGTGGAGGGATGGCACATGTCTTGGGGCGGTCTCTACATTTTTCCTTTGAAGTAGCACAGGGCCAACATGTGGCTCCTTCTGTGACCTGGTCGATTTCATTATGTTTTTTCCTAAGTCCTTTGCTTGGCAAGGTCATATATCTGATTGGGGACACGCGGTGTCTTGGTACTTGTCTAAAAATTGTCCCTCAGTTCAGCTCTTGAACTATTGTCATTTGGACACTTGGCACTCTCTACTGGCTTGTCATAATGCATTGAATATTTAAACCCTGAATCTATCCCTTTAAAAAAGCTGGGACACGCGGTGAGCCCAAGCTCATTTGAAAATTGACTAGAATTTTGCCTCTTGAAATCACGCCAATGAGACATGTGGAGGCTTCCACAGGGATGGAAACTTAACCAATTTTGGGCCAACTCTCCTTTTTACCTTTTTTGACCATTAGCTACATGGAGGGCTAGCACATGTTTGAATCTCCACTTTGGGCCCCCGTCTTGGAATTGTGCCAAGCCAAAACTTGGCACCCTCCACTGAGTCTTCTATACTTAGTCTCTTTTGAGGCCCGCCCTATCCACCTTTTGACTTCTGTTGACTCTACCTCCATTTGGGGCCTGGGAAACATGGGGATCTAGCGCTCATTTAAGCCTCCCTTTTTTGGATTCAACTTTGGAGAAGTGTCATGCTGACACTTGGCTCTCTTCGCTGTCTCCTCTATACTTAGTCTAGTTTTGGACTCGTTCTAAACTATTTTGAGCCCAAAGACTATTCACCTTTGCCGTTTCTTCTTCAACTTTCTCCATCCTCTTTGACACCACTTGGCCCACAATCCAACTCTGTTATTTAATGTTTGACCCTTGCTGTAACCTGTTTGATGAATTTAAGGCATGGGTTTGATTGATAGAGTTGTATCTTCTCTTTCTTCTTACATTGGGTCATTTGATCTTTTGCAGGCTCTGTCACTCCATTGTAGAGTCCCTCTACAACTTATTTGTAGGCTTCGAATGTGATTTATTAGGTTCTTTCTATGCGGGGTTGTGGCTAATCTAATATTTTTCTGAGGGGAAAAATATGGATAGCAGTAAGAATTGTAAAAATTTAAACATTTAGAAATTAGTTGGAATCTCTTAAGATGAATAATGATTATTCTATTGCAACATATCTTCTTAGAGTTGAAAAGGATGTTAATATTATGAAAGGGTTAGGAGAAGAAGTGAAAGAAGTAGTTGTTCAAAATGTGATGAGATCTTTACTCCTAAATTTGAATCCAAAGTGTTCTCCATATAAGAAGCTAAGGATTTGACTTAACTAAAGATGGATGATATACATGGTACTTTGGATACTTATGAAATGAGAATAGGTGACTCCAAACCAGCCAAGATGGAGATTTCATTAAAATCTGAAATTAAGTCTAAAGGAAATAAGGTAAAGGATAATGATGATACTATTAAATTTGAAGATGAAGAGCTCTTTGTTATTGTGGTTAGAATATTGAAGCATGAAACTGATAAGTGTAGTGAAAAAATTACATTCAAATGTTTTAATTTTTGTGAAGTAGGACATGTTGATACCAAGTTTCCTCATAGGAATGATAAGGAGGATGGTGATGAAGATCATGAAGCTAAACCTAAGAAGAAGAATTACAAGTTTGGAAAAGTTAAGAATAACTTCAAGAGATTTAATCATAAGAAGGACAAAAGAAGCTTTTATACAAATCAAGGTGATGAGTCATTTGATGCAAGTAGTGGTGTTTCATATTATGAATCAGAATTAGATTATGAAAACTTTGGAAATGAGACCTTATTCATGACTAAAGAATCTATGAGGTCATCTAATGATATATCTTCTTTGTTAGGTGAATTTATTTTACGTTATTGCAATTATTCTGATGAAGATGATGAGGATGAGAAAGATGATTTTGAAAGCATCACAAGAGAACTAAATCCTACTAAAAAAAGAGAACCAAAATATGACTTTAAAGATCAAGGAATATGAAAATCAGTTTCATAAGCTAGAGTAACAATATGTGGTTGAATCTACAAAGAAAAGTGAATCAATTAGGTTGCTAGAGGAGAAGGTAAAGTATCTTGTTTCAAATCTGCAGGATAAAGAAAGTTTGTGCTCGAAATATGAAGAAGATATATATTTTTTAAGGGATGAGTTATTATAGATTAGAAATAAGACTATTTCCTTACAATTTTTTTAGAAAAGTGCTAAATACCTAGATGATCTACTTAGAAAATAAAGAGAAATAGATGATAGGAATAGTTTGGGCTTCGAAGAGGAGTCTAAAGATAAGGAAGTGAAACAAGAAGTTATTGTTTCAAGAAAGGAATTAGGTGAACCTATTGTTAAGGAAGAAAATAAGGTGTCACCCTTCAAGGAAAATTTGAAACCAAGGTCTATTAGGCAGCCCAATGACTCAAGGTATGAGAGAACCTTCAATGGTCACTGTTTTACTTATAATGATTTTGGTCATAAGGCTAGTGAGTGTAGAATATATTATAGAGATGATCATCCTTGGAGGGACAATAGAAGTGAGTTTTATAAGAGGATAATATCCTATAATTGTAATGAATAAGGTCACACAACCAAGTATTACTTGTATGATTCACCTAGTCAAGATGAAGGCTTCAAAATAAATAATTCAGTAGTTTTCTACAACTGTAATGATATCGGTCATGTGGAAAGAGTTTTTTTTCATGCTTTTTCAAGACAAAAATAGATGGCTCAAGTGTCTAGAGTGCATGGAAATAAATTTCAAGGGGCTATAATGCAAGATAGTGATTCTAGAAGAGCATGGGAACCAAGGAGAGACAATGGTGTCTCATCAAGAATAAATGTTAGTGGAAGAAGAAGTTTTTCTTAGAGTTTAGATCAGAAGAGAGAAGATGAAGGAGTTTTCTAGGTTCCCAAAAAGGCTTGGGACCTCTTCAAGACCTTCTTTTAGGTCATTATGGTACATGCATATCTTCACTATGCTTCTTAGAGCTATATCAATGTATATGAATCATTCATGTGAGGGGGAGTGGTCTGAGTCAATTTCCACCTCCTCTATAAGGTTAAGGTATGCCTCTTTATGTTCTTGTTCATAATGGTGGTTATTGTGTGATATGTCATGATTTCGGTCTTGCGGTCATAAGTTGTTTATGTATGTGTTATCTAAGTCTATATATTATATCATCATGGTTTATGGTTAGTATGATTTGGATGTGTATGTTCATGAGTCTCATTGACATGTATTAAGGAGTATGTAAGTCATTTGAACTCATAGTTTGTGTATTAATAGTCTATGTGACAAAAATGGAGTAATGTAGAAGGAGTTTGTGGTCTTGATGAAAAGTTTGAGTCCCAATAATGTCATCAGGCCTATTATGTGTTATAATGTGATGTCCCATGCATGTTTTAAGATTCAATGATGAGTATAAAGTTTTGAAGGTGTCTTAGAAGTAGTAAATGGTCATCTAGGGTCTCGATATATAAGTGTTATCAGTGTAAGTTGTCTGAGCTTGAGTCATTAGTTGTATGTGTGTCTTTAGGACATGTGTCATGAGCTCTACAAGTGTGAATATCTCCCTCAATGTGTTTAATATTTTTTGAGAAGATGGATGGTGTATTCAAGTGTTATTTTGATTAGTACATCACTTCAAGAGATGAACTATGGCTAAGGCATGTTCAAAACATGAGAATTCTAGAGTTTTCCAAGAAGGTTTCAGGTATGAAAATGTCGTACATGGTTCCATATCAAGAATATAAGTGCTCAAGTGTTTAGGGAATGTTATGAAGATTAGGTTGATGAATATTTTTGGTGATAAGAGTAAAATTTTTTCTAGTTGAGGCCTCTATGCAGTTGACTGTGTTTTTCATAGTATTAATGAGCGGTACAAATCAAAACTAGGGTTTGGAGGTCCAAATGATTGATTCAAAAGATTAAATCTGGTACATATCATATTTACTATGAGGATAAAAGTATTCAATTAGTTTCAAGTCATAATAATGTGTGAATTTATAGGAATCTATTAAAGAATTGAAAATTTGACTGTGTGGTGCCTACAGACCTAATATGTGTTAGGTACTTCTTGAAATCTGGGAGTGTCTCTTTTGGAATGTGCTCATAAGGTTGTTGATAGATGTTTTCCAATTAAATGGGTGTCTACATCAGGTGAGAAGTCTTCATGATTGTATATATATAAAAATTTGAGTGTTTATTTTGTAGTTCCTAGGGATAAAAGTTTGTGACAGTGTATTTAATGATGTAAAGAAGGAAATTGTGAGTTTTTATATTTCTCTGGGCTTATTGTGGCTATAAAATGGTGTGAGACCATTGAATAAGAGAAATTTTAGAATTATAGAAGAAATTATGTGTTATCTTGTGAATTTATGACTTATTGGTGCTTCAGGATAAGCCTTATCCTCCTATAGACACAGAAATGGTCTCTGAGTGCTCAAAATCTCTATATCAGCTATGCACATGTCTAATTGATTCAAGGATGTGCTCTAAGGGAGAAAAATAGATCTTCATATGTTTTGTTTAGGAGTTATGATTTGTTGAGTATTGTTACAAGTACAAATTGATCTCATATAATGACTTCATGATTGAGATGGGCATTGAAAGATGGCTTGCTAAAGGTATACGAGACAAAGTATGATAATATTTAGGTGTGAGTATGGTTTGTGCATAATTTTTTATGGAGTATATAATTTAAGATCCATGATTTAGAATTGGTAAAAACATCGCAATGCTTAGGAAGAAATATTGAGGATGATCTCAGTGTTGGTGAACTTGAGGGAGTTCTCTGTTGCTCCTTGTAAAAAAAAAGCTTCTACAAATTAAAGAAGTTATTCTTATTAGTCTTGGATAGGCCTGAAGCTCAATGATTGTGTGTGTATCCTTATAATGTGATAAATAAGCTTTGATGAAATCTAAGATGACCATTGAATGGTTTAAGTGTGTTTGTGGCTCCTAGTTGAAACATATGCAAATTTACTACCTAGAGAATAACAGTGGTTGTAGATGGAAGTGTATGAAGTTTTTCATATGTATATGTTGAGTATAAGTTCATTCTAAGTTGTCAAATCTCCTTCTAAGTTTATTTTGTGTTGACACATAGAATAATTCATTAAGGTTCATAGCCATCTTAGTTACCTAATATAAATGCACTATGTTACAGTGATTGTTACAATGGCATCTTTGGTAATAGAACTATAAGTATTCATCTCAAAGGCTTGTTGATGTTTCTCCTAAGAGGAATCTATGTATGAAATTTCCATTTTGTGTATGAGAAAGGTTTTGTATATTAATAATGGTCTTGTGAATCATGTATATGTCAAAGGATGGTCTTATTAGGTTGGTTGTTAGTGTTATAATGGACAGAAAATAACATCTACAGGTGAGTGAAGGATTTGTGCCTACTATGACAGGGGGAGAGAATACTGATATTTTTTTAAGGACATTTATGTAGTTATTGATATTAAAGAGTATGATTCTTATAGCTTGGATGTGATTTAATGATATGATGGTTCATAGTGGTATATGCTATACAAGAAAATGCTCCTACATGTATGCAAATATTGCTCAGATATGTATAAGCTCTTCATGTCAGGGGGAGCTTGGTTGTCTAATTCTAGATGATGTCATAAATTTCTCAAGGAAATAGAGGTATGTATTGGGGGAATACACAATGCAATGTGAATCTTGTTCCTTTGTAAGCACGATCCCAATTAAATATGACTATTAAATAATGAAAAAATTTCTTAGAACCTTGCAAAAGTGTCTAAGGAGTTTTCTACCCATGAATCCTAGGAAAGATTCTTGAAATTGAGTTTGTCTACTTACGATAGTTGTATTAAGTCCAAGGGGAGATATGAATTTCATTGTCTAGCTGTGTATAAGGTTTTAGAGCTTGCCAAAATTGGTCCTAAATGCACTAAGAAGACTGTTTAGGGCTCTTAGTACTAATGAGGTATGAAAAGAATTAAAAAATGCATTGTAGAGTTAGTCTTATGCCTAAAAAAAGATATATCTTGATCAAGAGAGATGGAGTGATAACTTTATATGCTTAGTTTGACATTGTTTACATGTTCAAGGTGTGAATAGGCTCAAGTGATAGTTAGCTACAATGGTCACATGAGAGCTAAAACAGGGTTCAAGGAGAAATAGCTTGTTTTATATACCTAGAAGGTTGAAAATGATGTTTTGGCTCCAAAAAAGCTATGATAATTCTTCTTAATGATTTATTCATGATGTTTTCAGATGTTGTAGATGCTCATCCTAAGGGCAAGATGGTGATTACATGCTTGAAATCAAGACAAAAATCATTTTTTGAGTGAAATTTCAAGGATTTGAGCTAAGTTGAGATCATTGGGTGATGTTTCTAACCAAATCATGATGATATGAATATGAAGAAGGTCAAGAATATTATACTACATGTATGAATGTATCATTAAAGTAAAAAGAGGCAGAAAATTAGGTAGTTTTCCATCAATGACAAGGGAGGAGATTGTTAGCATGTGGTCTTATAGACCTTTTCATTGATGAAAAAACACATTAATGAAAAATTGGATGATGGATTAGAGTCAGATGATGTGGTGGATGGTGTTGGCATGATGATTCAGATGTGTGCTTGATGATACAATGAGATTCAGTGAGGATTACATGCCCTTGCAAGCCCATTTAGGTGCGTAGGTGATGTTTCTTGGTGGTATGAGATTCTTGGTTAATTGTGAAGAATTTTGGAATGATGGATAATAGGTTTGGAGAGTTATTGGAAACTCACATCAGTGACATGTTGCAGATACATGTGATTAGCTATGTTACAGGTGCTCATTTGGAGCAAGTATAGATAATAGGACCTATCAGTTTGACATTTGGAGATATATGAGCTCATGTATGCATCTATTTAGGTATATCATGGTGTATTAGGTATTTTTGGTGATTTTTAGTGATTTTATGATGAGTTATAACATTCTTTCAGTTGACCCTAATTTATATAATGTGAAATCCTAAGCGGTTGCTATGAAAGTCTCAGTGTCTAGAATTTTTTTAGGTATGGTGTTGATATTATGATGATTTGAGATGTTACTGTGATGTGTCATGGTGCTTTAGAAAAATTTTAGGTTGCTAGGATGTGAATTTTGCAAGATATGTCAATTTTGGTGAAATAGGGTCAAAAACAAATGTTTTTCCGGCTCAAATTTTATCTTCTGATTCTAACCCCAAATTTTGTGCTTTGCATGGGAAATTTTGGATTTTAGGTATGTTTCTATAGTGAGTTTCAAAATTTTCACAAAAATAATGAGGTCATTTCATCGTCAGGTTTTTATGAATGAATGTTAAGAAGATAAAGTGGTCTAAAACCCTATTTAAACCCTAGCTAGGAGCATCTTGCTAAAGAAGAGGTATAGTGAGCCTCTTTTGATTGATTAATAAAAATTGATTATTGGATTATATATAGGAATTTTCTATATTTCCATAAATGTATGGTAGAGGTCATGGTAATTAGTGGGCCCCACTCAAACATGCTAGTTTCTGAAGAGTTTTTTGGGTCAAGGTTGTCCAAAAGGGTTGCATGCTAAATTAATGTTATGGAATGTATGTGCGTATACATTTATGTATGTAGATTTTTTATGACATGTTCATACAGATACATGGTCAAATGAGCTCCATTTAGGTTGATTAGTCAAAGGGTAGTTTTGAGGCCTTAAAAAGTAGTGTTCAGTAAAATGGTCATAACTAGAGCTACAGATGGAATTTTTGAGATGATTAAAAATGTGTTGGAAATAGGATTAATATATATTTATAGTGATATGATATTTTTTAATGGTTATGTTTTTTTCATTCAAGTGTTGACATGTGATTTTCGGGATAAAGATGTGTTTTTTTTACTTTCAGAGATCATGCTTGATTTAGATAAATCTTTTCTATTCCTAAAAATCATTAGACCGAAATTATATGGTTCTCAAGAATCCATTTTCACTTCATAAAGATGAGTTGCAATCTGGTTTTAAGAGTTGCAGACTTATTTCTTCTTCTGACTCTTCCTTGGATCAATTTTAGTGATCCAAGGAATGTTTCAAGTCTTCTTTATGGACTGAATGGTAAAATTGACATTTAGTAGCTTAAGGAACATAGAAAACTAAATTTTCCATGATATGTTTCTTGGTCTTAATGCAACTTTATTTTGTTCAGTTGTATTTTTGTACCCTAGTCTTTGGTGATTGATCTTGGTGGGAAATTAAGGACTCGAGAAAAATTCAATTCTCTGTGGAGAAGTTCCAGGTCCTAAAAGACTAAGGACTATCCTAACGGTAACCTAAGCTAGGTGAGAACAACTAAGTTCTAGCTATGTTTACTTATGTGTATACTATTCTAACCTAAGTCTCTTATTCTATTATGGGATTGGCATCCTAACCTAAGTGTTATGCTAAGAAAATAAGGGAAGAGTTACTAAGGGGGATACTAATCTATTTTAGCTACTACCTATTACTAAAGGGTTGTGATTTGAACCTAACCTAAGGTGGGATTCTAATGACTAATGTTCTAAGACCTTGTGTTAGTAAATGTTAGATTAACCTAAGTTCTATTTAAATCTAACATAAACTAAAGGGTACCTAAAGGGGTCACATGCCTTGAGGGTGACAGTTCCAAAGGAATTTCACAAAGGAGATAAGGTTTTAAATGTTAAGGTACTACAAGATTTGGTAGAGGGCCAGTGGACTTGGAGGAGGCCTATGTGGAAACTCCACTAATAGATGGAATTGTATTTTTGTGTTGAATTGGCATTCGCTAAATTTAAGTGGCAGTGGAAAGTAAATATAGGTGGGAATTTTGGATTAGATTGTATTTATGGAATTTATGAGCCTTGGTCTTTGTGTGCAAACCATCTTGGAAACATAGGAGGTGGGTTTGTAGGAGGTCATTCAATTTTTCTTGCATGGCATATTTTTCTCTGCATGGAGCAAACTGGTTCTTCAAACCAGCAGTTCTACCTTCAGCTCAAAGCTATATTTGGTTTTTACAATCTATTTTTGATCGAGGGAAAGAATATGAAGCTTGGAAGGAAAATATGTTTCATTGTTAATTTTCTGCTGAGGATAAAAAGAGCTGGAAGTCTCCTTTGAGTTGGTGGAAGTGCTATTAGGCATGATAGGATCTAACTATTAAAATTCCTTGCATTCTTATAAATGATTCATTAAAACAACTCTTCTCTCATGAGATTCTTGTTTTCTTTCATGTCTGGTTATTTTTTATTATTGGGTTTTATGAATCCTTGTGTGTTTGATTTTAATCCTTGGCAAAATTGAAATGTTGGGAAACTATCCAACTGTGCGAGTTTTAGGACAACATACAAGTAAAAATGATATGGGAAACTGGATTTGTATTTCTATTTTTACTATCTTAATCTCGTATTTGAAGTCTTTAGCTTTGAACCAACTATCATGGAAATACATGCATATAAACTTCGGGAAACTTTAGTTCTATTTTATATTCTTCTGGGTTACGTTCTTTGGATGCAGACTTGAGTTGGAAGTTTTTGTTTTGACTACGTTTGCATTGGAGCTTTCGTTTTAATAGAACCACTATTTTGGAAACTTATGTATTATTGAACTATTTCTTGGAGTTCATATTTTATCACTGTTCTCACATCATTGATTTCATTAGGGAAGTTTTGAATGCATGAATGTGAACTTGGGTTTCAACTTTGTAATTTCATTTAACATGGGTGTGTTATGGATTTTCATTTGGGTTGATTCTTTTGAACATTTCCTGGTATTTTGTATTGGGTTATTCTTTAGTAAAGACTGAATTATAGTTCTTTACTGGAGTGAGTACTCACCTGGGAATGGTGTGGGAACTTGTTTGAGTTGTTTTAATCTCTCTATTGAGCTTTGGAAATTGGAAACAACTTAAGTAATGTTGAACTTCTATCATGTTTTGACTATATCGACTTCGTACGATAGTATGAGTGTGGGAGTTGGGGAAAGTGATCTCTTCCAGCTATTTGAAAGAAACTTGCATTTTGGGTTGACTGTATAATGTTGTAATAAGGAACCATTGTAGTAATTTCATGCTTGTGAAGTTCTATTTTTCTATTTCATTTTTGTTGGTTGGGGATTTAAGACCAAGACAACTTCTTTACTGGATGTTTTGGATTCTAGCTCTCCCACTCTTCTGTCTCTTTTAATTAAATTTGGGTCTTTTGAAAGATTGTGATATTACCTTGGACACTGAAATAATATGAAAGATTCCCTCTCTGTTTAGTTGTATTAAGATGATTCTTTGAATCATGAACCATTTACCTTTTTTGGTATTATTAGTGAGGTCTTTGTGAATCTTCAATCTTGGGTTCGTGGGTAATTCTAAAACTTATCGTTATTTTTTGGGATGTCACTCTTGACTGACGCAGTGATTGAGCCTTGGGCTTCTTCATGAATGAAATTTTATATTCTTATTCTTTTGAGATCTTTATACATATATCGTTTAGGGTCTGTAGTATGTTGTCATCCTGAACCGGTTTGAAATTGGAACTTCTTGTTCAGTTGAACAAAATGATCTACCATTGGTTCTTTTCTTATTATGTTACTTCTTTTCTACCCTTGGATAGATTCAATGTTCAAACTTTTCTTTACTCGAAACCATTTCGAGATAGTGATTTCTTGAGACCTGTTGGTCTACCTTGTCAAACCATTGATAGAATAATGTTGAGAACCAGTAGCCAAGAAGGTTTGGTTGATAAGGTAACTTGTACTTAAGGGTTTGACTGTTGTTGTTTAGTCTTTCCTAGTTTATATGGATAAATGTAGGTTTGACACTTGTAATCCTTATCCTTGGTGAAGAATATGAGTAGAGAATAACTCCTCTTTGGAGCTATTTTGTTTGAGAACATTGTTGTTTTTATTTGGTTGAAACTTCTAACATGAAGAGTTGGAATTGGAGTTACAGTTGGACTGTTCTGGTTTTCCTTACCTTCCTGTTTGGTTATGGAGTTTTGTTTGATGTATATTCTAATGTTGAATTTACAATATTGTTATCCCAGAAAGGAACAAGTAACTCTTGTTATTATCTGGTCTATTTTTCTGATGTTATAAGTTCAGGCATGATTTATAATGGTTCTTGCTTAGGATATAGAGGGATCACCCTTGAAGGAGCCATACTGTTTACATTTATTTTGTCTCTTAGAAAAGATGAATGTGGTATTCTATTAGGATAGAATTAAGAAATAATGGATGGCAGGATTATTGTTGTTACAAGCCATTGATAGAAATAATAGAACTTATGATTTTAGGTAGATATTGATAATTATATTTTTCTCTTCTTATAAAGTTGATCTAAGTTTATTAATGTACTTCTTTTCTTTTATCATATATGCTGATTTATGATGACTTATTTGTCTCATTAAAGCAGTGTTGCTTTAATGAAACAATTAGTGGAATGCACTTCATTTTAATGATTAGTGCTTATCATGCTCAGTTCATTGAACTGACCCGTGCTAGCTATTTTTGTAGATGGATGACTTAAGTGGTAAAAGAAGGAAAAAACTTATATGATGCATTGGTTGATATATGTATAATTCTTAGTAAAGAATTCTGATTCATTCTTTTGTTGAATTGTAAAAGAAAGTTGTATACTTTATTGTATAAAGGTTGTTAATATGCAGTATGCCTAGAGAGCATAGTCTTGTTAATTTTACAAGTTGTAATGATGAATTGTGAGTTGTGTTTTATTTGCATGAGTTGTGAAAATTATCTCATACTTTTATAAAGAAGATGAAAGTTCCATCATGTTGATATTCTTTATATTATGTTATGCTTATCTTGTTATCTTTGATAAAATGGATAATGGGAATTAGTTCAATTTCCCTATAATGAAGCAACTTGTTGAGTTGCATAATATGATGTGTTTATCTAAAACAATTTAACATAATAAGGTGATGCATAATGAACATGCATTAAGAAATATGGACATTGGAAATGATATATCCAAATACTTAAACATGTAGAGAAATATTCTTTCTCTCTCTCAATTGAATATAAACCAAAAAGGTTTGGAGATATGATTACAATTTATTAGAATTTATTTTGTATGAAGTCTACTTTAATTGGATATATTCAGATGTTAAACCTTT
Organism: Taxus chinensis; assembly: GCA_019776745.2. Classification (NCBI taxonomy): domain Eukaryota; kingdom Viridiplantae; phylum Streptophyta; class Pinopsida; order Cupressales; family Taxaceae; genus Taxus; species Taxus chinensis. Next base: position 430,497,358 of record CM034154.1, on the reverse strand, counting down.
CTTAAAGTTATGGTACTTTTTAAATGAAACTTATGATAACGCTGTCCTGTTTTGGTTAATTGCCAGTTTAATTGAGAAATCAAACATTAAAAGCAACCATAAGTTTAACGAAGTTCTTCATGGACTAAATGAAGCAAATTTAGGAAAGAACTTATTAAGTGTTGGATTAGGGTTTAGCAAGGTTGCTGAAATCAAGAAATAATCCAAACTAACAACATATTAGCAATCTCCTTGGGGTATGTACATCTCGATGAGGCATTTATTTGTAGGATGTTGGCACACGCCAACTACAGGGCTGTAATTTCGAGAAGGCTTGGGTCTTCTCAAGAATACAACATTGTAGTTGACATGTGGCATCACCCTTCCACATTGATCATCCAGATCTACACACAATAGGAACTCAGACTTGAACTTAGTTTCTCTCTAGGTCAGGATAGGAGCATATTTAGGATAGGAATTAGCTTCCAATGGCTCAAGGTACGTTGGCACATCTAGTTGACTTAGGTCAACTGAGTATGCCCATTTACCCTAAGCCATTGTGAGCATCTTCCTATAATAGGTTATGTTTCTATCTAGGGCTAGGGTTAAACCTGGAACAAGTGGACTGATGGTAGTCAGTAAAGACCAATCATGATAATAGAGGAGTGAGGTGAAGGACGTATTCCAATATGACGAGTATGTTGTCTAGGAATAGTGACATACACAGTATGTTGTAAATCTTGTTGCCAAAGTATCACAAGCTAACTATTGCATTGTCCTATATCACCAAGTTTAAAACAACGCCAACTGATATCAGATGAATATTGGTAACATGATATTCAGATATGTTCTTTAAACAAATCACTCAGTACCCTAGTGTAGGGTAGGAAGACCAAGTATACGAAGTATATGATATTTAATCAATACATAAGATAACATAAATAATATCTATCTAGGTAGCTTACCTGAACAAGTTATGGAATGAATAGATCGGTGGATCATTCAAGTCATTAGGAATAGTGCATATGGTTATCTATTTGAATTTTGCATTGGCATGGAATGTTTGTTCTAGTAGATAATATATAAGTACCCGGTGGGTAGGAAGACCAAGTTACGATATATATAATAAAGATAGTAGATCGGTAACATTATATGAGTATTATAATATGGTTATCTATTTGAATTCGATTGGCATGGAATGTTTGTTCTAAATAATGCTTTATTTAGAACAGTGAATATTTTTTAAAAAAAATCCCTTGTTTCTAAAGTCTTAAAATGGGAATGTTACATCTTGGTATCAGAGTTAAAGGTTGCAGCTCTTGGACCTATTGTGTCCATAATTTGATGAAACTTAAATTTTCTTGTAACAGAAAATGGTGAGAACAAGAGGAAACATTGCAAATAACCCTCTGCCTGAGGAAGGAGTAGTAATTTCCAAGAAACTTGATGAGATCCTTATTGCCCTGTTGGACACAAGAGATCATTTGGCTATGTTTGAACAACAAGTAATGGGTAACGAGGAGGAAGAAGAAGCTAATAACAATAATCAACCACCTCCAGGAGACAATGCCAATGTGGGTGTTGATAATAACAATGTTAACATACTTGTTCAGCCTGAGAACAAAAAGGCTAGGCTAGCAGTAGAACTCACTAATGACATAAAAAGGATAATTCCACCCAAGTTTGATGGCACCACATTAGGAGATGGAGCTGAGAACTGGCTCAGTGAAATGGAGAAATACTTTGCAATAAGAAATTTCTCAGAAGAAACAAAGGTGATATGGGGAGCATATCATCTTTCTCATGAAGCATCTTCGTGGTGGGACAACTGCAAGGATGAGTTGAAAATTGATGAATCTAATATCACATGGGACCAATTTAAAGGTTAATTTAGGAAATGATGGCTGCCACAACTCTACTATGATCAAAAAATGACTGAATTTCAGAACTTAGTTCAAGGAAAGCTAACTGTAACTGAGTATTGGGAGTGATTTACAAAACTCCTTAAGTATGTGCCTCAGTACCAAACTGATGAGAAGTTCAAGGATATGAAAATTCATCATGGGATTGAATCCCATTATAGGGAGAGAGGTGGATGTTCAAAACCCAACCACAATGGAAGGGGTTGCTGAAAAATCCATAAGGTAGGAATTGAAATAAAAAATAATTTTTGCTCACAAGGAGGAAGTAAGGAAGAAGAATCCCAACTCCTCTTCATCGTCTCTTGCACCCAAGAAAGGACCATGGAAGAAATTCAGAATGAAAAGTAAGTTTTCATCTGATACAAACAAGAAAGCAACAACAAACAAGTTTGCTGGTAAAGCACACGGAACAACTTTGTCAAGAATAATAATAACGGACAAAAGTCCTATGGGGGTCAGAACATAACTCCAAGACTGGAAATAAACCCGAGCCTAGGAAGGGACCTGTAGGAGGCTGTTATAATTGTGGCAAAGATCATTACACGAATCAATTTCCTTTGAAGAAGGATGATCGTAATCAGTAGCACAAGATACACGCTGCAGTAGCTGACAAACAAGCTGAGAAATAGGCCACACCCATAGAAGTTCTGGGTAAGTTATTTGGCTTACCAATAACTATTATTTTTTATACTGGAGCTACTGAATGTTTTATTTGTAGTAAATTAGCATCAAAATTAAAAAGAAAAGAAAACATGGATAAAATGGACTGTACAGTATGGGAATAATGTTGTTCATATGGTTAGTATGTGTCTTTTTGGAGCAGTCCTTGATTTACCTAACTTTTCCACTGAGGTTGATCTTTATGTTGCACCCTTGGGGTCTTATGATGTAATCATAGGTGTTAATTGGTTAGCAAAACATAAGGCTAAAGTGGACTATTTTGAAAAACACATTAGTTGTTTAGACGACCTGTAGAAAACAACAGAGATTTAGGGTGTGAAACGTGAGATTTCTGTTAGAAAACTGTCAGCTATGTAACTTAAAAAGGCCAAAAATAAAGGATGTACCTTATATGTAGTAAAAATTACTGAATAAACTAAAGAGAGTAGAGATATTATGGAATGATATCCACTATTACGAGACTTCAGTGATGTATTTTTAGAAGAATTGCCAGGTCTTCCACCCAAAAGGGAATTTGATTTCACGATTGAGATCAAGCCTAGAACTGAACCTATTTCTAAAGCACCATATCGAATGACTACTACAGAATTAGTAGAGCTTAAGGCTCAGTTGCATGAAATTTTGTCTCAAGGTTTGATTAGACCAAGTGTTTCACCTTGGGGAGCACCCATAATTTTTGTGAAAAAGAAAGATGGAACACTTAGATTGTGCATTGATTATAGAATGTTAAACAAGGAAACAATCAAGAATAGATACCCACTCCCTAGGATTGATGATTTATTTGATCAGATGCATGGAGCATCGGTATATTCCAAGATAGATCTTTGATTTGGATATCATCAATTATGAATTAAGGATGAGGATATTCATAAAACAACTTTCAGAACAAGGTATGGACATTATGAGTTTACGGTTTTACCTTTTGGATTAACTAATGCACCTGCAACATTTATGAATTTAATGAATAATATCTTTCAAGAATACTTGGACAAATTTGTGCTCATATTATTGGATGACATTCTCATATATTCAAAAAGTATTGAGGAACACCATGAGCATTTGAATATAGTTTTGGGAATATTAAGAAAGAGATGGTTATTTGGTAAGTTGTCTAAATGTTCTTTCTATGACACAAAAGTACACTATTTGGGACATGTAATAAGTAAAGATGGAATTGTTGTAGATCCTTCAAAAATTACAGCTATAACAAAGTGGCCTGCACCTAAGAATGTACATGAAGTTAGAAGCTTCATGGGACTTGCTAGCTACTATAGGAAATTTGTAAAAGATTTTTCTAAGATAGTTGCACCAATAACTTCCTTACAGAAGAAAGATAAAAAGTTTTGTTTGGAGTGAGAAATGTGAAATTGCATTTAAAACCTTGAAGGAACAGTTAACTTCAACACCTATTCTTGCAGTACCAGATCCTAATGGAGATTTTATGGTGGTAACTGATGCATCAGGTGAAGGTCTAGGAGGTATTTTGTTACAAAATGGTCATGTCATAGCATATGAAAGTAGGAAACTTAAGTTACATGAGTTGAATTATGCTCCACATGATTTAGAGCTTGTTGCCATTGTTCATGCACTACAAGTTTGGAGACATTACCTGCTTGGTAAGCCTTTTGAATTGAAAACTGATCACCTTGGACTGAAGTATATCTTCACTCAGCCAAATCTTAATGCAAGACAATGAAGGTGGTTAGAGTTTTTGTCTCAATATGATTTTGACATCAGTTATATAAAGGGTAAAGAAAATAGAGTGGCTAATGCTCTAAGTCATAGGAAGCACATTTCTGCTCTTATAATGTTAAGAACTCAGTTTAAGGATGAAGTAAAAAGTGTTATGGAATCTAACTCTTACTTTCAGCAAGTAAAAGCAACACTTGCTGCAGATTCGAATGATTTGAGATATAAAGGTTTTCACTTAGATAAGGAAGGAATCTTATGATTTGAAAACAAAGTCTATGTACCTTCGCTAAATGATTTGAGAAATAAATTGTTAGCAGAATTTCATAATTCACCTTTTTCTGGACACCCTGGCATTACAAAAATGCTTGTTGAAATAAAACAACAATATTTCTGGAAAGGGATGAAAAAGGATGTTATAAACTCTGTGACACATTGTCTTGAGTGCCAATGTGTTAAGGTGGAACATATGCACCTAGTCGGTTTGTTGTATCCTCATAGCATACCGTAGTACAAATGGCAGGTAATAAGCATGGATTTTGTACAAGGGTTACCTATGTCGAGAAATAAGCATGATGTTATTTTAGTAGTTGTGGATAAACTAACAAAGGTAGCACATTTTATTGCTGGGAATCTGAAGGATGATTCTCCTATTTTGGCAAGAAGATTTGTACACGAAATTTTCAGATTACATGGAGTACCTGAGTTAATCATTTCAGATAGAGATCCTAGAATGACGTCAAGATTTTGGCAAACGCTTAATGCAGCTCTAGGAACTAAGCTGAATTTTAGTTCTGTGTATCATCTAGAAATAGATGGGTAGACTGAAAGAGTAAATCAAGTTTTAGAAGATATGTTACGGATGTATTGCATGGATCAATAGTATAAGTGGGAAGAGTATCTTCCATTAGTTGAATTCGTATACAATAATACATATCATGCTTCTCTTAAGATGGCACCTTTCGAGGCATTATATGGAAGAAAATGTAGAACCCCTAGTTAGTTGGGATAGCATAGAGGATAGAGAGGTAATTGGACCTAAAATTCTTACTGAAATGGAACAACAAGTTAAATTGATTCGTGAACGCTTGAAAGAAGCAACAGATAGGCAAAAGAGTTACGCTGACTTAAAGAGGGTTGATAGGAAATTTGAACTTGGTGAGAAAGTCTTTCTTCAGGTTAAACTGAAAAAGAGTTCTATAACTTTTGGCAAGGCTGCCAAGTTATCACCTCGTTATGTGGGACCTTTTGAGATAGTTGAAGTAATCAACCCTGTAGCTTATCGTTTAGCATTACCTCCTACTTTGTCACGAATGCATGATGTTTTCCATATTTCTTTGCTTAAGAAATACGTTTTAGATTTATCACATATGTTAAATTGGAATTCCTTGTAGGTCCAGGACCCAGGAATAATCGTGGTTAAACCCATACAAGTGCTTGAAAATCACCAGTTGCATTTGAGAAATCATGAGATAAGTCAATGCAAGGTCCAATGGGACCAGTTTAATGAAGAAAGTGCAACTTGGGAAAACCTTGAGGATATGAAAACTGCATTTCCATATCTATTTGAACAGGATTGATTCTGTTGACTGATAAAAATGTATGATTTTATCTTTGTAATGTAATAAGTATGCCAGTTTGGGAAGATATTTATTCATTTTTAATAAACAACTATATAATATTGATTTCTAGAATTTAATAATGTTGTTATGTTTTTGACATATGTTAAGAAAAGTGAATAAGATGAATTTTTCCTTGAGGCAATCTGTTAAAATAAGGTAATCATCGGGATGATGATTCTTTTAGGAGGGAAGCATGTAACACCCTCGACAACTGATATATTCCTCTTTTGCATTCAAGTGTTGACATGTGATTTTTGGGATAAAGATGTATTCTTTTGACTGTCGGAGATCATGCTTGATTGAGATAAATCTTTTCTATTCCTAAAAATCATTAGACTGAAATTATATGGTTGACAAGAATCCATTTTCACTTCAGAAAGATGAGCTGCAATCTGGTATTAAGAGTTACAGACTTATTTCTTCTTCTAACTCATCCTTGGATCAATTTCAGTGATCCAAGGAATGTTTCAAGTCTTCTTTATAAACTGAATGGTAAAATTGACATTCAGTAGCTTAAGGAACATAGAAGACTGAATTTTGCATGATACTAATTCTTGGTCTTGATGCAACTTGCTTTTGTTCAGTTGTATTTTTGTGCCCGGGTCTTTGGTGATTGATCTTGGTAGGACATTAAGGACTTGAGAAAAATTCAATTCTCTATGGAGAAGTTCAAAGTCCTAAAAATATAAGGACTATCCTAACGGTAACCTAAGCTAGGTGAGAACAACTAAGTTCTAGCTATGTTTACTTATGTGTATATTATTCTAACCTAAGTCTCTTATTCTATTTTGGGATTGGCATCCTAACCTAAGTGTTATGCTAAGAAAATAAGGGAAGAGTTACTAAGGGGGATACTAAGATATTTTAGCTACTACCTATTACTAAAGGGTTGTGATTTGAACCTAACCTAAGGTGGGATTCTAATGACTAATGTTCTAAGACCTATGTTAGTAAATGTTAGATTAACCTAAGTTCTATTTGAATCTAACCTAAACTAAAGGGGACATAAAGGGGTTGCATGCCTTGAGGGTGACGGTTCCAAAGGAATTTAAGGAAAGAGATAAGGTTTTAAATGTTAAGGTACTACCAGATTTGGTAGTGGGCCAGTGGACTTGGAGGAGGCCTACGTGTAAACTCCACTAACCGATGGAATTGTATTTTTGTGTTGAATTGGAATTCACCAAATTTAAGTGGAGGTGGCAAGTAAATATAGGTAGGAATTTTTGATTAACTGGCATTTATGGAATTTATGAGCCTCGGTCTTCATGTGCAAACCATCTTGGAAACATAGGAGGTGGGTTTGTAGGAGTTCATTCATTTTTTCTTGCATGGAGGATTTTTCTCTACAGGGAGCAAATTGGTTTTTCAAACCAGTAGTTCTACCTTCAGCTCAAAGCTATATTTGGTTTTTACTATCTGTTTTTGATTGAGGGAAAATATATGAAGCTTGGAAGGAAAAGATGTTTCGTTGTTGATTTTTCATGGAGGAGAAAAAGAGCTGGAAGTCTCCTTCGAGTTGGTGGAAGCGCTATCAGGCATGATAGGATCTAACTATTAAAATTCTTTGTGTTTTTTTAAATGATTCATTAAAACAACGCTGCTCTCATGAGATTCTTGTTTTCTTACCTATCTGGTTATTTTTGCTTGCTGGGTTTTGTGAATCCTTGTGTGTTTAATTTTAATTCTTGGAAAAATTGAAATGTTGGGAAACTGTCCCTCTATGTGAGTTTTAGGACAACATGCAAGTAAAAATGATATGGGAAACTAGATCTATATTTCTTGTTTTACTATCTTAATCTGGTATTCAAAGTCTTTAGCTTTGAACTGACTGTTGTGTAAATACATGCATATGAACTCTAGGAAACTTTAGTTCAGTTTTATATTCTTATGAGTTGCATTCTTTGGATGCAGACTCGAGTTGGAAGTTTTTGTTTTGACTAAGTTTGTGTTGGAACTTCCTTTGAATGGAACCACTATTTTGTAAACTTATGTATTACTAAACTATTTCTTGTAGTTTGTATGTTATCATTGTTCTCACGCCATTGACTTGGTTTGGGAAGTTCTGAATGCATGAATGTGAAATTGGGTTTCAAATCTGTACTTTCATTGAATATGGGCATGCTATGGATTTACATTTGGGTCGATTCTTTTGAACATGTCCTGGTATTTCGTATTGGGTTTTTCTTTTGTAAAAACTGAGTTATAGTTCTTTACTGGAGTGATTATTCACCTGGGAATGGTGAGGGAACTTGTTTGAGTCATTTTAATCTCTTTGTTGAGATTTGGAAATTGGAAATGACTTAAGTAATGTTGAAATTCTATCATGTTTTGACTGTATCGAATTCTTGAGATAGTATGATATGAGTCTAGGAGTTGGGGAAAGTGTTCTCTTCCCATTGTTTGGAAGAAACCCACATTTTGGGTTGACTGTATAAAGTTGTACTAAAGAACCACTGTAGTAATTTCATGCTTGTGAAGTTCTATTTTGCTATTTTGTTCTTGTTGCTTGGGGATTTAAGACCAAGACAACTTCTGTACTGGACATTTTGGGTTCTAGATCTCCCACTCTTCTGTCTCTTTTAATTAAATCTGGGTCTTTTGAAAGATTGTGATATTACCTTGACACAGAAATAATAGGAAGGATTCCCTCTCTGTTTAGTTGTATTGATATGATTCTTTGAATCACAAACCGTGTACCTTTTTCAGTATTATTAGTGAAGTCTTTGTGAATATTTAGTCTTGGTTTCATGGGTAATTATGAAATTTATCGTTATTATTTGGGATGTCACTCTCAATTGACTCAATGATTGAGCCTTGGGATTCTTCGTTAATGAAATTTAATATTCTTATTCTTTTGATATCTTTATATATATATCGTTCAGGGTCTGTAGTATGTTTTCATCTTGAAACGGTTTGAAATTGGAAATTCTTGTTGAGTTGAACAAAATGATCTACCATTGGTTCTTTTCTTATTATGTTACTTCTTTTCTACCCTTGGATAGATTCAATGTTAGAACTTTTCTTTACTTGAAACCATTTCAAGATAGTGATTTCTTGAGACCTGTTGGTCTACCTTGTCAAACCATTGATAGAATAATGTTGAGAACTAATAGCCAAGAAGGTTTGGTTGATAAGGTAACTTGTGCTTAAGGGTTCGACTATTGTCTAATCTTGCCTAGTTTATATGGATAAATGTAGGTTTGACACTTGTACTCCTTATCCTCGGTGAAGAATATGAGTAGATAATAACACCTCTTCTTGGAGTTTTTTTTTTGAAAACATTGTTGTTTTTATTTGGTTGAAACTTCTAACATGAAGAGTTGGAATTGGAGTTACAGTTGGACTGTTCTGGTTTTCCTTACCTTCCTGTTTGGTTATGGAGTTTTGTTTGATGTATATTCTAATTTTGAATTTACAATATTACTATCCCGGAAAGTAACAGGTAACTCTTGTTATTATTTGGTCTGTTTTTCTGATGTTATAAATTCAGGCATGATTTATAATGGTTCTTTCTTAGGATATAGAGGGATCACCCTTGAAGGATCCATACTGTTTACATTTATTTTGTCTCTTAGAAAAGATGAATGTGGTATTCTATAAGGATAGAATTAAGAAATAATGGATGGCAAGATTATTCTTGTTACAAGCCATTGATAGAAATTATAGAACTTATGATTTTAGGCAGATATTGATAATTATATTATGCTCTTCTTATAAAGTTGATCTAAGTTTATTAATGTACTTCTTTTCTTTTATCATATATGCTGATTTATGATGACTTATTTATCTCATTAAAGAAGTGTTACTTTAATGAAACACTTAGTGGAATGCATTTCATTTTAATGATTAGTGCTTATCATTGTCAGTTCATTGAACTGACCCATGCTAGCTAATTTTTTAGATGGACGACTTAAGTGGTAAAAGTAGGAAAAAAATTATATGATGCATTGGATGATATATGTATAATTCTTAGTAAAAAATTTGATTCATTCTTTTTTTGAATTGTAAAAGAAATTGTATACTTTATTGTATAAAGGCTGTTGATATGTAGTATGCCTAGAGAGCATAGTCTTTTTAATTTTACAAGTTGTAATGATGAATTGAGATATATGTTTTATTTGCACGAGTTGTGAAAATTATCTCGTAATTTTATAAAGAAGATGAAAGTTCCATCATGTTGATATTTTTTATATTATGTTATGCTTATCTTGTCATCTTTGATAAAATTGATAATGGGAACTAGCTCAATTTCCCTATAATGAAAAAACTTGTTGAGTTGCATAATATGATGTGTTTATCTAAAACAATCTAACATAATAAGGTGATGCATAATGAACATGCATTAAGAAATACGGAGATTGGAAATGATATATCCAAATACTTAAACATGTAGAGAAAGATTCTTTCTCTCTCTCAATTGAATATAAACCAAAAAGGTTTGGAGATATGATTACAATTTATTAGACTTCATTATGTATGAATTCTAATTTAATCAGATATATTCAGACGTTAAACCTTTCTAAAAGTTATGGTGCTTTTTAAATGAAACTTATGGTAACGCTGTCCTGTTTTGGTTAATTATCAGTTTAATTGAGAAATCAAACATTAAAAGCAACCATAAGTTTAACAAATTTCTTCATGTAATAAATGAAGCAAATTTAGGAAATAACTTATTGAGTGTTGGATTAGGGTTTAGCAAGGTTGTTGCAATCAAGAAATAATCCAAACTAATAATGTATTAGCAATCTCCTTGGGGTATGTACATCTCGATGAGGTAGTTTCTATAGGATGTTAGCACATGCCAATTGCATGGATGTAATTTCAAGAAGGCTTGGGTGTTCTCAAGAATACAATGTTGTAGTTGACATGTGGCATCACCCTTCCACATTGATCATCCAAATCTACACACAATAGGAGCTCGGACTTGAACTTAGTTTCTCTCTAGGTCAGGATAGGAGTAAATTTAGGATAGGAATTAGCTTCCAATGGCTCAGGGTATGTTGGAACATCCGGTTGACTTAGGTCAACTGAGAATGCCCATTTACCCTAAGCCATTGTGAGCGTCTTCCTATAATAGGTCATGTTTCTATCTAGGGCTAGGGTTAAACCTGGAACAAGTGGACTGACGGTAGTCGGTAAAGACCAATCATGATACTAGAGGAGTGAGGTGAAGGATGTATTCCAATATGATGAGTATGCCATCTAGGAATAGTGACATACACAGTATGTTATAAATCTTTGGCCAAAGTATCGCAAGTTGTTGGCTGCATTGTCTTATGTCACCAAGTTTAAAACAATGTGATATTAGATGAATGTTGGTAGTAGATATTCATATATGTTCTTTAAATAGATCACTCAATACCCAGTGTAGGGTAGGAAGACCAAGTATATGAAGTATACGATATGTACTCAATGAATAAGATAACATAAATAGATCGGTAGCTTACCGAATTATGGAATGAATAGATTGGTGGATCATCAAGTCATTATAGCTGCATATGGTTAGCTATTTGAATTCGATTGGCATGGAATGTTTGTTCTAAATAATGCTTTATTTAGAATAGTGAACATTATAATTAAAAAAAAAATCCCTTGTTTCTAAAGTCTTAAAATGGGAATGTTATAGCAGGTGATTGTTTCAAAGATTATAACTTGCTTATAAGTGTTATAAAAGTTCTATAAATTAAAAAAAATTGGTGACATGGCATAATTTGGTTCAGTTTGAGTGAGTAGGTGGCATAATGAAGTTTCGAGGGTGTTGAAGGGTGTATGAAACAAATTTTTTGACAAGTACAAATAATACTAGGCCCATTAAATGAAATAATTTAATTGTTTGAGATAAATTGAAACCATGTATGAACTTTAAATCATATTTTAATCATGTGCAATGATTCATGATTCATGAATAATTATGGTTTGATGTAAGGGCATTTTAATCTTTGTGCCCATGTGGTTTTGAGCCATTTTTAGCACACGTAATGAGGTTTTTAGCTAGGCCAACATAATTAGGTCACTTGTGATTGTTGAAATTAAAATTTGGGATGTTTTCTTGATGTATTGGTCGAGAGAAATGAGGGAAAAGGTTTTTGTTTGAATTTTAAATCAAGAGGAACTTATAAAAGCATTGTTTTGGGTGCTTTTGTAAGATAGTTGTGTGTGTGATCTAGGTGAGTGATTTTTACAGGTGTATTAGCATGAATTGAGATAATATAAAGTGTGATTCAAGTTTTGGAAGATCATCAAGAATATGTGCATGAGTTTTAAGGTTTGAGGAGTGAAGAAAGTGATTGTTTGTGAAGGATTGGACACCTAGGGTTTGAGTGAAGGTTTCAAGAAGTGCGAGATGAATACTTGGTCTCCATTAGTTATGGTAGAAAAAAATCAGAGATCATATCTTCATAAGGTGGTTGAGTGGGATCTTGATCATCTTGGGGGATTGTATCCTCATTATGGAGTTGGTGTTTCACTAAATTAGGGGTTGGTGCTCCTTGTAAGGCTGGTGCTCAAACTAGGGGTTGGTACTACTTGTGGGGTTGGTGCTACTTGTGGGGTTGGTGCCTCAATAAACTTGAAACATATCAATAAAAAATATTGTATTTTAGTGGTTTTTCTTCCTATTGATGGTTTCCCATTTATATCTTGTGTTCATGTGATGATTCTATGTTTCATGGTTACTTAAAATTTTTTATATTTGATGGTGTGCACACACTAATTATTGGATAAGTGAATTTGTGGTTGTTTGAGTAATCTGAAATATTATTTTAAGTTTCATAAGGACTGATTCAACCTCCCTCTAGTCCATTTTTCTTCTAACATTTCCTTTACACTAGCAGATAACAGGCCCTCAGCCCTATTGTCGTTGGATAGATCACTGTAGCATACATACTTGGGGAAATATTCTCCTCCCGCTACCCAATGAAAAAATCTTGTTCTAAGTTCAAACATGAATGTTGAGGTCAAATTTCATTACATGGACCTCAATTTACACACATACACTATGGGAAACCTTTCTCCCCTCTCCTATATGTTTTATTTCATGTTCACATATTTGAAAAAATTCAAAAATGTTACCTTAGATATTTATTGGATGTATCCTTGTTTGCTCATTCTATTCTATGTTGCATGATACTTATCATGTCACTTGGGTTCATAGTATGCTTTATTATTTTTCCATTCACACATGTGCGTTCACATGGTAATTTTGAGGTGAAAAGATAGGTTTTTACATGAAGTATGATGCTTGACACTGTACTGTACCATTCCCACTGAGGTTCTTAGGGGTATCCATATAACATATTTTCCTATTTGTAGGTTCTATCAATGCAAAATCTACTACTTTCATTCCTATTTTTAGTTGTATACATTGTGGCATACTGTCAAATTTTCTAACATGCTAATGATTTCTTCATGTGTAGCATTTGTATCACAGGCCTACATCTGATCATGGTTCTCTGATTTAATTATATTTTGTATTCCTTGCTTATTTCTTGATTTTTGTAGTTCCCACTTCCCCCAGGAACTGTTTAGGTAGTTTTTCCTCTCCCTCTATACTATACTTACATCATATAACTCTTAATATACATCAAATTTACACGGGATGCCAACATTATGACCTGACTAACATGGATATGACATGATCTGTTAGTATATTATTGTTTTGATAGATACATAGTTGATGTTGCAAGATGGTTCTTTTTTATATATTATGATATATATTGCAAGTATGAACTAGTTTTGTAGTTTTTATATTATGGAAACATGGTAAATATGGAAGCAATTGATTTTAGACTTATGGAAACTCATTGAAAAAAGTTAATTACTATAATTTAGCATGTGTATGTGTCTTCATTGGCTTGAGTGATGAACACCAATTAACTAGTAGATGGATAACTGATGCAAGTAAGATTATTTTTTGTGTTCTATTGAAAATATATAATCGTGAAATTTCTAGCAACTTACTTTTTTGTTGATAAACTAACCTTAAAATTGATATATATAAATTGTGTGAAATTTTTTTAATCTATGTGTGGGTATTTGTGAAATGGTTAGAATTTACTTTTATTTATAATTTCAGGCATGTATAATGTGATTGTTGAGTGTGCAAATGACGAACATATGTTAGGGAGATTAGAACTAAAAAATAAACAAAAAAACAAAACAAACAAAAGAGAATGAAGGGGGACTAACTCACATGAGGCTCATTTGCCAACAATGGGTCACTCGGGATTGAAAATTGATTGGGGAATGTTATTGTGTAAAAGTGACCTTAGTTTTGAATGTTGTTTTTATTCCTTGATTCAAATTTATTTTCCTTTCATTTTAACCTTTATATTGCTAGTTTTTTTAATCTTGTTAATTTTATTTAATTAGTTTATAATTTGGATTGCTAAGTTAACATGTTGAGCTAAGGAAATACAACTCAATTATGGAAGCACATAGGATTTGGGAACATGGGCACATGGCGCGTGGAAGAGCGCACAAGTATAGCAAAACATGGGTGAATGTTATGGTGTAAAAGTGACCTTAGTTTTGAATGTTGTTTTTATTCCTTGATTTAAATTTATTTTCCTTTCATTTTAACCTTTATATTGCTAGTTTTTTAATCTTGTTAATTTTATTTAATTACTTTGTAAGTTGGATTGCTAAGTTAACATGTTGAGATGAGAAATAAAACTCAAGTATGGAAGCACATAAGCTTTGGGCACATGGGCACATGGTGCGTGGAATAGTGCACAAGTATAGCAAAACATGGGTGCACCCATAACATTTTGGAAATAAGACTTAGTCGTTTTTGCGGTTAAGACTAAATATAGACGTGGAGTGCTGAACATGACTTCTAGAAGAATTAAAGAGTACACCAAGGCTAATTTGGATAAGTGGAAGATCAAGTGTCATGCATATTTTTGCGCTAATAATGGGATCTATACTAAGAGTTAACTATAGGAGATATATTATTATCACTTGCATGCTTTTGTATTTCTTATGTAAGGGTGCATGACTATTATTAGCACGTAGCCTATTTTTGGAAGGTGCATGGGCGGTGATGGGAAAGTCCCCACCCCTATAAACATGTATTGATTTACATGGTTTATGGACCCTGATATTTTGTAGAGTTATGTTGTTGGTTTGTACACACGTATGACTCATGGTGACATTATTATGATGTATGAAGCTTTTTTTTTGCAATATTGAATATAATGGATCTTATTGACTGGATATTGGTGTTGGATGTAGCTGAACATGGATATTTTATGGTAGAAATAATTATAGTGATTTTTTAGTTATTCCTTCATATGGTTTAGATCTAAATTTGGTTTATGCACTGTGGTTTACTTGATTATCTGTTATGGATATGAAATATAATTGTAATCATGCTAACATCTTGAAAAAGATTCACTAAGAGGGACCTGGTACCCTCGTGTGCTTTGGGTTAGTGCTCAGTTTAGACTGAGTGATGTGGTAGTGTGCCTTGGGCTAATTGTAGTGAATTCTAGGCTACATCATTGGTTATGTTGCCAATACCTCTTTCTCAGCTATTTTTAAGGATGTTGTATGATGAATACATACCGATTGACCTTGGCCAGTATTGAAGAGTGGTTAGATGATATAGAAAAGAATTTTTCTCGTAGATTTAACACTGGACCTGAGTTTGATACATGTACATGGGTTGAGCAGAATCTATATGATGCATTGTATGAGATGTTATTTGTTATCATTCCTGTAGAGCTACATAAGTGGCTGGTTGATTATGCATCTAAGATAAATTAAAGGTTTCACACGCTTTTTTGGACATAGGAATAATTCTAGGTCTTGTATGATGGAGATATGATTTGGATGCACTTTGCAGATGTTTGGTTATGTGGTGTTTTGAACAGCTATACTCTTGAGTATGGAGTTTCCCCTTACTGTTACCCATAAGTTTCCAAGTTACAGTTTTTTCTCGAGCCTAGAGGATCTTACTTGCATGGAATTCCTTTGGTAATCAAGATCTTGATCGTGACCCTAGATTTTGAAGAAAAACCTAAGGCTAGCTAAACCCCACCACGCATGGGGGTAGGAGCAGGTTTGGTAAAGATGGCATAACTAGTGGCAAAGAGATAAAGAGAAGAAAGGTGAATTAAGTTTAATGAAGCATGTGAGAGGGATCTAATGAAGCAACAAGAGATTATGGAAAGAATTGTGTTATGAAGGGAGATAGATTGTGAAGGATTTGGAGCTCACGTAAAGGACGTGCAGCTAGAGAATTTGTAACTCCCCTATTTGGGAAAACATAGTAGAAAACTCTCACTGGATTTGGATTAGGGTACATCGGACAAATTTTTTTGGATCGCGGGTGCACATCTAAACCTAGTTAGTGACCTAGCCTTTGCACTTGGTTTTACAAATTCTAAAATAGTTAACAATAAGCAAGATAGTATGAGTAGTAGAGTTGTAATAGATAGAGTCAATTCATAGTCAACTTTAGGATTCAATTCATCTATGGCACAATCATTATCTATTTTATTTAGAGGACCAGTTGGAGGTATCTTTTCTTGTGCATCATCATCATAGAACATGGACACGCACAAAATTGGTATAACATATGGAAGTAGTAAAAATTCATATAATATGGGATTCTAGTTTAGGACAGCTATTGGAACACAAGGTAGTGCATCCTCTAGTATGTCTCCTACTTTTGGAGGAGGATCTGGAGGGTCAAGTGGCTCAGGCGCTAGCGGATCTGGTGGCTCTAGAGGTGGAGGAAACACAGGTACTAGATCTAGTGAACAAGGTCCACACCAACCCCAACATATTTATACGGATATGTCCCTTTATCTTTCAGAATATAGAGGAATTAAAGATGTAACATTCCCATTTTTAGAATTTAGAAATAAGCGAATTTTTTTATAATGTTCTCTGTTTGAAATAAAGGATTATTTAGAACACACACATTTTATGCCAATCAATCTCAAATAGATAACCATATGTAGCTGTAAATGACTCAGTGATCCACTGATTTATTCATTTCATAACTCGGTGATCTACTGATCTATTTATTTCATAACTTGGTGATCTATCGATCTATTTATGTTAACTTTAAGTATTGTATACTTATCATACACTTTGTATACTTGGTTTCCTACCCTAAATCAGGTACTGATTGATTTTTTTAAAGAACATATATGAATATTTGTTACCAATATTCATCTGATATCATGTTGCTTTAAGCTAGGTGACATAGGACAATGTAACCAGTAGCTTGCGATACTTTGGCCAAATATTTTCAGCATACTATTTATGTCACTATTTCTGGATGACATACTCGTCATTTCGAAATACGTCCTTCACCTCACTCCTCTGTTATCAATAATGGTCTTTACTGACTACCGTCAGTCCACTTGTCCAAGGTTTAACCCTAGCCCTGATTAGAAACATAATTTATTATAGGAAGATGCTCACAATGACTTAGGGTATATGAGCATACTTTGTTGACCTAAGTCAACTGGATGTGCCAAGGTACCCTGAGCCATAGAAAGCTACTACCTATCCTAAACATGCCACTAACTTGACCTAGAGAGAAACTAAGTTCAAGTCCTTATTTGTGTGTAGATCTAGGTGATCAATGCATAAGGGTGTTGCCACATGTCAACTGCATCGCTGAATTTTTGAGAAGACCCAATTATTCTTGAAAGTACAGCCCCACAGTTGGCATGTGCCAACATCCTACAGAAACTATCTCATCGAGATGTACATACCCCAAAGAGGTTATTAATGCATTATTAATTTGGATTATTACTTTGATTGTAGCAACCATACTAAACCCTAATCCAACACTCCATAAGTTATTTTCTAAATTTGATTCATTTAGCCATTAAAGAACTTCCTTAACTTATGATTGCTTTATAGGTTCATTTTACAAAGCTTAATAAATAGATATCCAAAAATAGGACAACAACATCATAATTCCATTATACTATAATATTATCCATTCAAAGAAGGTTTAGCAACCAAATAGGTTCAACTATAGTAGAATTTATAGGGAAATTAAGTCTAATGATTTATGATTTTATAACCATTTTTTAGATTACATTCATTTGAGTGAGGAAGAGTCTTCCTCTATATGTTTAAGTGTTGGGGTTTGTCAGACCCTTCTTATCTTTCACATTCTCTATATTTTTACTACATATTCAATACACATTCCATTACCGTGTTATAATTGTTTAGATAAACATCGTTATCTTATGCAAATTAACAAGCTGCATCTTATTAAGGGAGATTAAACTAATTCCCTTTATCTGACTTATCAAGTTTATCTGAATTAAGCATATAATAGATATGAAGAATATCATCTAGATAGGATTTACATCTTCTTCATAAACACAAGATAATTTACACAACCCATACAAGTAAATCTCCAAAATTCAATTCATCATTATAAAATTATTCATTTACAAGACTATGCATTTCAGGTGTACTGTATAACAAACAACCTCCATTCCAAAAAGAGTACAACTTTTCTTTTTCAATACAACTCATGAATGAATCGAAACTCTTTACATAAGATCCATAATTAAATAAGCCAAAACAAAATGAAATTTTTCGTCTTCCTTTATCACTTATGATGTCCATCTGTAAAATTGCTAGCATGGGTAAGTTCAATGAACTGAGCATGATAAGGACTAAGCATTAAAGTAAAGAGAATTCCACTAATTGTTTCATTAAACAACTGTACTTTTATGAAACAATTAATAGGCATCATACCAGTAATCATAACTAATAACATCTAGAAAGAAGAACAATTAAAAGAATATGAATTCACTTCCAAGAATAGAGCATAATATAATCTACAACATCATAATTACATCACAAGACTTAGTTGATCCTATCAATTATTTAAAATAGTCAACAATTCTTGTCATTCAGTTATTTCCTAAACCCATAAGAATAGAAAAATCACATTTAACTTTTCCAAGTAGCAAAGAGGTTAGTTACAACATAAATCATATTAGTATGCTTCATCTTTCCATGTAAACAAAGAAGATAATATTTACATATTTATTTCTCAGACATAATTCCTTTGAAAGAAATATTTAGGTTTAGAACACACATCACTACCTCAGTCCACTGATGACAAAATAAGGAGTCCATAAACAAAGAGGCATTAACAAAACAAGAATCCCAATTCATTTCAAGCAGTTTAAAATAGTCTAACTAAAAGTTTTACTAACTTCAGTATGTTAGTAGTATATAATTCAAAGGTCTAAAACCAAACTTTCCAAAAATCCAAGCTATACGTGAATGAAATAAATCTCCTAACCAATCCACAAGATAATTCCCATCTCAAAATAGAAGTTTAGTCCAAGAACTTATACAATTAACATGGAAAGGATCTCAACCAAAAAGGACCCAATCAATATTTCATTTCATTTACACTATGAAATGAAACCCTATATTAAGTATAAACTTAGGAATTCCTTAGATAGTTCCCAAGATAAAACTCAAACAAAATGCACATTACCAACTTCCATTACAAACTTACAAATGAAGACCTATTTCCATTCACCAAGATCAAATCTAAATTTAATTTACAAACGAAATTCACAGTATCATCCCTAAACAATATACAACAATCAAGAGATCCTATTCTCTTCTCTGTCAAAAATACAGAGATCCATTCAAGAAACCATCAAGAAATAGAAATATGCAACATTGCAAGATAGATAAGGGTCAATAAAACTCACGGACCCAAAGACTGAATTTCCAAGCATTCAGAACAGGATTATAGTATCTCTTTAAACTACACTAGCATACACGGTTTAAATTCACCATTCAAATATAACCCTCGAATCAAATGAAATATCAGAAGAGAGTAAGTAACTAAACAATTTGTTTAAGACAAGTACATCCCTAACTTCTTCCAAGTCGACTGAACAAAATCACCACAAGCCTCACAAATTTCATTTAAAAGCTTATGATAGGTAAGGATTTGTTCAACATCAAGACAATAAGGAATTAAATAATACATTCCGAAAACCTCTACAATTGATACGACTGTTCTAAAATAGATTGCATTTCCAGTCCATTAATTC
The DNA here is from genome assembly GCA_019776745.2 of Taxus chinensis. NCBI lineage: Eukaryota > Viridiplantae > Streptophyta > Pinopsida > Cupressales > Taxaceae > Taxus > Taxus chinensis. The sequence continues at coordinate 430,477,396 of CM034154.1, read as the reverse complement.
CTAAGAATAAAACAACCAAGCTTCCCACACGACACGGATTCACTCAGGGCAGAGAGGGAAAGGTTTTACTTCAATTTTTTTCCACCTTGTCGAGTTCAAGGGAGGCTATAGATTCCAAAGGAAATAAGAAAATAAAACCATTCACACCCAATAAGTGACATGAAGGAGATCACAAGGAGGTTACCATTTTGGCATCAAACTAAAATAAAATCTCAAGCTACCATCAAGTAGACAATCCATAAAGGAGATCAAAATTCAAAACCCCGATGTACCAAAAAAACCCAACTTGCAAAAATAGGTAGATAATTAAATTTCCCATTAATGGGATACTGGTTCAGAAATGAATACAAGATTCTAAGATAAGTTCTGATTTTCTACAAAATTCTATTACTGGACCAGGAAACACAAAAATCCATTGCAATTCTAGAGTTCATAATTCTATGAAAAGAATAACCCTTAGCTCCGAGTAATTGTATAGAGAAAAACTCACAAACCGACTACAAGTTCATCATTAGAACCAAATGTAAGTACAGTGTCGAATACGAAGGTTCAACCTTAAGTACAGATCTACAGTAAGTTTCCACATAGTCCAACACAAACACATAGTCCCCATACTAACTCTTAACAATTTCCAAAGCTTCATTACAAATTTCAGAGCTTCGAGTACAAGCTTAGGACACTATGGAGCTCTACCTCAAAAATAAAAGACTAAATAGAGTTTCGGAACCAAATGAGCAACAAGCCAATTCTTTCAACATTAGTCTCAAATGCAAGAAACAAAGTTTCAAATACAAGCTACAGAGCTTCTACTACAAATTTTAGAGCTTCCAATACAAGTTACAGAGTCCTTAATAGAAATTTCACATGAGACCACTGATAACTAGTACAGATAAAGTTCCCAAAAACTATCATTAACAACAAATGATTCACATTCCAAAACCCACATAGATTTCATGAATATATGGAAGTAAATAACCAGATACATCATGCAAAAAAAAATTTCTAGTGAGCAGAATTGTTTTAATGAATCATTTAGAAGAAAGAAAGAAATATTAATGGATAGAGCCTATCATTCCTGATAGTGCCTCTACCGATTCGAAGAAGACTTCTAGTTAGTTTCCAACACCCCTTCTTCTCCAAGCAAGATCAAACAACCATAATATTTTTCCACAATGCCTCTTATACATTCCTAAAACTAAAAATAGCTCAGATAATTCAAAAATAGCCACTAAGTGGAAATAAAATTGTTGGTTCGAAGAACCAGATAGCTCCATACAGAGAAAAAATTAGGAAGCATGCAAAATAAAACAACCCTAAACAAATCTACCAGCATGCCTTCCAAGATAGTTTCCTCACCAGAACCGAGGTGAATTAATGACATTAATTTACATATTCCCACTTCTCTCTCTTTACCACTACCATCCAAAGTTGGTGAGACAAAATCAAATTTCCACATGCATTTCCAAACTTAGTGATGCCTCCATGTAGGTTATACTAAACTTTCACTAGCCCCTACCAAATTGGTAGTACTTACATGCATTAAAACCAAATCAAAATTAAATCTCATTAAAAACTTAGGAACCTCCACTTAGCTCCCACTTGCCAATCGAATCATAGGTTCCCCTTTCATACCCATTAGTTTAGGATAGATATAATTTTCCTAGGTTAGATATTAGGTTAGTTTAAAAGCACAACCTTAGGATATAACCTTCAATCAAATAGATTGCCACTTTAGGTTAAGACATAGCTCAACCAAATAGTATTAGGTAATAGGTTAGAAATAACTTAGCATCCATTAGCTTATTTCCCTACATAAAAATTTAGTATTTGCAACTTAGGTTAGGATGTAATCCCATGTAGAGTGGCGTAGAAAGAGTTAGGAAAATTTACCTGAGTCTCGAATCCAATTAGGATAGACATTATTAGATATAGGATATGTTTATAATATTTCTTTCTCAAGAGTCCTGAAGCAGGTTTCCCTTTACCTTAATTCCATTAAGTTCCCTACAAGGGTCAATCAAGAAGAGCTGAGCACAACACAAAACAAAATGTAGGCATGGTCTTTTGAGATAATAAATAATTTTTAACAAACACAAGTTTAGTCTGTTAAGTCTCTTAATCAATGAATGTCAGTTTTTCATTCAGTTTAGATAAAAAGATTTAAAATATACCTTGGATCAATGGAATTGATCCAAGGATGAGTCCAATTACAAAAGATAAGTTTACAACCATTTAAAATAGATTACAACTTACTCATAAGAAGTGAAACATATTATTGCAAGCAACAACATATTATCCCTACAATAAAAGAGTAGAAATGATTTATCCATGGTAAGCATGATTTTTCAACATCTGAAAAACATACATTTGTTCTGAAAATCACATGTCAACGCTTGCAATGCAAAATAGGAATATAATAGTTTGACAAGGTGTTACAGAAGATGCAAACAAGCATGTGCATATGTGTGAGATATTATGGCGCACGAAGGGGATCACTACCCTAGAGTGCAAGGCGAGTTAGTTTGGAACTACATTGCAGAGGTGCATGCATAGTTAGTATAGAAAGTTTGACCTTGACCATAATTATGCATATTATACCATGTTGTGGGATGCTTTCTTGAAAGAATTATGTATCCCTAATTTTGAGTAGAAGATAATTAGTGTGTTGAAAAATATTAAGTAGGGCACTACTGAGAGTATTCAGGAGTATGATTCTTGGTTAAAAACCCTTTTTTCTAAGTTATCTTATGACATAAATGCGATCCAACATGCATAGTGGTTTGTTGGAGGAGTGATCACACCTTTTAGGAGGGTTATTTCAAAAAAGACTTATATAGATCCATGTGAGGTGATTGAAGTAGCTTTGTATGATGAGGCAGTAGGAAGTTTAGACATAAAAGTAAGCCCATTTTTAGAAGCTCAGATTGTAGAAATGAATAAAAATTTGGAGAAATTATCTACTAATTTGGCTCATGAGATGCATAGTGGAATTTGGTGTATAGATTGTGAGGTAGAGGGGTATACTAAGGATATTTTCCCTCATAAATCGATGTGTTCCTTATTGTTGGATTGTGAGATCATTCACTTAGAACATAGTTCAAGTAGGTGCCCATTGTTATAGTAGGCAATAATAAATAACGTTTCCTATTACTACAAGATTAATTGATCTTCCACTCATAATACTAAAGATTATAGGTTGATTGATCAGATTCATGATGTCATTGATACCGACATTTGAAATAATGGTGTTATGAATAATTCCAAGAAGAAAGGTGAGCATCAAGACTATGATAATAATGAAGGGCACTTTGATGGAGACCATGGTAGAGGTTTTGGTTACTGAGGAGGATTCAGAGGTTGAGGTCATGGTCGTGGAAGAAGTGATATCCCTCATGGGAATTGTTATACATGTGGGTCCACTGATCATTATAGGTGTGAGTGTCGATAAAAAATTATTTGTTCTTTATGAAAAAATAATCATAACTATGAAGAGTTACCGGATTTATATGAACATTTGAGTAAGAAACACAAATAGGAGAACAAGGGTGTGGGAATGGTTAGAGTTCAGCACACTGTGGAAGATAAATGGATGAAAAAGTTAGTGTTGGATCTTGAGTTGGTACCTATGAATATGACTAAATACACTGAGGCTACATGTGCTAGAGAAGTTCTGAAATCGAAACCTGATATTACTAAAGAGGAGGTTATACATGTAAAGCATCCAAACCCTATACATAAGAAGGAGGTTTATAAAGAAACCATGGAGTTTATTTAGGATTTATAGGGTGAGATATAGTGTTTGAAATAAAAGTTGCATAAATTAGAAAAAAGAAAGAATTTGAGCTCCATCAGACAAATGTTGATGATTTAAAGAAAGTTTGTAAGATTATTCACTAAATAAACGACATTTCTTTATTTGGGAATCGATTAAAGGGAAACACTCCACGCATTGGGATTGAACATGAAAGGTAGATTTTACATGATAACCTTCCTCCTCATAACCTGGATTATGAAAAGGAGATAAATCTAAATGTTGTTGTTGATGGTTGGTTTTGGAGAAATATCTTGATTGACACATGCATGGAAGTGAATGTGCTCACCTTGGATACACGGGTTTAGATGGGCAGACCACCATTATAGCCATATCCTAATGTGTTATTTATGGAAAACCAAATGAAGACCACACCAATTGGTGTTTTGAAAGATGCATCAATTACTATATAGTGGGCCAATTTTACTGGGTACTTTAAGGTCTTGGCACTTGCAAAGGCAGATAGTTTTCTATCATTACTTGGGTGCCCTTGGTGTTATGCAAGAATGTTGATCTTTGCTTCAATAAAGGGGCATATAAGTTTTGAAAACAAGGAGGAACACATATTTATTCCCTTGAAAGATGGTAAATATGCACCTTATGTAGAGCCCTTAAGTGAAGAATACTTGAACATAATTTATGTGCGCACCATTCAAGGTCTGAAATATCTCAAGCCATCAAAGGAAGGAGTTCTATAATGGGATGATGCATAGTCCATGATTGATACTACTAGTGTTTGATGTGACAACTAGGCACATGGATCTTATAAAATGGTTGGGTACGAAGTATGAAGTGTAGCTATGCATGTCAACAGGCCATGCACTATCAGGCATTTGGGTAGGAGTGAGGTACCAAGGTATATTGGTGAAGAGAATCCAGAAGTATTCATACTTGGTATGGAAGTTCATTGGGAATGTCAGATAGAAAGAAGGAATATGATAGTTTATACTCTACTTGGGATGGCAATGTTCTGGTGGATGGTTCACAGGGATAATATTTTGGAGTGGGGAGAAGTGAGGATTGATTTATTTACTATATTTTTAAGGAGAAATGTGCCTACTCAGATCTATAAATTTCATGGTAATGATCCTATTTAGTACCACGTTAAAAAGTGTGAGAAACTCTAGACAGAGGGGTAGGAAGATTTACCACCTTTGTTGTGGGTACACAAGATTTATTTCACCTTGCAAGGTTGCGCGCGTATATAGTTGAATAGAGAGAGAGGAAATTGACATGAACTTTCTACAGGTATGATTCAGACCTTTGACTATTTTTTCACTAAACCTCGAGTGAATGAGGAATTACAGGTTATGAAGTGTTTAATGATTGGAGGTAGTGCAAAGGCTTAGGAGACCTTCAGGAGTTGTTTAGAGATTCAAACCTGGAGACACATTTTTAAGAGGGAGAAACAGATGTTGAGAAACTTGGGCACACCTACTTAGAAAGAGAAAAGGGTAAGATGATCTACATAGTTGATGATGAAGAGGTGGAGAACCTGGATATTAAACACACAAAGTGTATGCATGAGGTCTTGGATAGTGTAGATGAGAATTATTGCTTGTGCCATGTGCCTATGAAGACCAATAAAGTAAACATTGGAATAGATGTTCAGCCTAAGGAGGCCATCATTAGAGATTATTGGTCTACTCTAAAGTTGTTAAAATAATTGAGCTACTATGTGACTTGTAGGATTTGTTACCTAGAGGCTATCACGAATTTAATGGAGTACATGAATCTTTGGGTGAAATGATAATCAAGTTGAAGAAAGGTGCTCACCTAGTTCAAAAGAGGCCTTACAGGATGAATCCAAACTTGTGCGTCAAGGTGAAAGAAGAAATTGACAAAATGTAATTTTCTGGGATCATTGTGCTCATCAAGGTTTGGGAATGGGTGAGCCCTATGGTAATCAACATCAAGAAGGATGGGAGAATCCATATTTGTGTGGATTATAGGGAATTAAATGATGCATGTGTGATTGATCCCTTTCCCACACCATTTACTGAGGAAATATTGGAGGGCGTTACAGGGTACGAAATATACTCCTTTACTAGTGGATTTTCTGGGTATCATCAAGTAAGGATAGCCAAAGAGGACACAGAGAAGAAAAAATTCACCACTGAATGAGGAATTTTTGCAAACATTGTCTACCCTTTGGACTAAATAATGTGCCTATAGTATTTTCACACATGGTTGTATAGGCATTCCAAGATTTTATTCATAAGTTCATGCAGGTATATTTGGATGATTGGATAGTTAATGAGATTTTGAAGGATCACTGTGATAATTTGAGGCTGATTTTTGATAGGTGCTGGTAGTTGAGCATCTCTTTAAATATTAAGAAGTGTGTATTTTCCACACCCTTTGGAATTTTTTTGGCACACATTATTTGTAAGGAGGGCTTGCTAGTGGATCTTGCTAAGGTTGTTGTGATTTTGGGCTTAGAGGAACTTGCTAGCCAAAGTGAGGTACGCAGATTCTTGGGGCATACAAGATATTACAAGAATTTTATCAAAGTTTATACCAATATTTTTGTGCCCTTAGAGGAATTACTGAAAGGAAAAGGAAAGTTATATTGGGGTGAGGCACAACAACATGAATTTGAGACTCTAAAAGAAAGGCTTACTACAATGCCTATTTTTTTGCTTTCCTTCATGGTCCAAAAATTTTCACATTCATGTAGACACCTATGGAATTGCCATTGACATGATATTATCCTAGCCTAGAGAAGGGATTGTTGATCATCCTATTTGCTTTATGAGCAGAAAGTTGACTCTAACAGAAAATAATTACACAACGACAGAGCATGAGACATTTCCAATGATCTACACACACCATAATTTTCAAAAATATTTTCTTACTACCCCATTCATATTTTATACAGATCACATGACACTAAAGTATTTGGTGAACAAGCTCATTTTACAAGGGTACATATGTTGTTGGGTTCTATTATTTTAGGAGTTTGACTTTACTGTGGTGGTTAAGTTGAGTAAGAGAAATTCTGGTCCAGACCATTTATCAAGGATTACATCGGGAGAGGATGTGTAGAGAATTAAGGATACAATGTCAGATGCATAGCTATTTAGGTTAAACTAAACTCACTCAGACCTAGAGGATATTGCTATATTTTTATGCATAAGTGTGGTTTCTGAAGGAATGAAGGATTTGGAGAAGAATCAACTTGTCGTATGCACCGTGCCTTACATGTTGGTTAGTGGAGACTTATACAAGTTAGGCCATGATGAAGTTTTACGCTGGTGTGTGCTTGAGCAAGAGTGGGAAGAAATTATGGAGGAGGCTCATGGCGGTATTGTAGGTGGATACTATGTAGGGGATGCCACCACATGCAAGATTCTCTTATCTGGTATATGGTGGGAAACATTATACAAGGATTAAAAAGAATATTGTAAGGCATGTGACTATTTTCAGTTCCTTTGAAATCCGAGGTATAGAGATGAGTTGCCTTTGAGGCCTATTGCTAGCGCCAAACCTTTTGAGAAGTGGGAAATTGACTTTGTGGGACCTATCTCCCTGGTTGCGTGCAGGATAAGATTGTTCAATATTATAACTTGTACATATTATCTTACATGGTGGGAAGAAGTAGTGCCTACAAAGGAGTGTACAATAACTACAATCACAAGGCTTTTGTGGGAAAATATTATGGTCAGGTATGGATGCCCTTTAATTTTAACAAGTTATAGGGGAACTCATTTCCTTAATGAAATTATAAGGATATTAGTGAATGAATATATGGTTACACACCATTAAAAAACACCCTATCATCCTCAGGAAAATGGAACTGCTGATGCCTTAAACAAGATATTGAGCCATACCTTGACAAAAAAAATTGATGTTGGGAGAAGAGTTTGGGATGATAAAGTCTTTGCTATACTTTGGGCATATAGGACAACCTACAAGAGGTTGAATAAAGAAACACCCTTTAAGTTGGTGTTTGGTGTAGAGGTAGTTCTACCCTTGGATTTCATGTTATATTCTTTTTGCATTCTGCGCACAGGGGGTTTATGTTATGAGAAAACACTTGAAGAACATATTGACAAAATCATGCAATTAGATGAGAGGCACGCCATATCATGATGGAGTTAAAAGCAAGAAAAATCTAGGAAGAAGGTATGGCATGATAGGCACATCAAGGATAAGAAGCTTTTGGTTGGGAAAATGGTACTTCTGTATGATTCAAAGTTTTTACACCACCCTAACAAGATTAAGGTACATTGGTTGGGATCGTATGTTATAAATTATATACTTGATTAAGGTGCTTGCTAGTTAGAGGTGTTAGATGGAACATGGTTACCTGGTTACTTCAACGTGAGTAGCTTGAATCCCTACTATAAATAAGTATTCTTGATGTTTGTAATAAGGCAATATTTCCACTTAGATTAGATTTCCTTAATACATTCCCTTTATATGTGTTTCCTTTCATCGTTGTAATGCTTTGTCAATTTAGTTCAGTGTTTTTTGTAATAAACACACTTGCGCACTAGAAGATTATTACTATGTGAGTTTTTTCATGCACAGAGGACCGTGCATACCCTTAGTGTGGGGTGGTTGATATATAGGGTTCATTTCCAAGTCAAATATTAACTAATGATGGGTATGCATAATTTTTTTTTGTGTGGGTGCTTTAAGGAAAGATGCAGATAAAAAAGTATTTCTCTTGAATGAAGACCACTTATGGATGGACACATAATGTAACATGAGGTAGGCTATAGTAGTGGAAACTAATTAGAATAAGGTGTAGTGGTGAAGTACTTCAGCACATGAGGACACACGGAAGGAGGTATGTGTCCAAAAATTAGAAGGCACACCAAAAGGTTATGACTATGGCATGGAAATGAGTAGCACAAAAAATTTGCTGAAATGATTAATTAATGTTGGGGATGCTGGTAGGTGGAGAGCAATAAATGTGATAAATTTTTGAAAATCTATATAAGGACGTGATGTGATGTTATTTTCACCTTTTCAATCAAAATTATTTGAGCAAGCTGTTGAATGTGAGTGAGCTAGAAAGATAGTTGCAAAGTGTGAAGAGCTATAAACCAATTGTATTTTATCATATTTGTGCAAGGGGTAATCTTGGACTCTATTTGGAAAATTGTTTAAGAAAAGCAGAGGCATGTGGGGAATAGGTTTGACATACATGGTTTGGATTGGAGCTAAGGCACGCATACTTGAGCTAGGGTATGCGAGATTGGAGTTGTAGAGCTTGAAGAAGGTAGAAGATCACGTATTTGAGAAAACTATGGCACCAAAAAGAGCACATGGATCTGGTACAAGGGAGAGGAATAAAAATGAAGTTGAGATTGAAGTTAAAAATGCTCCTGAGAGTATATTTTCTGAAATGTAATACCCAAAAGGTGTTTTCATGGGCTAGGATTGGGATTCACACATTCACCACTGTAAGGTTAGCAATTACAACCACAAAAACAAAAATACAAAGGAGGAATTGGAGAATATGTTTGTGGTGAACTCTTCAAAGAGAAAAATAGATGACATGGTGGTTTACGATGATGTGGAGGAAAATTTATTGACCAAGGTAGGATTTTTAAAGTTTTATGAGCTCCCTTATTTAAGAGAAACTAAAAATTTATACCAGTGGCTCATGAGAAGAGTCCATGAGGAATTTTTATATTTTTTTGGGTGCCAAATGAGGATCATTGCGCATTTTATTGGAAGTTTTATAGGGCTAAGGAGTATGGGTATTGAGCTGAGTAGTGAAGTCATTGAACATGAGGCCATACAAAAGAAAAATAAAGCACTTGGATACACTAAAGGAGGGCACATGATGGACATCCCTAAAATGCAGAAGTGATATGTAAACTTCTACTTTGGAATTATAAAAAATCACACGATTATGTTATTCTACTTTCACTTTTGGAAAATGACATATTGATTGAAGATTAGAGATTTAGTGATTGATCATCTAGTGCTATAGAAAGGAAATTGCGGAGAATAGGAAAGAATTCAAACTCCAAACACCAACAATTTAATCCTGGAAACCTCCAATGGAGGAAAACCAGTTGGGAAGGGAAAAATGATCTTTCTTCCCACTTTTAATGGTCAATTATAGAAATTTACATATTACAAGAAGTAGAAAATGGATACAACAATGTAAACCTCTCCTTCCTGATGCTTTCTTTCTCTATTTCTACACCTTGCTTCTATAATTCCACTCCATCACTAAAGATATTTTCTCAATTGCTCTCATATAATCAATACTTTGCTTCTTGATCTCTCGAGATCTTCAAATGATCAATTATCTTGCTTCTCCTTGTATTTATAGCCTTCTCACATGTCCTCTCATGCACTAGAGAATGGGAAAGGTCAGCGAGGGAAGGGACACAGTAGAGCACTAAAAATTGATGTCCATTCATGCTCCATTCTTCTTTTTTTTTAGAAGTGTCAGGACCACCACCTTAAGCTGACTGATAGTTTTAGGACTGCCGCCCTAAGCAGAATGACAATTTTAGAACTGCCACCCTAGCTAGTAATTGGTTATAGGATTGCCACCCCTGCAGGGTGGGGGTTCTACAACTGTTGTTCTGCAGAGAGTAGCGATTCTTTCTAGAACCTCCATATACGTCATTTTTCTTCATTTTCTTTAATTCTCGTTCTTGTTGTTGATGGAATTAATGAAGTAGTGTGTTTGTCTGGATCCCTATGGATCATATCTCCCCTACTTAGGAGGTTTTTAGTCCCATAAAAGCTAAGTGGGGGAGTGGTAGAGGAATCAAATCCCTCTCTTGCTCCTTCGAGTACCACTAGGTATGCCTTGGTGTCTTCTATCATCCAAACTACAAATAATCTTGTCGATCCCTAGTTTTCTGCTACAGTGCTACATCATCCTCCAAATTTCCTCTAGTACAATCCTCTTTAGAAGGAAACTTATATATGTTTCCTTCTTTTTCATGTGTAGATGGAATTAGAAGGTGTGAGCTATTGTAACTTGCTATCGTGTGCATTTATATGAAGTGTGGCATGAAGGTTTATTTCCCAACTTTCTCAAGTATGGTGAAGGTCCCATATTGTAGTGGTTTATTCCTTCTTGCTTATATTTATCTCTTGAGATGGATCAGTTGAATCCTCTCCATGTACGCTACTACTATAGTCACCACTATTCCTTATATCTCCTCTTCTCATTATTTCCCCATGACCAGGTCTAGTGAATTCATAGGTAGATATGGTGACTGCATAGTGAAAGTTTTTTTACTCCCTGAATGAATAGTTCATTTGGTGGCTTCTTCTACAAAAATGACAAGTGCTATCAAAAATATCTGTGCTCTTAAGTCCATTTTACTTTTCTTCTAATGAAAGTAAAAAAATGGATGATTTTCTTGAATAATTCTTTGTGCTTGGTTTGAACTTACCTTAGCCTTCTTTGATTTTCTCTAGTGTGCCCAAATGTTGAAACTGACTCCATCCCTGACCCATCTATACCATTTCTCCCTAATTATGAACACAACATCCCTGACATACAAGTAAGGACTTCTGAAGACAACATAAAATGCATCAAGTGGAATGATATCATCCTCTAATACATCTATGTATTAGATATTTATCCCAAACTAAAACTTACACTTTCTTGTAACTTGTATTTCTAAACCCTTCTTCACCCATCCCAACAGGTATGCATGTTGATATGCATAAGATTCTAGGCCAAGTTATTCTACAACTGCATTAGAAATCAGATTGACTGAGAACTAGAATATACTAAAGCATTTACCTTAGTCTTCTTGATTTGGATTCTCATTTGGAAAATACTAATCATCTCTTCTTATTCTTATCCTCTGTAAATGTTAGTAGTCATGCATCCTAGCCTCTTGTCTACATCCAAATCATCCTCAATCTCTAATTCTCCTTCTATCTTCATAGTGGCCATAGATTTCTTGGAATCCTTGGTTCGGTGCTTTGGGTGTAATTCTGGATGCAACTTACAACATGTGGCATTAGTATGTCCATTTATATCACAATTCTTATAGAAATTATTAGGATATTTACGAGTATGCAAAGCAGTAGCAACATTTTTAGCTTTCCATTTACCTCTACTACATGTCTTCCCTTGTTCTTTTTCCTGTTGATCTGTTGACTTGTCTCCCTTTGGCTCTGTCTATCCTTGCTTATTCTCATCATCAATGTAGTATGATTGTATAAAATCTTAATTGATATCATTGGGATTCATGGAGATTACCTTCCTCTAAAGGTGAGTGTGAAGTCCTCCCAAATACTTGGTTATAATGTTCTCATCCTCCAAGTCCATGTTAAGCAACATGGTTTGTCTCTAAAATTACGTAGTGTAGTCCTACACGCTTTGAAAACTACTCTATCTAAAGTACTGTCACTTAATCATCATGTTAGTATTATGGCCAACTGGATAGAAGTTATCTCTAAGCAATTGTTTAAAACCTTTACAAGTATTGATAATAAGACACTTCTTCTTCTAAAAAGTGGCTAGATGGGTTTCCCACCAAACTAGACCATGAACTTCCATTTTGAGATGTGCAAAGGTAATACTTTGTGGCTTAGTGATATTATGCACACTAAAATAGAATTCCAACTATTTTATCCATTTAGTTAGTAATTTTGCATCTACATGTGGTTCATAATTCTTTATTTCCACTTTCATTTCAACTTTAAAAGGTGTATGAGCAGATTTTACCTTTTCAATTACAACTGACATCCCTTCTTCACGATCTTGCCATTATTCCTCTTCGTGGATCTTTCTGATACTAAATTTTTCAGCCAGTGCTCAAACTACTGAGTCCATGGAATCTTGCTTAACCAAATCAGTCTTTTGCAGATCTGAAATATCTTCTTGTTTTCTATGCAACCTATCCATCATGGTCTCTAGCATCTCAACTCTACGGACTAAGTTCTCTTCCTCCATTTGAGATTTAATTCTTTATTTCCACTTCTTTGTAGAAATTTCTGACTCACAAGGTAAAAATTATTCACCTTTGGACCTTTTTACTGTCATACAAATCACAAGAAAGAATTGAATACCACATTCATGGATATATAATCAGCTTTAATACCAAAATGCTACGTAAACTTCTACTTTGGAACTCTACGAAATCACACAATTATGTTGTTCTACTTTAACTTTTGGAAAATGATTGATTGATTTAAGATTAGAGATTTAGTGACTGATTATCTAGTGCTATAGAAAGGAAATTGTAGATAATAGGAAAGAATTCAAACTACAAGTGCCAAAAATTTTATCTGGGAAACCTGTAATGGAGGAAAACCATTCGGGAAGGGAAAAACACTCTTTCTTCCCACTTTTATTGGTAAATTATAGAGAAATACATATTACAAGAAGTAGAAAATGGAGACAATAATTCAAACCTCTCCTTCCATATGCTTTCTTTCTCTGTTTCTACACCTTGGTCCTAAAATTCCACTCCAGTACTGAAGATATTTGCTCACTTTCTCTCATATAATTAATACTTTGCTTCTTGATCTCTCTATATCTCTTAATGATCAATTATCTTTCACCTCCTTATATTTATAGCCTTCTCCCATGTCCTCCCATGCACCAGAGAATGGGAAAGGTTAAGGAGGGAAGAGACACAGTCGGGAACTTAAAATTCATTTCCATTTGTGCTCCATTCTTATTTTATGTTCATAAGTGTTAGGACCACTAGACTAAGTAGACCGATAGTTTCAGTACTACCTCCTTGGTTGGGTGGCAGTTACAGGACCGTCGTCCCTATAGGGTGGTGGTTATGCAACCGCCACTTTGCAAAGAGTAGAATTTATTTCCATAACCTTCGTATACCTCATTTTTATTTATTTTCTTTACTTATCCTTCTTGGTGCTGATGTAACTGATGAAGTGGTATGTTTTTATGGATCCCTATTGATCATACCTCCTCTACTTAGGAGGATTTTTGTCCACAAGGTCTTCCTTTCTCTCTCTTTTGAGTACCACAAGGTCTGCCTTGGTGTCTTCTCTCTTCTAACCTGCCTATAATCCTGTGGATATCTAGTTTTCTAATCCAGTGATAAATCCTCCTCTGAGTATCCTCAAGTACAATCCTATTTGGAAGGCACCTTGTATATGCTTCCTTCTTTTTCATGCATAGATGTCATTAGAAGGTGTGAGCTCTTACAACTTGCTATTGTGTTCATTTACATGAAGTATGGCCTAAATGTTTCTTTTCCAACCTACTCAAGTATGGTGAAGTTCCCATACTATAGTGGTTTAGTCCTTCTTGCTTTTCTTTGTCTCTTGAGATGGATTGGACAAATCCTCTCCATGTACATTGTTTTTATAGTCACCATTATTCCTTGTATCTCCTCTTCTCCTTGCTACCCCATTACCAGTTCCAATGAATTAGTAGGTAGATATGGTGAATGCATAGAAAAAGTTTATTTTACTCCTTGAATGAGTAGTTCCTCTGGTGGATTCTTCTACAAAAATAACAAGTTCTATCCAAAATATATATTCTCTTAAGTCCATTTTTCTTTTCTTCCAATGAAACTAAACAAAACTGTTGACTTTCCTGAATAAGTCTTTGTGCTTGGTTGGTACTTACCATAGCCTTCTTTGATTTTCTCTAGTGTGCCCATATGTGTAAACTAACTTCATCTTTGACCCACCTTTACTGGTTCTCCCTCCTTGCAAACTCAACATCCCTAGTACATACATAAGGAATTTTGAAGACAACATCAAATGCATCAAGTGGAATGATATCAGCCTCTAATACATATATCTATTAGGAATTTATCCCAAACTCAAACTTACACTTTATTTTAACCTATATTTCTAAACCATTATTCACCCATCCCAATGGGTATGAATGTGGATGCATGTAAGTTTCTAGGTGAATCTATTCTACAACTGCATAAGAAATCAGATCGACTAAGAATCAGAATCTACTAAAGTGTATAAGTTAGTGTTCTTGATTTAGATTTCTATTTGGAAAAGCATAATCATCTCTTCTTCTTCTTATGTTCCTCTGTACATGTTAGTGGCCATGTATCCTAGCCTCTCTTCTACATCTGATTAATCCTTAATCTCTATATATCCTTCTTTCTTCATAGTGGCCATGGATTTCTTGGAATCCTTAGTTTGATGCTTTGGGTGTGATTCCGGATGTAACTTATAACATGTGGCTTCAATATGTCCATTTATATCATAATTATTACAGAAATTCTTACGATATTTACAAGTATGCAAAGTAGTAGTGGCATGTTTACCTTTCCATTTACCTTTGCTGCTTGTCTTCCCTTGTTATTTTTCCTATTGATTTGTTGAATGGTATCTCTTTGGCTATATCTCTCCTTTATTATTCTTGTCATCAATGTAGTATGCTTATATACAAGCTTCATTGAGATCCTTGGGCTTCATGGAGATTACCTTCCTCTGAAGGTGAATGTGAAGTCCTCCCAAATACTTTGTCAGAATATCCTCATCCTCCAAGTCCATATTAAGCAACATGGCTTGTATCTAAAATTCCGTAATGCAATTCTACACGCTTTGATTGCTGACCTATCTAAAGTAATTCCACTTAATCATCACGTCAGTCTTATGGCCAATTGGATAGAAGTTAGCTCTAAGCAATTCTTTAAAACCTTTCCAAGTACTGATAATAGGACACTTCTTCTTCTCATAAGTGGCTAGATGGGTTTCCCACCAAATCAGAGCATGACCTTCCATTTTGAGATGTGAAAAGGTAATCCATTATGCCTTAGTGACATTATGCTTACTAAAATAGACTTTCAACTATTTTAGAGATTTATCCAGTAATTCTGCATCTATTTATCCTTCAAAATTCTTTATTTCCACTTTCATTTCAACTTTAAAAGGTGTATGAGTAGATTTTACCTTTTTTCTTACAATTGGTGTCTCTTCTCCATGCTCTTCCCATTCTTCCTCTTCGTGGCTCTTTCTGATACTGAATTTTTCAACCAGTGCTCGAATCACTGAGTCCATAGAATCTTGCTTAATTGAATCCATATTTTGCAAATATGAAATCTCTTCTTGTTTTCTATGTAACCTATCCATCATGGTCTCTAGCATCTCGACTCTATGAACCAAGTTCTCTTCCTCCATTTGAGCTCAAATTCTCTATTTCCACTTCTTCGTAGAAATGTCTTTCTCGCAAGGTAAAAATTATTTTCCTTTAGACATTTTCACTATTATACAAATCACAAGAAATAATAGAATACCATAGTATTGGATATATAATCAACTCTGATACCAAAATGATCCATAAAATTCTTCTTTTGAACTCTACGAAATCACACAATTATGATGTTCTACTTCCACTTTTTGAAAATGACAGATAGATTGAAGATTAGAGATTTTATGACTGATTATCTAGTGTTATAGAAAGGAAATTACAAAGAATATGAAAGAATTCAAACTCCAAAAGCCAACAATTTTATCCTGTAAACCTCCAATGGAGGAAAACCATTTGAGAAGGGAAAAATGCTCTTTCTTCCAACTTTTATTGGTCAATTATAGACAATTAAAAATTAAAAGAAGTATAAAATGGAGACAAAAATGTAAAACTCTCCATCCCTATGCTTGCTTGCTCTATTTCTACATCTTTCTCTAACAATTCCACTCCAACACTTAAGATATTTATTCACTTGCTCTCATATAATTAAGAATTTTATTCTTGATCTCTCTCAATATTCAAATGATCAATTATCTTTCTCCTCCTTGTAATTATAGCCTTCTCCCATGTCCTCCAATGTACTAGACAATGGGAAAGGTTAGGGAGGGAAGAGAAATAGTCTGACACTTAAAATTTGAGTCCATTCAAGCTCCATTCTTCTGTCCTATTCAGAAGTTTTAGGATTGCCACCCTAAGTAGAATGGTGGTTTTAGGACCATCACCCTAGCTAGGTGATGGTTATAGGACCTCCACCCTTGTAAGGTAGTGGTTCTACAACCATTTCTCTACACAGAGCAGAGGTTCTTTCCAGAACATCTGTATACCTCATTTTTCTTCATTTTCTTTTATTCTCCTTCTTGGTGCTGATGGAATTGATGAAGTGGTGTTTTTATGGATCCCTATGGATCAATAAGTATCTAGTTATTCAGGTAGTATCCCATCTCCTAGAATAGATAAACAATCAAGAGCGTTGGTCTCAGGTAAACAAGGCTTAGCTTCATGTTGTGAAGAAGATGACAGAAGGTGTTGTATATAACTTATCAAATTTCATTGCTAATAAAAGCATCCTTGCATCTGTACTTATATCATTATTCTTTGTTTAAATTGGAGTGCCTAATGGGCTAAAAGATAATATGTGATAAATTCCTGAAGAGAAGAAGTCCTTGGCTGAAATATTTTCCAACTATACTTGTGATAAATTAATGATTGGACCCTTTAAGAGAAGGGAATAATTTTGGTACAAGAGCTTGTGCACCATGTTTGAAGAAGAATGGAGTATACCCAAGGAGTTACCTTTGGTATTAGATAAATAAGTATGATTTGTAGTGTATTAACACTGCTGTATTAGGTGCTTCATGTTGAAGGATGGAAAATGGGGCCCTTGGTGTAAGCCGCTATATGCCTTCACTGTGAGCTATTTTCAAGCATATGTACATAGGTTATCAAATTCACGCCGGTTTTTTTTCAATGATGAAAAGGTAGATTGTGACTACCACACATTGAGGAAGTCTTACATTTATCCAGGTAAGACTATTTATATTGAAAGGTTGATCTCAGATGATATAAACATGAAGGCTGTCAGTTTGGCCAATGGAAAGTTGGGCACAACTCTAGTATATATATACTTGAAGCCTAAATTACAAAATGGGAAGTATTTAGAGAATGAATTCAAGATCCCTAGACCGCCCAATAGAAAGGATATTGTGGGTACGTTAGAGGAAGAAGATGTTTTACCCATTGAAGAAGAAGAAGATGATGATGAAGATATTGGTGGCCTAGAACATAGGGATAGAATAAAACCTATAGTTGGAGAGAAGAGAGATCGTGAGGTGACCCCTACATTGCATAAATAAGAGGATGACATGTTACAGATGGGCACAATTGAAATAGATACAAATCAGACCACTTAGGAGCCTCAATTTAAAATGATGTTCATAATAGCAAGGGCTTAGGGAGAGGGAACATCAAAACCCTTAAGGAGATCACCTAACACTTCACCTCATAAGGTAGAGCCAGAAAATAAGAAAAGACATAGGTATAAACTTATGGAGGAAGAATCTAGGGAAAGTGTAACAAGTACTCCAAAAAATCTTGAAAACACAGAGGAGCCTCAAGGATAAGAAATAAAGAAGGATGAGGGGGAGTTGAAGGAGACAGGTCTAGAAATATAAAAGGGAAAGCCTTCGAGTGTGCCCCATACTACATAAGAAGGTGAAGGATTGGTACTGGACTTGGGCGCCCGGATTCCAAAAGGTAAGCATACTAGGAAGGAGAAGGAGGACGAAGAATATGAGACCCCTGTAGTTTGGTATGTGGATGATATAAACAAAATCATATGCATGTGGTTCTAAAGCACTTTGGAGCCTAAGGATTTGTATGGGTGGTAGCTTATGAAAGTAGAAATGGCCAACGCATGTACATGTAAGAAATTATCTTGGTCTATGTAGAATCATATGGACGATCCAAATTTTGATGTGTGTGAAGAGTCATGTGTTTCACCCAGGATGAAGGAAGATCCCTGCATTAGGTATGTGAATGTTAATCCCACTATTATATCTAATGAGAAGGTGAGTAATGCTTTGGTGAAGGTATCTGCAGAGGTTACACGCAGAAACATTGATAAAGTGGAAACCATTAGGGAATTAATAGATGATAACAAAGACAAGGATAAGGAGATAAAACACTTAAAAAAAGAGAAGGAAAGGGATGAGGCAAAGGAAAAATATTTGGTTAGTATGGTATAGGACATTGGAGATGACATTTTAAAGGTAAGGCCACACCTTGAATCACAATTTATAGAAAAGTTTCCTTCTGTGATGCATTACATACGCACTCTAGTAAAGTTGGTAATTGATGAAGGGCCGATGCGTGTGCCATCAATAAAGGATTCTATAGAGGAGGTAGTAAGGTCTAAGGCCATGATTGTAATTAAATTTATGAGTTATGAATCCTTGTTGCATGTACTAAAGGCTAAGTTGAAAAAGGCAAATCAAGCTCTAAATATGTGTGCAACGCCATATTTGATTATTGGGACAAGGAAAATTAAATAGGATAATGAGGTCCTGAAGGAAATGAAGAATGAGATGCTAAGGTTCATGGAGAGGCTTTATGTAGTAAAAGAAAAGTGCAAAGTGCTTACAGAAGTCTAGGTTCTACATAGGGAAAGAATGAACAAAATTGGGAAGCTCATTACACAGAAGATGGATTTCATAAAGGGGATGGTTTCTAGCATGGATAACATTGTTAGAATTTTATAGAATGAAAAAGAAATCGTGTTGGGCCTTGAATATTGACTAAGTACTAAAATGCGTTTGCACGTGTGAAACCAATAAAGAGAATGGCGCGTGAAGATAAGCACATAGGAAAAAGGTTTAAGAAGGGTTTTGGAGAAACCAAGGCACATGTAGAAGGTAGAATATGGGGTTCATATGACTTAGCCATATTTGGAATTCTAAAGGAAATTAAGGAAAAATGTGACCTGACTAGGCATGCTGAATGGATAAGGTGCTAGCCTAGAACCTTGGAGGTCAAGAAAAGGATATTCCACGTAGGGAATATTCTTGAAAGATATCATTACAGAGAGTGGAGGGTTTGCAAGGGGATAAGCATTAACCATTAGAGGACCACATTAACACTTGGCATGTGATCTATTTAGGAGATAAGACATGATAGTGGATGATGAACCTATAAAGAGAGAGATGCTTGGAATTAAAGAGAGACATCGATTGATAGATGAGAGCAGAGAAGAGGATGCATAAAGAGTAAGATGTAGGGTAGTTGAATGTTGCAGTAGTGCTAGGGTTTAGAGAAAATTCGTGCTAAGGGGTCTGAAGGATGTAATAAGCCTTTTTATGGCATTAGAGTCTATAACAAGGGATGAACTGGGAAGGCATAGTTAGGATATCATACCAGGGAAGATCTGTGAGAGATGAGTCCTAGTCATTTGATATGTATGGTCTTTAATGACCTATTTTGATTGTAACGTGGCTACCAAAATCACTCAAAATGAATATATATCTAAGGGTTTTTTCTATATATCATGTTTAAGGGTCTGAAACCTCTTATTTTGTGACTTTTATGAATCATATATGATTCATCATGCTTATTATAAATGATGCTTAGTTCATTTAATATATTAATATGTGGATCTGTAAGTTTCCCTTCCACTTTTGTTTTAACTAAGTAAATGTATTCTCATTTTGCAAACCATCTCCCATCAATGACAGAACCTTATCATAATTCTCAAATAAAGGAGGGGCTTGACACCCACGCGTGCTTTAGGTGATCACCCAACACTTGCTGGGTGATAGGATGATGCGCATGGGTTTAGAAACTTATACTAAGGGTACATAAAAATGATTATATCTTGGTTCTATTTTTGGGACCTCTTTTCGAAGATATTGTGAGAATGATGCATGATGACAAAGTGCCTAACGTTGGATAGTATCGAAGCATTGTTTAAGAGCACAGAGGATGTGTTTTCTTAGAGATTTATTATTGGATCTGAGTTTCATACATGTAGATGGGTAGAAGAGCACCCGTATCATAGATGTAGGAGACCTTCTTTTGTTTCTTTCCAGTGGAGCTGTATGAATGGATTTTGATGTACGCATCTAGATCAAGATGGTATAATAGATCTCATGTGTGGACCCAAGATGAATATAAGAGGTTGCAGGATGCTAATTTGAATTGGAAACGTGTTGTTGATCATTGGTGGAGAAGAGTACTGACTAGTTATACCCTCGAATATACTATTTATACGTATTCTTGTCCAGAGGTTCTTGAGTTTGAGTTCCTAAAGGATCCTAGAGGATTTTTTTTGTGTTCAGAGTTCCTAAAGGTGTTGAGGATGTTGCATAGCATGTACACAAGTGTGAGCTGTTAGGGCAAAAAAAGGGGATGACTACCCTAGAGTGGAAGGCAAGTCAGTTTGCAACAACAATGCAAGGATGCATGCATAGTTGGTATCGAAAGTATGACCCCCATCAGATAGTGGTAGATTACACTGTGTTGTGGAATGCCTTCCTGACTAAATTCCATATCCCTGAGTTTGAATATAAGAGAATTAACATGTTGAAGGAGATTAAACAAGGTATGGCAGAAAGTGTCTGGGAGTACGATTCATGTTTCAAGAATCTCTTATCAAAATTGTCTTATGATATTCATCCTTCTTAGCATGCTACATGGTTTTTTGGATGGTTGATAACACCTTTTAGGAGATAAATTTCACACAAGACTTTCATAGACCCGTGTAAGGCCATGGAAGCTGCCATGCACGTTGAGGTTGTTAGAATCATGGATACCAATGTTAGCCCTTTTCTTGAAGCTCATATTGCTGCAATGTCAAAGCAGCTAGAGAAGCTTTCTATGAACTCGGTGCATGAGAATTGCAGTGGCCTATGGTGCATGGATTGTGAGGTAGAGGGGCATACATAGGATAATTTCCCATGGAGATTGGTATGTGCCATGACAAGAGACTATGAGATTTTCCACAAATATCATGATACAAGTAGGTGCCCACTACTACAGTGAGTGATATGTGAAAATGTGTCTTTCTATTGAAATATTTGCACCTCAACTACTCATGATACCAAGGATTGTAGGTTGATTGACCAGATACATGATGCCATTGATATTGGTATCCACCAGACCATCCTTGGAAGAAAATCCAAGGATGGTGGTCATCACTTTGAAGGGCACATTGATGGAGGGGCACGTGGAAGACATTTACAAGGAGAATTTTTTGGTAGTGGTAACCACAAAGGAGGAGGAAGTGAGTTCCCACATGGAACCTATTACAATTGTGGGCCTATGGAGAACTATAAGTGTGAATGCCTGTATTTATTATAATGCTCTTGGTGTGGAAAAATCACAAGTATGAGGAGTGCCCAAATCTATTTGAATATATGAGCACACAACACCAAAAGGAAAACAACGCCAAAATGGTAAGTGTAAATAAGGTCAATTCACAATGGATTCCAAGGGTGGTGTGTGAGTTGGAACTAGAGCCTATACTAGTTATCAAATGAGTTGAGACTATGCGTGTAAGAGAAGTACCAAGGCAGAGATCGTTGGTTATTAGAGAAGAGGTGGTACATGGAAATTATCTAGACCCTACTCATCAGAAGGAGGTGTTTCAAGACACCATGGATGTAATACGAAGCCTACAAGGAGATATATTGTGCCTAAAAGAGAAATCAAGGTAGTCATAACAAAGGAAAATTGTCGAGGCTCCATAAAATGATCTGGATGAGGTTAGGGAAGTATGCAAGATGTTAAGGAAAAATAATATCATTCCTTTGCTAGGGTAATGGTTACAGGAAAAGGTACCATGTGCCAGAGTAGAGCATAAAAGGAAGGTTCTACATGCTAACCTTCCTCCCCATAGCCTTGACTATGATAAGGAGATTACCTTTAATGCTATTGTGGATGGGTGGATTTTGAGAAATATTCCAATTGAAACACGTGTGGAGGTCAATGTACTCACTCTATACACATGGCATCAAATGGAAAGGTCCCCATTATAGCCATCCTTGAATGCGCTGTATATTGTTAAGAAGACAAAGGTAATGCCATTGGTGTCTTGAAGGATGTTGTTATCACCATCCAAGGGGTGAATTTCACTAGGGGTTTTTAATTCTTGGCGCTAGCCAAGGTAGACAACTTTCCAACATTATTTGGGTGCCCCTGGTGCTATAAGAACAATGCTGACCTATGGTTCAACAAGGGATACACAAGATTTGAGAAAAAGTGAGAATGGGTTATCATTCCCTTGACCGATGGAAATTCAGCACCCTATATTGAGCCCTTGGGTGAAGAATTTATTAACAGGATCTATGTGCACTCTATCAGGGACCTTAAGGTGATTCACCATATAGAAGGAGTTATTCAGTTTGAATATGCTTAGTCCATGAGTGATAAAACTAGTGTGGCATGTGACAATTGGGCGTATGGGACTTATGAATTGATTGTGCCACAATTAAGAGGCTTTATTATGAGAGTGAAAAATGCATGCTTAGTCAAGTGCCTGAAAGAAGTTACAAATTTACTATGAAGGGGCCAACCCTGATGTTTTCTTATAAGAGATGGAGACCCAATGGAAAAATGAGACTAAGAGGAGAGGGATGCTTATCTATAACTTTCTTAGGACCACATCACGTTGGTGGGAAACACATCTCGATAGCCTTCTAGGGTGGTGTGAAGTGAGAATCATGTTCTCTGTTAGGTTTTCCCAAATCAATGCACCCACTTTCATACAAGACTATCATGGGAAGGAACACGTCTCATTCCACATCCAAGCATGTGAGAAATCCTAGATGAAAGACATGGAAGCCTTGCTACCTTCTTTATGCATGAATAATCTATACTCCAATTTACAAGGTTGTGCACACATGGTATATTCACTTTGACATGTGCCGTCAAACAAGAAATTTGTAAGAGTTGATAATTAACCTCCTTCAAGCTTTCAAATATTGGAGTACTAAACCATTAGTGGATAAGGCATTGTAGGCTATTATGCACATAACGATGGGAGATAGTGCTATGGAAGAAGATAGAATATTGGAGTTATTGGGTGAACCTGGTTTGGAACCACACTTTGATGAGGAAGAGTCAGAAGAGGTGCAACTTGAGCGTGCATGCATGGAGAAAGAGAAGGGTGATATGGTCTATGCAATAGATGGTGAAGAGATGAAGAGTTTGGATGTTAACCATAATGAAGGTACACGTGAAGTTATTGATAGTGTTTATGAACAAGAAAGCACCTAACATGAACCCCTTAAAACAAAGAAGGTTAAGATCAGTTCAGAAATGGAACCTAAGGAGGCCACTATTGGAGACTTTTGGTCAGAGAAGGAGGTTTCAAAGATCATTAATCTATTGTGTGAGTGTTAAGACTTATTTCCATTTAGATACCATGAGATTAAAGGCATCCACCACTCCTTGGGGGAAATGAAAATCAAGTTAAAGGAGGGTGTGTGCCCGATTTAGAAGAGGCCTTATCGAATGAATCTGAATCTTTACATCAAATTCAAAGAGGATATAAATAAAATGATCACTTTAGGCATCATTGAAGTTGTGGAAGAATAAGAATGGGTAATCCCCATGGTCATCAACATTAAAAATGATGCAAGGATAAGGATCTATGTTGACTACAGGGACATAAATGTGGTATGTGTAATTGAGCATTTTCCAACCCCTTTTACTAAGGAGATCCTAGAAGGAGTGACTAGGTGTGAAATCTATTCCTTTACAGATGGATTCTTAGGATAACATCAAGTTAGAATTGCTAAAGAAGACCAAGAAAAGGAAACTTTCAACACTAAATGGGGAAATTTTTTCCTACACGGTCATACCTTTTGGACTAAAGAACATGGCTGTTGTGTTCTCATGCATAGTTGTCCATGTATTTCATAATTTTATCCATAAGTTCCTTCAGGTTTACCTTGATGACTAGATGGTGTATGGACTAGTGAAAGACCATTGTGATAGTTTGTGGTTGATGTTTGAAATATGTTGGAAGCTGCACATATCCCTCAAAATCAAGACATGTTTCTTCACTACTCCATTTTGAAACCTGTTGGCGAACATCATATGTAACAAAGGATTCCTGGTGGATCCCACAAAAGTTCTCATTATTGTGGGATTAGGGAGCCTACTAGCCAGAGCACAATGCATAGATTCCTTGGACATATGGGGTACCACTATAAATTTATCAAGGGGTATTCCAAGATCGTCGTGCCATTAGAGAAGTTACTAAAGCACAAAAGTGCATTTTACTGGGGAGATGCGCAACAGACATCGTTTGATACATTAATGAGTAGGATTATCACTACGCTCATCTAACATTTTCCCTCTTAGGATAATCCATTTCATGTACATATTGATGCTTCAAGGATGTCAATTGGGGCAGTCGTAACACAACTTGAAGAAGGGATTATTAACCACCCCTTGTTTTTTTCTAGCAAGAAGTTAACACCAGTAGAATAGAACTACATTACTACTTAGTGCAAATTTCTATCAATGATCTACACACTGCACAAATTCAGGCAATATATTTTGGCAACACCCTTCATATTCTACATAGATCACATGGCATTGAAGTACCTGGTGAAAAATCCCATTTTGGAAGGTTGCATATGTCAATGGGTTTTGTTGTTTCAAGAGTTTGAGTTTACAGTTATTGTGAAACAAGGAAAGAGTAACTCAGGGCTTGACCATTTGTCAATAATTGACTCAATGGAGGACACATAGAGCATTAAGGATGTTATGCAAGACACACAACTATTGAGGTTATGGCACACACCCTCTGAATTAGAAGATATTGTTGTGTTTCTAAAAACAGGTGTGGATCCTAAAGGAATGAAGACTCTGGAAAGAAAAGAATTAGCCATATTCATCGTGCCCTACATGATAATCAGTGGAGAATTATACAAACTAGGTTGTGATGAGGTTTTGCGCTAGTGTATGTTGGAGCATGAGAACATTGCAATCATGGAGGAAGCACATGGTGGGATTGTAGGAGGAAAATATGGAGGGAATACCACCACATGAAAGATTCTAGTGGCAGGGACTTAGTGAAATAGCATCTACCAGGATTGCATTGAGTTTTGTAAAGGATTGTGACCATATCTAGTGCCTTAGAAAGCCAAGAAGAAGGGATGAGATGCCCTTGAGGCAGATAGCTAGCGCAAAACCATTTGAAAAGTGGGACATTGATTTTGTAGGACCAATTTCACTTGCTGTGTGAAGGATTAGTTCACACTATATCATCACTTTCATTGACTATTTAACAAGGTGGGAAGAGGAAGTGCCTACAAGGGACTTCACAACATCAACAACAACAACTAGGTTCTTACGAGAAAATATAATTAATAGATATGGATGTCCACTGAGCTTAAATAGTGATAGGGGTACTCATTTCTTAAATGAGACAGTTAGGATCTTGTTGAAAAATTTCATGGTACCTGTACGATGGAAAAGTGACAAGCGAGCATGGGAATCTACAAGAAACTCTTCCTTGCACCCGACCTCCTGAGGTCATGCCGAGATAGCCGGTGGGGATTGAATATGCGTGGGATTCAGACAAGATAATTGGGCAATCTGATGTCTTTGACACGCACTAGTGGAAATTGAAAATCTAAGGCAAAGAAGGCCCTCCTAACCTGAACTGGTGTGATAGATCGATCAACAAGGATGACTACTCGAAGGCTCCAATCAATTTCAAGCTCTGGCATGATTTGGTCTATAGGTTGTGGAATACGTGGAAAATGTCCTGGGATAGTTTCGTGTATGTCTCTCGATAAGGTCATAGGACGAATGATAAATATAATTGACTCTATGGGAGATTCTCTAGCCTAGTGTAGAACTCCTTAGCTTTGTTAGCTGCTATGTCCAATAAGGATAACTATTCGATGATGATAGGTGGAAGTGGAGTAGATCTGAATGCTAGTGTGCATAGGCCAACATCTATGTCTGATTCACCTATGGGCTCATTGGGCTGTGTAATTTGTGGGTCACAACCATAGATTCATATTTGTTGTGGTCCTATTATGGTCATGTGCTAAATCAATCCCTAATCCCTAGTATCCAATATTCATATGCCTTTTCAGCTTCTATATTCAGAATTAATAATTATGTGATCTTCTCAGAATATCTTACAGGCGTTTGTGCAACCTGATTTCTCAAGTTGGTATCTATATCTGTGAGAGTGTCTCCAGTGTCTAGCTGTGGGACTAAAGGATCACAGCCAAAGGTATGCTCTCTTTCAAACCCTTCTACAGTCATGCAGGTATGAATCTAGGGTAATCTGTAGTTTGGATGATTTGACCAAAACTTATGTGGTTGATCGTCTTCTATATTCAACCCACTCAACTGTGAGCTGATCTGTTGTAAGTTTGTCGTTGTTCGGAAGACTTGGATCCTAAGACTTTGATCAATATCAGTTATGGCTGTGGTGATATTGGGTTGGGGTATGATTGGCTCGAATACGTATTCCCTGGGCTCTCTAGGTCCTGTAATTGTTATACAAAAGAAATTTATATAAATCTAACTAATGACAGAGCAAACTAATTGTGAAAGATATGTCTATGTATATTCCTAAATCTGATATATCTATCTACTAAACAGAATTTAAAGAACAACTATCTAATATATCTAGAATTGACAGTTTAGAATAAAAAATTAAAACAAACAAGATAACCGAGTATAGCTATTTGTCTGTGCAACTGTGAACCTATTCTAAATAATGAAACAATTGATCTAGTCTATTTGAAAGACTCTCAATCCTACCTCAGAAGTGAGGAAAGAATCATAGTTTCTCAGAAAATATCAATCCCCATAGCTTCCCTGGTAATATCGAAAGTAAGATTGACTGAAATAAAGCAATTAACTACTCTATTTGATACAATTCTAATTAGAACTTTGAAAGCTAGAACCTGGATTCTCCAGAACAGTGGTGAATCCAATGGTGTGTGTGATCTTGTCCCCTCAGTGTGATCTCCTCGTTCCTTCGTGTTCACTTGGATCCAGAAAAGCATGTAATGCTAGCATCAACAGAAGTAGATATTGGGATAAAGGAAGCTTAGGATGCGGACTGAATACAATGCGAGTAGGAGAGAGATAGCGCAAGAGTACAGAGCTTGGCTTATGCAATTCCTAGCGGGATTTATTGCGAGTCATGCAACATAAAATTTCCAGAACCTGAAACTATCCTATTTGAAGAGAAAAACATACAACTTTAATGGCTTCTTATTGAAAACAAACTATTCTACTCCAATGGATTGGATAAAATATCAATAGCATTTTCACAAGATGGATATGTGGCTTCCTAACAGAAAAACAACATTAACTAGGCATGCAATGAAAGAAACTAAGAATTCTAAATAAAATGAAAGACTAATCTATTGCAATGAGAAATTTAGAGGAAAATTTGAGGGGCCATTTGCTTGAGCACAAGCCAAATATTTATAGCATTTTGATTTACCCAAGGTAAAAACCAAATTAATCTCTTAAACTATAAACAATGGAAAAACACTATTCCAGGGAACCAGAATCATTAATGCAAGCTTATGGCGGTGAAAAAAAGATGGTAAACATTGAAATTTATGTGAGTCGTGTTAAAATAGAATTCTGGAAAATGCGTAAAGGACAGCCGCCATGAGCAGGGTGGCGGTTACAGGACTACCGCCCTGTTTAGGGCAGCGATCACAAGACCGCCGCCCACGTAAGGTGGTGGTTTCATGACTGAAGAGAAAAAGGCCAAGAAAAGAGGGGAAAAGAGAAAAAAAAGCTTGGGGGAGCTAAGCGGGGCATGTGGGATGATAACGCATACTTGGAGAGATTTTCCAGATCCTGAACACCTTTCAAGGATACTTTTATCATCATTGGGGTACATGTTACGTTGTTCCGATGGTGCAGTACCATACAATTTTGAGTATGTACATATTTCCCCCTCGGAGAAGCATTTTAGCCATGAAGAGGTGCAAAATGGTGGGTCCGAGTATGGCAGTCCCAAAATGGGAAGTTGAAAGTTATACCCGATACGTCCGTGTGTAGAAATGACGCCATCCAAAATTCCCACTCCCTGCAAAATGAAAAGAGAACTCAAGTGCAGATAGACAAGATAGATCATAAAATAAACACTAAAATAACGGGAAATGAGGACATACCATTTATGCAGGGGTAAGAACTTACCTCCGTCGGTGCTTTAAACCTACGAAAAAAAAGCATTTTAAAACAAGTCAGGTTGCTATATATATGAAAGTGGGCCCATTTTCCTATTCATTTGTGCACATTGATTTGATTGATTTTGAGCTCTGGGACCCATGGTGATGTTTTCTTACGAGAGTAGAGTCAAAATGTTCATGGCAGGATAGTGATCATGCCTCCACGAGTGGAACATCGACCTGTGAGATCACATGTTAGTTTTCTTCAATTTATCCTTTTCACCCCCTTAATTTTAAAATGCTAAAATCTTTGTCATGGGGGGGTAATTTTTGAAAATGTTAGGATTAAAAGGTCCATCTAGGGGGGGCGCCTACTGGGTAGGCTTTGTTTTTAGTTAAAATGGTCCCTTTTCACATTTTTTGGCCTTTTTAAGCTTGAAAACCCGCATGGGTTTTCGAGACATGACCGCCGCCCTGCCCAGGGCGGCGGTTACATGAATGCCTCCCTGTTCATGGCAGTGGTTACATGACCGCTTCCCTTAAGGCGGCAGTTATGAAACCGCCTCCCTGCTTAGGGCGGCGGCTTTTGCACAAAATGGCAAAAGAACATCTGTTTGAGATTATTTTTGCATTTTTAGCATTTCTATGTGTTTTCATGATTTTTCTAATATCACTTGGATGCTAACCTGACTTTGTTTTGTGTTTTTTTGGGTGTATGCAGGTGAGGGAGGAGTACATTTGGTGGAGCTGAGAGAGAGAGAGTGTGACTGACTCCCAGTAGTACTAGATGCACTTTCACAAGATGAGGAGGACACTCTTTAGAGGGCCGGGATATTGTGTATCTCACGTGTTCCACATGTTACACCATCTAGTCACATTCTTTGTGACTTATTCTCCTATTGGGATGCCGATCGAAACACCTTCCGATTACCAGGGTTCTAAGGTGAGTGGACCATCACACTAGAGGATGTTTACCATATCCTAGGGGTCCCGATCATTGGGATACGTCTCACTCATTGAGATAGCAGGTTCGCGGGCCCAAATAGCATAGTGGGCCACTTATATGGGAGATGTAGTTATCTCCAGGGGTTCGAAGAAGGGGGTTAGAGTTTGATCCATTCCTAGTTTACCCCATCCCCTTACTTCGTCTGGCTATTATGGGAATCCTTGCCTCGAGACTGATCAACGAAAAGGGAGGAGACACATTGCTATACTGCTGGTCCCCCATCATTGCACAGATCGAGGGCCATGTCCGGATTTACGCCTAGGGAGATAGACATACTTGGGACCACCTACCATGACTTGTACAAGGTAGTCCATTTACAGGGGCAGTCTTTGAGCCACCCAACCCTAGTCATGAGTTGGGTTTACGAGTACTTCATTCCCTATGGTAGAGGTCTAGAGGTGACAGATCCTAGAGCTTTGAGGGCAGCCAAATGGAAAGATATGTCAGTTCTCAGAGCTCCTCATCATCTAGTTACTTCTCTGACCACCGATGACATGGAGGCCACACCATATCAGACCATGGTAGGTATATGGGGCGACGAGGGCTCTTAACTTTGATCTCCTACTCCACCACAAGACAACTTATTGACAGAGTGGGGCGAGTGGAGATACACCCCTTTGGCCAAGTTCCTTAGAAAATTGGCCTACCCTACATGGGCACACTTTCACCGGTAGTTCCAGTATACAACTCAGTTCAAGAGGCCAGAGGGGGTCCTAGAGGCTGGGGTTGGACAGTTGTTACTCCTTACATTCCTATTGTGGCCAGGAGGGTAGTACGTGCCCGAGGGAGAGCCGGTGCAGCCTCAGGAACCCTTGCTTTGGATTGTCTATGGGTCTTGCCCATAGTAGCAATGACCCCATCGAACATAGAACTCCGAGTCTGAGGAGTTTACAGGGGGAGAGACAGAGGAGGAGAGCAGAGGAGGGACAGTGATCCTGAGTGGCATGACACTCAGGATATCATGCAGAGCAGAGAGGGCCGAGCAGATTGTAGAGAGAGTTACTCTAGTTTTAGAGGAGCCACTCTCCCAGGGCCATGGTGGGGAGGACAAGTCCATTGTAGGACGCTACATTGCTCCAACCACATGGAGGAGTATCTCAGCCAGTGGCGGCATCTGTGGTAGGTGCAGACCCTAGAGATCCATCCTGGAGGCTTGGTGATCCGTGTAAGTTACCATCCTATCCTTTTAAAGTTTGTTTTTAATTAGGATTTCCTTAGTTACTATCTCTCCTTTCGTTTGCTCTTGTATTTTATCTCTTGTTTTGTTTCTAACTTATTTTCTCCTTTGTTTGTAGAGACCACCGATGAGTGGCGGGACTTGATTCACAGGGTATGCATCGATACCCTGATCATCCCCATGAAGAGGACCCACGCAGAGTTGTCTGTGGACAGTTGGGGAGCCCTCCGCAGACTGGTAGACACACTGACATCTTTTCCCCAGTCTGGCATATGGCCAGGATGGCATCAACTCTCCGCACGGAGCTAGCAGGCGTATAGGATAGTCAGAGCGCCTGATGAGGAGTCATTCTCGTGGTGAGACTGCGGCTGCCCCTCAGGATCCTGAGCCCTCCGTGCACTTAGAGCACTGGCGTAGCCAGAGTCCTAGGCGTGGGCGTGCGCCTTCAGAGGGGTCTCATAGGGGTTGAGAAGCCACTTGGCTCTCCTAGATTTTGTATGATACATTCTTTTGTATATACCAGGCTCTTTGAGCATTTTGACCATGCTCAGCACATGATGGCATTGTACAGAAACTTCAATTATCTATATATTTATATTCTCTTTGGATCAGACTTTTGGCATTTATGGATTACTTGCATTTCCATTTCCTCACGTGAACTATGATATTATGCTTATATGATTTTTAGAATGTATGCAATGGAGAACAAAATGATACAAATGTTTACTTTCTTTTTGTATTTCATGATGCCGATATATGATAATGTAGACACAATTTGATTTTGAATTTTAGTTTCAATAAGCAATTTTGAATGCCTCATATTTGTTTTGGAAAAGTGGTGAAGACAAAACGATATGATGAGCAGATAGACTTTCCCCTCTCCTAACTCCACACAACTAGTAAGATGTGAGGGCTCATCACCAAGAGCTAGAAATGGCACAAGTTGTGAAATGTGTTGAAATGGAAGTGATGAGAGATAGACAAAGCTTTGGTGGAACCAAATTAGGATGCTACAAGCTTACTCCACTCGAGTGACTTCATAGTTTTGGGATGCAAATTTCTTTGTGGTTTATCTAGACTTAGATCAGTAGATGGCCACATGGTAGACAAAATCTGGTTTTTATGATTTTGAACTCTTTTGGAATTTTAGACATCTGATTCATTTGTTTTTGACTCAAGACTTCAATATTTGAATTGTTTATCTATGGCCTTTTACGTTTGTTTGTCAAGAGGACCCCCTACACCTTGCCCCATGCTAGTAGTAAGAAGTATGGGCTTATCACCATAGGCAAGATATAGGTGAGTAAGGGCATTTCCATCCTTTCCCAACCCTACGTAACTATTAAGAGACGCAATCTCATCACTGAATGTTGGTGGGGTAAGTAAATGTGTAAATTTAAAATTTTTTGTTTGATTCTATACTTGACTTGTTTACTTGAGAAAAATGTCAGTATGTTTTTATTTCCAAAGAGATATTCATACGGGATAGATGTGACACCGTGAAGCTTCTAGAATAGACCATAGGCAAGACACCTATCCTAAGAAGAAACCAAAAGTGAGAATAAACCCGCAGATATTGGCATGGTTACTATTAAGACTTTGTCATATCTAGCTTTATTTGATGAAATGATATCTGAAATAATTTGATGATATCATGGAAATAGAGAAGTACAATTAGAGTGTTTATGCCAACAACATCATGAGTTTGTAATGAATTGCTTTGAGAACAAGTGGACAAAATGATCCTAATCTATATGAAGATGCAATGTAGATATAATTATACAAGTAGTGCTAGCTACTTACGCATAGAATCATTTGAGGTGCAGGGAATTGATTGTTTCACCAAATTCCTCACCTTCCAGCGTACATAGGAGATATACACCATTTCCATAGTCCTTCACGACTCGGTATGGGCCCAACCATTTGGGCTGGAACTTCCTTCCTTCA
This sequence comes from Taxus chinensis, assembly GCA_019776745.2. Lineage (NCBI taxonomy): Eukaryota > Viridiplantae > Streptophyta > Pinopsida > Cupressales > Taxaceae > Taxus > Taxus chinensis. The sequence goes on along the minus strand of CM034154.1, from coordinate 430,444,645 downwards.
CCGGTCTTTTTGTCAATCCGGCTGTCTAGCCTTAGAACTAGATCACCTTCATATATGTCACGTTCATATACCTTCTTGTTATACTGTCCGGCACATCCGGTTAGCATAGACTCTGTGTCATTGTTCAACATCTAACCTAGCTTCATCTAGGCTTTCTAGTTGGGAGAGACATGCTTCTCTATAAGCGTCTTCATCTAGAATCCCTTGTAATGAAATGTGGAGACTGGGTATTTCAACCTCAAGTGGGAGAACTACTTCTGCCCCGAATACTAGCGAGAAAGGAGTCACTCCTGTTGGTGTTCTTATTGAGGTTCGGTGGGCCCATAAGGCCAGATATAACTTCAAATGCCAATCTTGTTTGTTTTCTTTCACCGTTTTAAGGAGAATGGATTTTAATGTTTTGTTTGTCGCATCAACCTGTCCATTAGCTTGAGGGTAATACAAGGAGGCTATATGATGGCTTATTTTATATTTATTGCATAATTTACATGAACTTCATCATTCTTAAAAGAAGTCCCATTATCTGAGATAATGACTTGCGGGACACCATACCTGCAAATGATTTGGTTCAAAATGAACTTGGTGATTATAGGACCTGGTACAGTAGTAAGAGGCATAGCCTTTACCCACTTGGTAAAATATTCAGTGGCCATGATTATAAAATTATGGTTGTCTATAGATGAGGGAGAGAATATTCCCTATTAAATCTAGGCACCATGTAGAAAAGGGCCATGAAGTAGCGATTGGTTGTAGAGCTTGTGCCGGCATGTGAATCTCATGAGAAAATTTTTGGCATTTATGACACCTTCATACAAACTCTACTGCGTCGTGTTCTAGAGTAAGCCACAAATAGCCCATTCGATGTATTTTTCGAGTGGTGGCATGGCCACCGAAGTGGCCTCCACACATCCCAATGTGAGATTCGTGGAGAATCTTCTCGGATTCTTCTATGTCGACACATCTTAGAAACATTCCATCGAATGCTTTTCGATAGAGCACTTGCTCTATAATGATGTATTTGGCTACGATAATGTGTAACCACCTTCTTCATTGCAGCATAGCACCTTCTGGATACGTATGGTCCATGATATAATTAATAATATTGGTATACCAAGGACACTCAGAGATAGAAGGTCAGGTTTCGACGTGGTATACACACTCATCTGGAAAGTCCAGATCTACTAGATTGCCTCCGTCTAATGGATTATCAGCTAACCAATCCACAATTATTTGTCCTTTAACCGACTTCTGATTTATGAATGTTAATTCAAATTCACCCATTAAGGTTATAAAGCGTCCAACATTTTTAGACAAGGACCCTTACGTGAGGAAGGTTCGTAAATGTTCTATTTTTACAATGACCTTTGTTTCTTGATTTAACATGTAATGTCTTAAGCATTTTGTTGCAAAGACTATGGTGAGGCATTCTCATACTGCTTGTGTGTAGCGTGTTTCATAATCAAGCAATGTCTGACTAATGAAATAGATCACACGTTCCCTATTATCATCATCCTCTTGAGCCATCATACAGGCTAGCGAGACATTGGTGGCTCGCGAGTATTAAATTAACAGGTGATCTGGCTTAGGTGGCATTAGCATAGGTGGTGATAACAAGAAACGCTTAACTGCGTTGAATGCTTCATTGCAGTCTTCGGTCCAATAAATTCTATAATCTTTCTTGAGTAGATTGTTGATTAGATGAATGGCAAAACTTAAGTCTGAGATGAATCTCCAGATTGCACCAAGCTTTCTGAGAAATGACCTGATTCCAAATTCATTTGAAGGCGGGACCATTCCGAGAATAGCCTTAATTTTGGTTGGGTCAACATCGATCCCGTGTGATGATATAATGTAACCTAGGAGCTTCCCTCCTGTCACACCAAAGACACATTTTTCTAGATTTAGCGTGACTCCGTATTCTATTAGACGTGAAAGAATGATGTGAAGCACTTCCGGATGGTCACAATGCTTCTTGGCCTTGGCCAACAAGTCATCTACGTAGTATTCCACAATTTTATGAATAAGATCATGAAATATATACGTCATAGCCCGCTGGTATGTAGCGCCAGCGTTCTTGAGTTCGAATGGCATAACAACATAGCAATAGGTTCCCCAAGGAGTTATAAATGTGGTTTTAGCTTGGTCTTGTTCAGATATTTTGATTTGATTGTATCCCGAGAATCCATCCATGAGAGACAAAATTTCAAATCCAGATATTGCATCAACAATGACATCAATGGATGGCAACGGGTAGTCATCTTTAGGACACGCTTTGTTAATGTCTCGGAAATCTATGCAGATGCGTATCTTTCCATTGTTTTTTAGAACCGAAACGTTATTAGATACCCACTGAGAGTAATTGACTGGTTTGATAAATCCTACTTGGAGGAGCTTTATTACCTCCTCTTTTACTATGAGAGCTACTTTGGGTTTCATTGGTCTCGATTTTTGTTTAATTGGTTTTGCATCTGATTTAGTGACGAGGTTGTGTACCATAATGTGGGGTGAAACTCCTGTCATTTCCTTATAATTAAATGTAAATGCCTTATGATGTTCCTTGAGGATCCGAGTGTGTATTTCTACTTCTAATGGAGTTAGTGAAGATCCTAACTTCAATATCCTTGGTTCATCTTCCATTACGATGTTATTATCAATTGTTTCTTTGATTAGAGAAATGTTACCTTCTTCAAACTCAGGAGGGGATGGGGGTAGCTCCAGCTCATCTCCATTCTCAACTGTGTATATGTTGAGTTCCTTTTGTAGGGGAAGCTCTGTCATGGGATTCTCGAAGTAAGAAGATGCATGAGGGGTTAGGGATAAATCTACCACGTGATGGGTGAGATGTAATGCCGCATAGGCATTTAAGAAATCAAGAGTGGTTGTATCACTATCGATGTGGTCTAGGATAGTATATTTTTCAATTCTATTTAAAAGAGGATTTGACATTGTTTTTATCAATGGTTCATCACGAAGGGACACCATGAAATGTGTATCCTCTAACTTACTATTTAGAGTAAAGCATGACACTGAGGTTGCTATTGATTTTGTTTGCATGGGATTGCTTCAATTGATATGAAGTCAAATTCCATCCTTAAATTTAATATAGCCATTTTTTAGAGCTGTAAGTGCTCAGCTCTGGTTTCATATACTTCAGAGACTTGGTTTGCTACTAATTGCAAGTCTCCTAAAACCCTGATATTATTAGCACCGATCCTCTTAGCTAAGATGAGGCCAAGGAGGAGGGCTTCATATTCGACACCGTTGTTTGTGCATTCGAAATTTAGTTTGAAGGAAAATGGTAGGAATTTTCCTTCGGGAGAAGTAAGGATTACTCCACCCCCAGCTCCGTAACGACATTTAGCTCCATTGAAATGGAGATTCCAATACTTATCTAGGAATATGGGCACTGGGATATTTGTCGTGTTAACATCTTCTACGTCTACCATGTAGAGATCTACCGCTGGGAGAGAACCGACACCTAGGGCGCACCCCATGCCTACAGAATTAAATGGTAGGAACATTGCTGGATCCTATCCTAGTAATTCAACAATTTTTGTAGTAGTTCCTAATGATACTATTTCTACAGTGTTAGACTCATCTCTGGGGGCTGGGGTTACCTTGGCTAGGCTCATAGTTTTGAGATCTATCATAGGTACCAACTTTACTTCTGGTTTTGTGTCGATAGGTTTATTAAGTTGGTTTTTTGGGAGTTTAAACTCTGAGTTCATGCCTGGTATTCTTTTTAGGTCAGCCAGGTGTACATCGAATGGTTTTGGATCACCTTTGGCTATGAACACCTTTCCTAAATGCAAGAACCTTACTTCTTGAAATAGCGTAGAAGGGATTGCCTTCATACGGTGTATCCATGGTTAGCCAAGGATCATATTATAGTTAGTTTCCTGATCTATAATATAAAACTGAGTCAGGATTGTTTTGGGTCCTAAGGTGACCGGTAGTATTATAGTTCCAATGGAAGTGGCTTTAAGGCTGTCATAGCCTCTTAGCATATTTTGAGTCGTGGAACAATTGGTTTCTCCATACCCTAGCTTTTGAAGGAAAGAAAAAGGGACTATGTTAACTGCTGCCCCATCATCAACCATCGCGCATTTCACATAATAGTTATAGACCCACACTTGCAAGTGTAAGGCCGGATCACCTCAGTGTGCAATCTCAGCGTCTGTTGGCATTTTTTTTATTTCGAATATGAATTCGGTGTCCCTATACGGCTGCCCTGAAGGATGGATATCAAAGTCTATATGATTTACCTGTGTTTCAGAAGGTGGAGTGATGCTAATTAGATGACCTAAACCCAATGCTTCTAAAAGAGCAGCCCTGTGAGTAGGGGAGTTCTTTAATAAATCCAAAAAGGAGATGTGCGAGAAGGTTTTTGCTAGATCATTAATTAAATCATAAGCACTTACGGGTTTTGTTAATACTTGTTGGATATTGTCTGTTTCTGGCAGGTAGCTTGGACTTAGCTAAGAGGAATACTCTCGTGTCCTTGTTACAGCTTCTACGGGTAGTTCGGCATCTAATTCCACTAAACTGACTATCTTTGGTCAAGGCTGACTTCCTAATTGTGGCACAACTAATGGATTTAGCAAAGTTGAAGCTTCATGATCATTGTTTCCTGCAATTACACCCTTGTTTTTCCCACTTGGATTTAACTTGTTATTGTTGTGATTTGGGAGCGGATCATTGAAGATCTTGAGGGGTGCATTTTGAGGGGAAACTGCCCCTGTAAACGTATTTGGTGCTGGTGAGTCAGGATCTACCAAGAACATATCTATGAAAGGTTGTCTTTGTTCTTCTAGAAACTGTTACATGAATTTATCGTAGTCACGGCATGTTCTAGTGTCATGGCCCCAAATTTTGTGGAAACCACAATACGAATTAGGATTGTAATTCCTAGTTTGTTGGTTTGGTGCATATTGTGGCCCAAAAATTTGATCAAACCATTGCCTATTAAAGTTTTGTGTTTGTTGTTTTTTATTTTAATTCTGATTTTGATAACTAGTTGAGATTTGATTTGGATCCCATGTAGGGCTTCACCGTTGTTGCTGTTGTTGTGGATGATTAAAATCCACTGCATTGATTGTCGGGGTAAAGTTGTTGTTTTGTTTATTGTTTATTTTTGGTGGAGTATTCACAAAATTTGTCTTTCTAGCCTGATCGGTTACTCCATCCGTTGTCACTCTGCGATTTTTGTTAAGAATTTTAGGTCCTTGATTGACATTCATGATAATAGGATAAGTTGTAGTGTTTTGGTTGGAGGTGATTAACCTCCCGTTTGCTCCATATGTCTTGCGACCACTATCAATCGCCGCTTGATCTATTCGGAGAGCACTCTCAAGTACTTCATCATAAGTTCTTAGTGGGAACTTCTGGACTTCTTCCTTCACCTCTCTACTGAGAGAATGAAGGAATAGATCACATAGTTCCATCTAATCCATGTTTGGAGCACTTGTCAAAAAATAGAGAACTGTGCGCCATCTCTGGATGAAATGGGTGACATATTCATTGTGTTCTTGTTTAATGTGCAAGAATTCCCTGATTCTTGTTCTTAATAGTTTATTCATGTCAATGGACTTGATGAACTCTGACATGAGTTGCTTGAATGAATGGATGGAATCCTCAAGTATTCTATAATACCAATCGAGAGCGATGCCCTCCAAATTTTTGGGGAATATTTTAGCAACAACCCCATCCCATGGGAGTAGTTCTCAGATGGCTGTAGCGTAAGATTTGATATGTGCATTTGGATCTCCCTCACCTTTGTATTTGGGCAAATCAGGAAGAGGTCTTGGAAGCATGACGCTTCGTATGGTGAAATCTAAGGGCTCTTTCAAGTATTCTGAATATGTCCCTATCACATAGGTTTCAACCATTGATGGTGCCTATTGAGGGAGCGACGGTGGAATGGGTTGTTGATATGGCATTTCATATGCATTAGCAGGAGCATAAGGGAACCCTTGTGGTTGAGTAAACATACCGGGAGAGGAGAACATATCCCCTTGTGGTGATTTGGAGTACATGTTTAAGTATGAAGGGGTATTGTCCAAGAATGGATTATTTTGTACTAGACCGGGGGTGTCAGAATGGTGTTAGAAACGGTGGTTGTAATGGGCGTTTGGTGTGAATACTGAGGGGTCATGCCTAACGTGCCTATTCCTATGAGGAGGTCTACTTGGCTAGGATGGTGTGGAGGATTAGAATTTCCTGCCTGCATGAATTGAGAATGTTGATTTGCCTGAGCAATTTCTAACCCCCTCACTTTTTCTACTAACGTTAAAATGACTTCATTTGGTGAAGTCACGGTATTTTGTCTTAGTGGTAGTTGTTGTATATCTTGATGATGCATAGGCATGTGATATCCTGTTATGAACTGATTGCTGCCCTGCCAAGTTTTCCTGAGGGCATTTCCTATATGACAGTGGCATGGAGGTATTTTCTTGAAAAGAGACCTTCGGGTAGTGTTTGTAAACCTCCTATAGGTGGGTACATACTTTAGGAACATTGTTCATTCCTGGCGTAACGTATTGAATGTTCATCATCTAAAACTAGGTATGGGTCTAGCTTGTCTACTAATTTGTGGTCTAAGTAGTACATGGGGAGACGAACTAGATTCTCCTGTGAGCGTCATATTGTTCGAGCCTGAAGGCTTTATTTTTTGTGTTTGAGTGAGCTGATCCAACTCCTCTGTTTGGAAAGATGAGTTATATCTGACCCTTGGCGATGGAGTTTGCATTGATAATTAGTTATCTGAATAGTTGTCACCCCATACTAAGAGTGAGGGTGATGATTGTCTATTCAGTTGAGCGTAGTATGCCTCAAGACCTAAGAGGTCTACCATATGCATCGAATCCTGACATATTCGGGGGGTATATGAATACCCGCAGAATAATGGGAAAGAGAGAAGGTGATGAAAAAATAGGTAATGATGGTAGCAAAGATGAAAGAGTCATTTTTTTAATTTGAAAGAATCAGTAGAAATCTGACTCTAGACCAGAAAGTAGAAAGCTTCACATCGGACTCACCAATTTTGTACGATGGAAAAGTGACAAGCAAGCGTGGGAATCTACAAGCAACTCTTCCTTGCACCCGACCTCCCGAGGTCGTGTTGAGATAGCTAGTGTGGATTGAATATGCGTGGGATTCAGACAAGCTAATTGGGTAATCTGATGTCTTCGACGCACACTAGTGGAAATTGTGAATCTAAGGCAAAGAAGGCCCTCCTAACCTAAACTGGTGTGATAGATCAATCAAAAAGGATGACTGCTCGAAGGCTCCAATCAATATCGAGCTCTGGCATGATTCGGTCTATAGGTTATGGAATACATGGAAAATGTCCTGGGATGGTTTTGTGTATGTCTCTCGATAAGGTCATAGGACGAATGATAAATATAATTGACTATATGGGCGATTCTCCGGCCTAGTCCAGAATTCCTTAGCTTTGTTAGCTACTATGTCCAATAAGGATAACTGTTTGATGATGATAGGTGGAAGTGGAGTAGATCTGAATACTAGTGTACGTAGGCCAACATCTATGTCTGATTCACCTATGGGCTCGTTGGGCTGTGGGATTTGTGGGTCACAACCATAGATTCGTATTTTTTGTGGTCCTGCTATGGTCATGTGCTGAATCAATCCCTAATCCCTAGTATCTAATAGTCATATGCCTTTTCAGCTTCTATATTCAGAATTAATAATTGTGTGATCTTCTCATTATATCCTACAGGCATTTGTGTAACCTGAATTCTCAAGCTGGTATCTATATCTGTGAGAGTGTCTCCTACGTCTAGCTGTGGGACCAAAGGATCACAAATAAAGGTCTTCTCTCTTTCAAACCCTTCTATAGTCATGCGGGTATGAATCTAGGGTAATCTGTAGTTTGGTTAATTTGACCAAAACATATGTTCCTGATCGTCTTCTATATTCAACCCACTCAACTGTGAGCTGATCTATTGTAAGTTTGTCGTTGTTTAGAAGACTTGGATCCTAAGACTTTGATCAATATCAATTATGGCTATGATGAGATTGGGTTGGGGTACGATTGGCTCGAATACGTATTCCCTAGGCTCTCTAGGTCCCGTAATTGTCATACAAAAGAAAGTTATATAAATCTAACTAATGACAGAATAAACTAATTGTGAAAGATATGTCTATGTATATTCCTAAATCTAATATATCTATCTACTAAACACTATTTAAAGAACAACTATCTAATATATCGAGAATTGACAGTTTAGAATAAAAAATTAAAACAAACAAGATAACTGAGTATAGCTATTTGTTTGTGCAACTGTGAACCTATTCTAAATAATGAAACAATTGATCTAGTCTATTTGAAAGACTCTCGATCCTACCTCAGAAGTGAGGAAAGAATAATAGTTTCTCAGAAACTATCAATCCCCACAGCTTCCCTGGAAATATCAAAAGTAAGATTGACTGAAATAAAGTAATTAACTACTCTATTTGATACGATTCTAATTAGAACTTTGAAAGCTAGAACCTAGATTCTGCAGAACAGTGGCGAATCTGATGGTGTGTGTGATCTTGTCCCCTCAGTGTGATCTCCTCGTTCCTTCATGTTCACTTGGATCCAGAAAAGCTTGTAATGCTAGCATCAACAGAAGTAGATATTGGGACAAAGGCATCTTAGGATACAGACTGAATACAATGTGAGTAGGAGAGAGATAGCGCAAGAGTACAGAGCTTGGCTTATGCAATTCCTAGCGGGATTTATTGCGAGTCATGCAACATAAAACGTCCAGAACCTGAAACTATCCTATTTGAAGAACAAAACCTGCAACTTTAATGGCTTCCTATTGAAAACAAACTATTCTACTCCAATGGATTGGATAAAATATCAACAACATTTTCACAAGATGGATATGTGGCTTCCTAACAGTAAAACAACACTAACTAGGCATGCAATGAAAGAAACTAAAAATTCTAAATAAAATGAAAGACTAATCTATTGCAATGAGAAATTCAGAGTCAAATTTGAGGGGCCATTTGCTTGAGCAAAAGCCAACTATTTATAGCATTTTGATTTACCCAAGGTAAAAACCAAATTGATCTCTTAAACTATAAACAATGGCAAAACACTATTCCAGGGAACCATAATCATTAATGAAAGCTTATGGCAGTGAAAAAAAGATGGTAAACATTGAAATTTACATGAGTCATGTTAAAAGATCATTCTAGAAAATGCGTAAAGGACCGCTACCCTGAGAAAGGTGGCAGTTACAAGACCGCCACCCACGCATGGTGGCATTTTCATAACTGAAGAGCAAAAGGCCAAGAAAAGAGGGGAAAAGAGAAAACAAAGCACGCAGGGGCTAAGCGGGGCATGTGGGATGATAACACATACTTGGAGAGCTTTTCGAGATCCCAAACACCTTGCAAGGAGACCTATATCATCATTGGGGTACGTGTTACATTGTTCCAATGGTGCAGTACCCTACAATTTTGGGTACATACAGTACCCCACCATAATACTACCCATATCACCCACAAGCTAATGGAATGAATTAGGCATTTATTAAAATTATGAGTCACACGTTGACAAAAATTATGATGTGGGAAGATAAGATTGGGATGAAAAACTTTCATTTGTACTATGGTCATATAAGACTACCTACAGGAAATTGAACAAGGCCACACAATTCCAATTAGTGTTTCACGCAGAAGCTGTGTTACGAGTAGAATTCATGCTACCATCCCTATGTATTATGCACACAAGAGGATTTCTTCATAAAAAAGAACTACAAGAGCACATGGACAAATTAATGTAGTTGGATGAAAGGTGATCACTTACTAGGTAAAATCAGAAGGATGAAAAGGCACTACAAAAAGCATGGCATGATTTCCATATTAAAAACAAACAATTTGAGGTTGGGAAGATGGTCTTGCTTTATGAATCCAAATTTTTACGCCATCTTGGGAAACTAAATTCCATTGGTAAGGGCCATATTTCATCTCATACATCCTTGATTCAGGTGCATGCTAGTTACAAGCATTGGATGGGACAAGATTACCAGGACATTTCAATGGGATGAAGTTGAAGCTCTACTATAAATAAGGTTTTTGTGTAGTCATAAATAATGTAGTATTTCCATTTAGCCTAGGGTTTCCTTTAATGCATTTTCTTTTTTGTGTATTTCCCCTTGTCATTGCTTGTTCCCTTTCTTTTTTGTTTGTGTGTGTGTTGTGTGCTGGTAGCCTCTTATTATTTTCAAAAAATTTATATGCGTATAGGATGACTCATCCATTTTAGTGTGGGGTGGAGTAGTGTGACAAATAATAGAAGCTAATAGTGGAAGCTATGTTTTGATGGCCTAGATTGAAGAATCAAAAACACAAATTTTGGAAGAACATATGTGGAAAAGGTGGACATAAGGATTTTGGTGTTAGGAGATCAGTTGTTTCCACCAGCTTCAAAGAGAAATGGTATGTAGAAATACAATACCTAGATGGTGTATTTTTAGGAAAAGAATGGGTTTCTCACTGAGAAATATGGCTGTAAGTGACTACAACCATTGAAAAAGCACCACAGAGAAAGAGATGGCATTGGAGATGGTTATACCTATAGACAAGAGGACACTACAAGAAATGCCCATGTATGACGACGAAGTAAAGGTGAAGATAGAGAAGGCTAGGTTTTTTCAACTTTATGAGCTTCCTTATTTTGGAAAACCTGAGCGGTTGTACCAATGGATAATGTCCCATGTACATGAATACCATATCTACTTTGTAGGTCAAGGGATAAGGATAACTCCCCAGCTATTTTCAAAATTTACTGGTCTTTCCTATGAGGGAGATTCATTTTATGATGACTTGGATGACAAGGAGGCCATATAAAAAATTATGGAGGCCTATGACTATAAGAAGGGGTCTCGGTAATTCAAAATCTCTACGATTTTAGACCCTATAATGAGGATTGTCGTGTGCTTGGTCATGAAACTAAATGGAAGGGAAATATGGACCTAGATCAACAAGGCATGGTTGAATCTTTGCTGGAAGATCTTGGAGGGGACCATATACAACTTCTTAGCATTCATAGTAGAGACGATCATTAGTACTGTGGGCCACGAGGAGAAGATAATGTTTGGTAACATCCTCCTTACTATGTTTTCAGAAATTGGAGTGCCCAATGGGGCATATAAATTTGTATGGGATTACCTGGATGATAACCCCTTCCTGCACAAGATATTTCGGAAATAGACTTGCGACACCATGAAGACTGCCCACAAGGCACGTCTGGAGAAGTGGTATAAGTAAATGCGTGACACTTTTAGGGACAAGTGGAGAATACCCGAGCAATTTCCATCTCTAGTGCAAGGAGAAGATGAGTTTGTAATATAAAAACATTTATGTATTGGTAGGTTCACTTTGGTAGACAACACCAAGAGCCCATGGTGTAAATTACCATTCTCCTTCACTACACAACACTTCCCAGCTAGGGTTAACCGCTTCAAGGAGTAAAAGAGGTTGAGGTTCGATCTAAGCACAATGGACAAGGATTACCACGAGATGTGAAGGACTTTGATATATCGAAAGAAGCATGCCTATGTGAAGAATTATGTCTCCCATGACATGTATATGATAAAACCAGTAACCTTTCCTATTGCTGGAAGAACCGCAACAATGTTATATCTATGCATAAGGCACACTATGGGAGAAAGGAACCTATGTGGAAAATTATGTCTCTATCCTTGAGGACCCTACAACAAGGAAGAAGGTCATGCCAAGGAACAGGGAGAGAGAGGAGGCACCTAAGAATAAGGCACTAAGTGCACAAATAATGTAATCTATAGAAAAGAGTCAGGCACAAGTCCAAGCACATATGCATGGAGGAAGAAGTTCCCTACAGAAGAAAAGGAGAATACACCTGAAGAGGAGGTGCCAGAACAAGAGGTTCCCCCTAAAAAATAAGAGTCGTTAGTAAGGAAGGAGACACATGCAGAAGAAGAGAAAGAAGAATATCCTAGATTGGAATCACTAGTTAGGAAGAATCAGAAGGTAGTAGAAAAGGAATACTTAGAAGAAACAAAAATCCTAGAGTCTTACAGGGGCAACAAGGACAATGATGAGTGCGAAGAGGATTAAGACCATCCCATGTATGATGTATGTGACTCAGGATAACACAATGAGGAGAAGGATGGGGAAGAAGAAGGAACTCAAGGTAAGGGGGAGAGTGAGGAGGTAAACACCAAGGATCAAAGGACCCCATACCTCACCAAGGAGTAAATATAAGATTATGTGGAAAGGGAGGTAGAAAGCATAATAAAGGACTTGGTGGAGGAAGTAGAGCATAGCGCAGATGAAATGCTCAAGGAAATGGAGAGAGAAAGCATTGAGAACGAATATGGAAGCATGGGTGGAGACCCCAACATGATGGTAAGATTTCCTAAGGCACATCACACAAGAGGAAAGGGTGTGGTAACGATGCCAAAGCAATGAATAATTTATATCAATGATTGTACTAAGGTACTACATGCATGTTTTCAAATTATCGTGCCCTCTAACCAAATCATTAAATGGTCTTCATTCGAAGAAGAAGGTGCATACTTGTTTATGAGAAAGATGCTATCTTTGGATTTTGAGTCCCATGTTGATGAGTCAGAATTCAAGGTCATCCAAGGGGCGTTGATGAAAATACCAAATTCTAAGGGATTAAAATCTCATGTGAATGCTCAGCAGCTATCAGATGAGAAATTTTTCAACGTACTCAACAAGGTGTCAGTGGAGGATGAGGTGAGGCTCTTTGGGAGGAATGATAGAGTAAGGGTTTTGGAGGAGGAACTAGAGAAGAAAAACAAAGAAATCATTAAGAAAAGAAAGGATCTGAAGAAGGATCTAATCAACTCACAACTAAGGCACAAACTAAGGGTAGAGAAGACAAAAGTATGTGAGGTGTACAAGAAGATAGAGATGATTATAGATACCATCATCTTGAAACACCCAGACCTAGCCCCACCTAAGTAGAAATGTGATTCAACCTTGCAATGCTTAGAAGACTTAACCCGCATCCTTAACATGGAGAGATGACCACTTGCATTGGAATCAACAAAAGAGGAATTGTCACACCATAAGGAGAAAGAGAAGTAGAAGATTGGGGAGAGAGTTTCACAGTATTACGATCTCCTTTTCACTATGCAAACCACCATGTGAATGGATGAGGGCATGTATGATAACTGTGATGATAGAGACAGGGTAACAATCATAGTAGTTGCTACATATGAGGTAGATTTGAAATAATTGTAGGATAAGAATAAGGTAAATAGGGCAGAGCGGGATAAAATCCTAGCCAAGGTTGAGAAGAAGATGTAATCAATCAAATCCTTGTGAGGTTTGATCAAGAACCATCTTAAGGAGATGTATCCCCAAATCACCCGCAAGATGGATGCACTGGATGACCTTAATAAGTAGTCAGAAGGAATTATAGATATTTTGAATGTGAAGGGCGATGAATTAAGTTTTGAAGAGGTAAGCACTCTAGTGGGTGACCTACTTCAGCAGGCACATGGTGAAGTGGATGCCTAGGAGAAGAGTGAGGAAAAAGTAAGGCAAGAGCTCCCACTCCTCTTACAGTAGTAGCAAATTCTTCCATTCTTTCATTCTTTCATTCTTCCATGCTTTATTCAATTTTTCTAGGTCCCACCATTCTTTATTCTTTAAAGAAGTGGGATGTTTCCAAGGATGGAGAAAAAGATTAGTGTGGAGTGATGTTGGGCCTTGAATATTGACTAAGTACCAAAATGCGCATGCACTTGCAGAACCAATAAAGAGAAGGGTGCGCAGGAAGAAGAACATATGATAGAGATTTAAGAAGGGTTTTGGACGAACCAGGGCACACACAGAAGGTAGAACATGGGGTTCATAGGACTTAGCCATATTCAACATTCTGAAAAAACTTTAGGAAAAACATGACCTGAATAGGTGTGCTAAGTGGATGAGGTGCTAGCTTGGAACCTTAGAGGTCAAGAAAAGGATATTCCATGTAGATAATATTCCCAAAAGACATCATTGTAGAGAGTGAAGGGTTCACAAGGGGATAAAAATTCACCATTTTAGGACCACATTAACACTTGGCATTTGATCTATTTAGGAGAGAAGGAATGGTGGTGGATGATGAACATATAAAGAGAGAGATTCTCGGAAGTATAGAGAGAAATCAAGTGATAGACGAGATATGAGTAGAGGATGTATATAGAGTAAGATATGAGGATGTCGAATGTTGCAGTAGTGCTAGGGTTTAGAGCACTTAGTGTTAAGGGTTCTAAAGGATGTAATAAGCCTATGTATGGCATTATATTTTGTAAAAGGGTATGAACTAGGAAGGAATAATTAGAATATCATACCAAGGAATATCTGTGAGAGATGATTCCTAGTCGTTTGATATTTATGGTTTATGATGACCTATTTTGATTGTAATTTGGCTACAAAATCACTATAAATGAATATATATCTAAGGGTTTGTTCTGTATATCATGTATAAGGGTGTGAACCCTCATGTTGTGTGACTATCATGACTCATATCTGATTCATCATGCTTATTACAAATGATGCTTAGTTTATTTAATACATTAATATGTGGATCTATAAGTTGCCCTTCCACTTTTCTTTTAACTAAGTAAATATATTCTCATCCTGCAAACCACCCCCCATCAATGGTAGAACCATCTCACAATACTGACATAAGGAGGGGTTTGGCACCTGTGCATTCCTCGTATGAGATCCTAATGCCCACTCAGTGATATGATGACATAGATGGGGTTAGAAGGTTGTACTAAGGGTACATAATAATGACTACAAAACATGACTCATGATGAGTTGGAATCTATGGTTACAAACATCCTGGATAAGATAGGTGAAGCACTAAGTAATTGGAAAGTATTAGACACAGAGATTAAAAATGAATATCCAGACTTAATCTTGAATGTAGAAGAATAGGGCGCCGAGTAGTTCTTCATTATTTTGTTCAAGTAATTACGTATTCTTTATTCCTGGAGATTTAAGTTGTGATTACCAATTTTTAGGGGCAACAATCACATTAGTGTGGGGTAATGTTGAGCTAAGAAAATATATCTCAAGTATGGAATCACATAAGTATGGATGCACATGCACAAAGCACGTGGAAGAGCAAGCAAGTATACCAAAATAGGTCCGCGCTGAGAAACAGTCTAGAAATAGGACTTATCTATTTTTACGGTTAAGGATGAAGATAGATGTGGAGTGTTGAGCATGAATTATAGAATACTTGAATACTATGTCAAAAATATTTTGGATAAGAGGAAGATTGAGCGCCATGCAAAGTTTTGAGATAATAATAGGATCTATACTAAGATTTAATTATAGGGGATCTATTATTAGCACTTGCATGCTTTTGTATTTCTTATGTAAGGGCGTATGGCTATTTCTAACATGTAGCCTATTTTTTTGAAGGTGCATGGGAGGTGAAGGGAAAGTTCCCACCCCTATAAATATGTATTCATTTGCATGGTTTAGGGACCCTGATTTTTTGTAGACTTATACTGTTGGTTTGTATACGCGCATGACTTATGGTGACATTATTATGATGTATGAAGCTTATGCTTTTTTGCAGTATTTAATATAATGGATCTTATTGGATGGATATTGGTTTTGGATGCAACTAAACATGGATCGTGTATGGTAAAACTAATTATAGTGATTGTTTAGTTATTCCTTCATATGGTTTAGATCTAGATATGGTTTACGCACCGTGGTTTACTTTATCATCTGTTATGGATCTGAAATATACGTGTAATTATGCTAACATCTTGAACAAGCTTCACTAAGAGGGACTTAGTACCCTTACACGCTTTGGATGAGCACTCAGTTCAGACTGAGTGATGTTCTAGTGCTCTTTGGGCTATTTGCAGTGAATTCTAGGCTACATCATAACCCCTTTCTATTTTTTGAATGTTGGGCTCATGTTATGTGATTTGGAAAATTTTCCATTCATGAAAAACTCGAATTTGGCCTTTGAAGGCAATTTTGGAAGGTGTGTGGGACCACACTTCAAAAACTTCCCATACATCTACCCATAGGGTAGGTGTACCTTTTTATGACACTTTGGCCACTTTAGGGCTCTTTTGTATGTCATTTATTGCTTAAGATCTTTCTCTCTTTTCAAAATGATATTTTGTAAGTACTTATTCTACTTTTTGACTTTTGGGATTTAGGTTTATTTATTATGATTTGATGAATTTACATGTTGGGATTTCTTGTAAATCAAGTTTTGTGGATGTGAACCATTTTTTTTTCTTTAATTTTCTTCATTTATTTTTGTGTGAGGATTTTGGGAAATAGGTTGAGTATGGGTCAAGTCATGTTAGATTAAAGTGATGGTTTTGTAAAGAGGAACCATGTGAATGTGTAAGGGGATTATTATCATGCTTGGGGATTGGATATATTTTTGGAGATGGAGCATACCACATGGCATGGTCCTATGAGATCATCCACTTTGATTTTTTTTCTATAAATTAGAGTCTTGTGTATTATTTTGAGGGAGTTAACTTGGTATTAGGGATGTGTTGTTGCTTTGAGGATTGATTGGAGGGCTTGTGAGATTTTTAGAGTGCTTGGGAATGCTTACAACAAGATCATTTGGGAAAATTAATTATTAGGTATGCCTTATGAATTTGATATTATATTTTTAATGTAATATCTACTCCTTGAACTGATTTCATCATCATGATTTTTATTACCCACTTGGGTACGTACTAGTTTGTTGAATAAGTGTTGTGTAGAAGCTTACGTTTCCATTTTGGGCATGCAAGTAGTGTTGTGTGTAGGGAAATGTCTTTTACTATTGGAGGGATAAATAATGTTTCAAAGTGAGGGATATGTACTCTCTTTAGGTCTTGTTTTGGAGGAACCAAGGGGAGGGGAAGCTATTCCTACTTGAGATATAAGTGGTTGTGGGAATTGGAGGTATAAGTGTGGATCCATTTTCTATTTTTATTCTTACAAAGGAAGCAAGGGCTAGTTGCCCACTCCTGATGGAGCGATAAGTCATATAACGTGGTAATTCCTTCCCCATTTAAAACCACAGATTTTTTTATCATGTGTAATGAATTCCTTTTTGTGGTTGGAATAACTCATTATTTGTCCTCTTTATGTACTTGATTGTTATGAATTTTTTGTGCATGGTGGTGTGTTTTGTGTCTTTGGGTGGGGAGTTCTTTCCTAATATATTTTGTTGATTCTTGAGACCTTTGTGAGTTAGGGAACTTATGGGGAAATGGGGATGAGATCATTCCCCCAATGCATGGTTGGGTAGCAAGTGTCGTCGAATTCATCCTTTTGTTTGATAGGAGAGTGTTGTGATAAAGGGAATTGAAGTTGAGTGAAGTTTTGAATAGAATTTTATTATTGGTTTTTGTGTAGCTTATGCCCTTGAGTGATGTGAAAATCTAGTTAACTATGGTAAAATTTCTATTTTTGTGAGTACTTGACAACATTGTAATGTCAGTGGAAAGTTATTTTTTGTAATGTGGCATAGAAATGTTTATATGAGAAAAATGGTGTTAAAATTTGTACTTTCTATGGTTGATGGAAATACAATGAAGTTTAATTTCATATCTCTCTATTTATGTGAAAATGTTATTTATACAATTGTATATCATTGCAATGAATGGAAAATGAAAGATTTATTGTTAGTATTATTGGTATTAAAAAGTTTTATTTGACAAGGTTAGTGAAATGAAATAAAGTCTCATTTCGATCTTTCTCTCTCCCTCTATTACATTTCTCTGTGGGTTCATTTATTTTATAAAGTTTGAAAATAATTGTGTTTTGAGAATGAAGTAAATTAGAGAGTTATCTTACATTTTCATTTACTTATGCAAAGGTGGTGATTAATATACGAAAATAATTGGGTTGAGTGACCACTTAATTATTTAACCTCTTATGAAGTTTATGTGAGACCTTCCTTGTTATCAAATGTCATGTAACTTGTATTTGGAAACGTGTTGGAAACTTTTATACCTCTTATGGTGTTAAATTTTGGTTATGGGGGATAACTTGGGTTAGCAAACTATAATTATTTAACTTTCACAAAAGTTTTTAAGTAAAGAAAAGAGTTTCTTGGGTTTTAAATTTGTTAATAACAATGATTATAATGATTGTAAAGTACCCTTACTTGATCTAGAATCATCATGATGTTAACCATTGGATGAGTTAATATTGTCAAGGTTATATTTTCACAAGTTTGATCTTGATTTTAAGATCTTAATAAATTAGGGATATCATATAAGTATATATTGTAGATATATATATTATATATAATATATATAATATCATACTATGTATCCAAATAAAATGTTGTTGATCTTATCGGTACAACAATAAATATAACACAATTTTTTTTTATTAATATTCATATGGAGTTGGTTACAGATATATAGTTATTTTCCTATAACCACTCACCTGAATACAAGTGATTTTTTCTAACAACTCACATCCCTATAATCACTCCTCAATCTCCTACGTAAGTTATATTAACAAATTACAATATTATATTTTACTAACTCACATAATTAATGAAGTACTAACTTAGGTAAATTCCTGACATCCCCCCTTAGTGTGAACATGGTAGAAAAACATCTACACACTAATTTGCATTACGATCATCCCTGTGAAACATGTCCTACAATGGGAATCATGATCTTGATCAAAAGAAAGGCTCTCTCCTTCCATGGTTTTAATGGGCTTACTACAAACATTGATGTGAACAAGACCCATCAAATTTCCACCTTGTGTGGTTTTTTGGATCATCCCAAAAACCCTTTCAAGATCCATGAATTGAATTACTCTAGTGCTTTTGTTCATCACTATGCTTGTACACCAGGGAAGAATATAGGAATCAAAAATATCTTATTATAGAAATGGACAATAAAACACATAATGGAATGATATTTCACATTACTTCTTATAAGAATCACAATGTTCTTAATTGCAACCACTATTATCGATCACTGCCACTCGATCTCAAATAGCATAGGAAACTTCCTTTTCCACTAAAATCTTCCTTGAATTTAGTCATTTTGGGTTCATAATGAAAATGGAACATTGGTGTCATGTTCCCTCCCACAATGTGAAATATCCACACACAAACATTAAAAAGTAAACTATATTAAAGTACATACTACTAGTTGGTTCTTGCTAATTAGATCTTGCTGCACATGGTCACCATAGGAACATTGGTGTCATGCTCCCCCCATAATGTGAAATTTACACACACAAACATTGAGAAGTAAATTATATCTAATTCCATACTACTCGACAATCTTTCTAGTTATATCTTGTTGCACGTGGTCACCATTGAAAGTGAACGTATTCACAAGAGGATCATCTTCCAATGAAGTAGGGAAGTCAGAGGATCACTTTAGTCATAAAATCACTGACAATCATTTGTGCTTTAACTCAAATATTTTACAGCATCCAAAACCATACAAAATAGGAACTCTAAAAATAAACACACTATAAAAATGATAAGCACATATTCATGCCACAAATATGTTACCATAGCTAAATTTTCCTCATAATTGGTGAATTACAAGATTTCGTTGATTGAACTCAAACCTCCTATGCCTCCTTACTCCATTTATTTTTTTGCTAACTCAGCCAGATTTTACCATAGAGCTCATTTCCTAAAGTTATCCCCACAAGATGGACATCACGTGCAAGAGGAAATGCGTCCAATTATTCAAAAGTGAGATTTTTTTATTTTGACAAAAGAAAATTTATTTTCTAATACTTTTGATAGGAAAAATATAAATATGATGAATATTTTGAGATATTAAATGAAAATGAATTTTAAACAAGACAATAATAATCCTCCTAAGATCACCTATTTAACTTTTTTTTTACGATGAAAATAATAATGACATATGAGACAAATTGAAAATTTTAAAACTAACACATTATCTAAATTCTAATGATTCATAAGAACGATTTAACAAAGTTATAACTTATTGATTATACTGACCGCAAGTAAATATAAGACTCTTGAACAACTATACACTCTTAGACTAAATTCACCTTGACTTTATGACTTTAAGCTATTAAAATCTCAATTAAAAAAATACATAGTTGACATATTAAAAAAAATGGCTATTAAAGAGATAATTTTGACCAACCTGATAGAGAAAATAATCCCGTGTATGATATTAGATGAAACAAATACAACAATGAACATAATTATTTTTATAAGAGAGATAAGTATGTTGCACTACTAAGAGAATTGTATGGACCTCAAGAAAGCTTAGACAACTTTATATGCCATTGGGAGACAATGCAACATCTGAGGAGATTACCAAGCTAAGGGTATTATAGATCTAGACAAATAAGCTCGTGGTTAATCTGAGTATTGTAGGGTCTACGAGTAAGATCTCCAAAAAAATAGAGATTCCCTAAGGAGCTTCTGTATTTGAAAATTTCCAATAGTAACAACCTACTCTAAGATATGATGGTGTACATGTACGTGATTGTCAGTGTATAATGAAGGAAATTTCACATTTACTAAATTCGTGGGTGGTAAGGAAGATCTACCAAAGTATCTAGTGTTTGATATATCTAAAATTATGCATATCAATAGTATATACGTTGATATAATACACACATGTACGCATTGTTTTAGATAATGCAATGATCCAATGAATCCACAATGCTTGAAGTAGAGATCTTACATATATGAGATGCTAGATACCCACAAATATGATTTTTTTACATACAATTTTTTTCTCTCCACTTTTGTTAAGCAATATGAAATCTGATCGAGCCAATGGAGAGACGCACATAATCAAGAAAGGAAAATGGAAACTAATATGAAACTAAACTATGAAACCCACATAGATTTTTACCCTCATGAATGGGGAAACATGAAAACCATGAGGTCACCCTTTCAAATAATTAACATCGATGATTTTCCATTGAACATAAATCATTCTGATACAAAATATCGGTACAACAACAAATCAAACACAAAAAACTTTATTAATTTTCATACGGAGCTGGTTACAAATATATAGTTGTTTTCCTATAACCACTCACATGAATATAGGTGAGTTGTTATAACAACTCACATCCTTATAATCACTCCTCAATCTCATACGTAAGTTGTATTAACAACTTACTTACAATATTATATTTTACTGACTCACATAATTAATTGAGCACTAACTTAGGTAAATTCCTAACATATCTACTCCTTAAGAACCTCTTGATAGGGTAATATATTTTAAATTATCTATTTTGATACTTGTTTCAAGCTAGTCAAACTAATTTAAAGGACCCTATAAATATATAAACATATAAGTACATTTATATTATATAGATATACATAGGGTTACCTAAATCATATGCTCATATTGAATAAAAAAATCCTATTTGTAAGTAATACAAGAATATTATTAAAATGTCTACACGTACATATAATTTATAGGTATAGTAATATTTTATAAGTTTTATAATCTATATATGTATTTATATATATTTCCTTATTATTGAAGTAAAATTGTTTAATTTAAGTCATACATTATACAAATAAAATTATTTAAACATATTTAAGATATATCATAAAAAAACTATGTATTTATTTTAAGGATTAATAATAATAATAATAGATAAAATTATATATACACATATATATACATATACATATACATATACATATACACATACATACATACATACATACATACATACATACATACATACATACATACATACATATATATATATATATATATATATATATATATATATATATATAACACAAAAATAATAAAAATTATAAAGAATAAGTTAAAATTTTATTTATATAAAAAAGATATTATAATAAAAATGAGGGGTTGGAGGGATTGGTCTTATCCCACCCCCCATCATTTTGAGTAAAAACTTAAAAATAAATAAATACAAATAATAAAACTGGGGGCCACAGCCACCATATCCACAATCACCCATTTTTACTAAACTGACAGTGGGCAGCCATTAGCTGACCCACCCCATACCACTACCCTCACCCTTGCCTCTACCCACAACTGCCCACTGTAAAACCCCAACGGATAACCCTTCTACCGTCTCTGTATTTTCACACAACCTCTTCAACCACTCCAATCTAACACATGACCATATGGCCTCATTTCCCTCTCGAGCGACCATTCAGCCTTCTCCCGGCTGCTTGGATTTCATTATATATATATATATATATATATATATATATATATATATATATATATCTGTGTGTGTGTGTGCGTGTGCGTACTTCCCACACAATGTATATTCCTCCACACTTATTGAGCCTCCATTAAACCTGAAAATGAAAGAAAGAGGGAGTTAAATGAAATAATAAGAACAAGAGTGAAAGTTTGAAAGAAAAATTTAGATAACAAGATAAGGAAGAAAATTATGGTTTTCCACCTACCCTAGATCCTAGGGTGAGGATTAGCCTAATGTAAGGGTTCAAAATGAATCCTCCTCCTCCACTTGGTCAAGTTGACTAAGTGAATTGATAGGTACCATTACTTATAAATAAACTATAACTATGGTGATAATGTTAGTATAGGCTACAATATAACTAATTGTTTGGGAAAGCTTCATTTAATTTTAGCTAAAATTATTGATATAACTTATAGTACGATATTATGATTTGTTTTAGAAAAAATTATTAAATGAGATAAATGACCCTAAAAAAAGGCAAATGATATCCCTTGCATATTAAAATTAAAATTATTTCTTATAAGCTAAGGTCCTAATTTAAATAATAAAGGGATATATCTGTGTTATAGTTTTGAGTAAAATACTCCTTGATCACCCTCTTGGTTCTATTAGTTAATAGATAATGTGATAGATATACGATTAACCATGAGGATGAGTAAATAGTAGAGTTGTTTTAAGTAACTAATGTATTGTTGATATTGGACTAATAATATAAGGTTGAGTGTCGTTATAAAGACCAAAAGTAAATAAACGTATAACAAAGTATAATAGTGCCTATACAACTTACAAATAATGCCTATACAAATTATAAATAGTACCTTGGGGAAATATTCTTTTGGCCATTAGTAACCTATCATGCAAACTAGTATTTTTTGTACGGTTATTGGCTTTGCCAATTTAACTGTTTATTGCTTCCATGCACGAAGTGAATAAATAGTGAGTGTGAAAAAATTAGTAGCATTGTGCAACGATATGTAATACTCAACCCATAATGTAGACTTGAAATTTTCTTCCCATTACTCATTTCTAATTTGAAAAAAATAAATTATTCCATCAATTTTCCACCTCTAACTTAGTTGTTTCGTGAGTAAAAATATTAGGACATCACAATTTCCATTATTTTTGGTCTACGCTTTATGTTCATTCCTTGTTTCTTTATATTAGCTGAAAGGATTTTATTGTCTCGTGACATCCTAAGTGGTGTCCCATGTATTCAAATAACTACTCGTTGTGTATCTTGAAATGTTATTGTGTCTTGTGACTTGTTTCTATTACACCATATATACTTATTTGTGACTAACACTTTTGGCTAGCCTTTTCCCATTGTTTTCATATTCCATGGTTATTAAGATGTATATTTCCTATTCCCCCTACAAGATTTCTATTAGCGCAAATCTACAGCACCCCCTAAATGACCTTCCGATATGCAGTCCAGAATTGAGTCATATAGTGCAATTGCATAACATTGAGTTTTCTCCAAGGTGTGGGACCTTGCAAGGTGAGAAAAATCTCTAGAGAAAGCTAGTTCTTACCCATCTGTTGAGGTGTATGTATGAATTTTACAGAGGTTTAATGCTAAATCCTACTCTAGATTCCAAGGAGACAGTTAAAAGATGCAAAAGGAAATAAAACTAAGTAAGAAACAGTGATACACCAAAGAAGTGATGGACCTCTGTTTTTGAAAATATACATAGATCGTAAGAATGCAACACTATAACATGTAAAAATTACCAAAATGTAATGAAGGATTAGAAGGAAACAATAAACGCAAGAAAGGATTGAAAATTCATTCACAAAGCATGCTTTATCATTCCTAATTTTTGATACGATGCATTATAATGGAAAGGAGGCAAAAAATGTATTACAGTTCCAATGAGAGGCCTAAAAATCCATGAATTCATGTGCTAAGGAGAAGAGGGGAGTCTGCAAGAACAAAAATTTCCAACCCTTTACAAATAAGCCAAAATTGGCTTTTAACGATGAAGCAAGACGAAGAAAAGGTGAAAAATGTGGGAAAATTGATTTGAGATCTCCAACCACCGACAAGATTCATTAAAACATCAAGGGCACCCTCAAAAATCCATTTTTTGATGCATTTGGAAATGCTGGAGAAGAAATGAGCGCCATACTTCATCAATTTTGGTGGTTGGGGGTCGGTTCTACATTTTTTCCCATGCCAGAGACATTTCTTCATTTTTCTACCACCAAAACCCACCAAAAATCAAAATTTAATAGTCCATCATGTGGAGAATTTTAACATATTTTCAATGATACTGAAAATGTGAAAATCTAAGATCTGGTGCAAAAGATATGCCCCTCTGAAGATTTAGGGAAAAAAGGTGAAATTAGGGCAAAAATCAGGTTCACAGGCTGAAATTTGAACTTTTCCCTCTTTTTTCAAATCGGGAAATTTTCCCTAAAAAAATCCATGCTCTGCTCCTCTAATGACATGTGGTGCCCTCTAGTTGATCCACGGGCCCAACCTTTCCTTTTTCCTCCTTTTGTGAAATTGGGAAATTTTCCCAAAATCCTCCGTCGGTCCGCCACTCCACTGCTAATGTGGACACGTGGCACCTTCTGATGTAGTGCAGAGGTATGGCTCAAGTTTTTACCTTTGTGCCTTCACCAATTTAGCAAAATTTCCAAACTCCTCTCGACACCCCAACTGACATTGCTGACAAGATGTGTGGCATCATTTTATTGCTCGACGGGGATGCATTTCCATTTTTTCCTTTGACGCGCTTTGACCAAATGCCAAAAAAATTGAAATCCTTCCACACTCACCGCTCCACCTTGACACATGGCATCATTTCATTTCCTTGCGGGATTTCTAGCTGAAATTTTCCCTTTGATTTTTTTTTAGCCAAAAGGCTAAGTGCCAAAATTTTTCCTGTGGGTCCGCCTTGGCAAATTTTCCCTCCAAACTCCTTCGAGCCATAACTCAAAAAATACAAGGAGTTAGGAGGAATTATTTACCTTTCTGGGAAGGGGAAGAAAAATCCTATCTGATGAAGCCAACTCTAGGAACTTTTGAGTACTTTCAAGTTGTAAGAATATGCCTACAAAAAAAAGGAGGGAAGAATGAAGGCAAGTTAACCAAAACAAGCATGGGCTAATTTTGGATAACAATTTTGGCAACTTAGAGGGGTCATCTGCTTGTTGGATGAAGTGGCCAGCTTCCTAAAGAAATCCATTGGGCATGGATTCATAAACTCAACTATTTGTTACTCTCAATTCATTATAAAATCTCTAAGATGAAGATTGTGAGTATAGAAAAATTACTTTGACTTGGAACATGATCTACAAAAGATACATCCTTGGGGCAACAAAACCTATACCAAAGCACTTAGGGAAAAGTAAATATAAGTTACAACAAAACAATGTGCATTAGCACTTGGAGGAATGAAAAATATAAGCTAATATGTACAAGGTGAGAAGTTTCCCTTCTAGTAACAATGGTTTAGATGGATTCCATTAACTGGAATCTACAGTTCCTCACCATCTAGTGTAGACAATTAGAAGGCATTTCTATTTTTGCATTTTGTGACCATGTAAGGGCCACTCTGAATGGCATCAAATTTTGATTACCTTCTTGGATTTTCTTGGTCTACATCCCATTTCAACACTAAATCTCCAACTTGGAAAGTTCTATCCTTAGCTTTCCTATCAAAGCTTCTCTTGATCAATGTTTGGCCCTTTTCCATTGTTTGGGCTGCATCCTCTCTGATTTCTTAGAGCTCCATCAATTATGAATATCTAACCTCCATGGGCTCAAACTCTAACAATTCCAATTGCTTCATGAGTTCCAATGTTGGCAACTCAAGTGATATAGGAAAGACTTCCTCTTTCCCATAAACAAGTATGAATAGAGATTTACCTGTGGATCTCTTGGGATTTATCCTATCAGCCCATAAAGCTGATTTGAGCTTAGTGTGCCAAGTCCTTTGATTTTCATCAAGAGTCCTCTTGATGATCCTTAATAGATTTTTTTTGTGGACTCAGCTTGGCCATTACCTTAAGGGTAATAATTTGATGAAGTGCTCAAATAGATCCCATTTCTAACAACCCATTCAGTTACCTTTGATTATATGAATGCCAAAGCATTATCTAATATTATAGTAGCAGGTATACCAAATCTGGTTGTTATCCCTTCATAGAAGTCTAGAATTCTAGATTCATTTTCCTCTTTGAGTGCCACCACCTTAGTCCATTTGGTGATGTAGTTTGTTGCTGTTAAAATCCATTTGTGCCCTTGGATTGAGTTTGGATTAATGAATCCAACTAAGTCCAAACCCCATTGCATGAATGGCTGGTCAACTGATATTAGGTGAAATGGAAGTGATGTTAACCTCTCCTTTCCTATGAAGAATGTACAATTCTTGCACCTCTTGATCTATGCATAACAATCACTAAACACTTTGGGCCAATAATAGCCAACCTTCATGATCTTGAGAGCTATCACTCTTCAAGAAAAATGACCCCAAACTGATCCATTATGGAACTCTTCTAACATTTTCTCAATCTGATTTGTCCCAATGCATCTCAACAACACTCCATTGATATCTTTTTTGAACAAGACGCCATTAACAAGTGCATATGGAATAGCCTATAATCTGAAGTGTGTTATTTTTGGATTTGTTCAACTCTAGAGGACATAGGCCTGTTTGTAAGAAGTGCATTATATCTTGGGTCCAGTAAGGAGTGAGCACACCACCATTTTCTTCTTTAACATCTCTTTGTTCTTGGCTATCTTGCAGCACCAAAACAACACTCTTTTCTTTGTTTGCTTCAATTAGTTGACTCAAGGACAATTTATCACACAATGCCTTTCCTTGTACCAGCTTGGTGAATTTTATCTCAATGTCATACTCCATGACACGAGTAATCCACCCTGCACATTTTTCATTTAGATATTTGTTGAGGAGGAAATCTTTGACTCCCACATGAAAAACCAATAGTTGAACCTTGTTGTTTGAAACTAGATGCTTAAATTTCTTCAAGATCCTAATCACTGCAAGAACAGGATTCTCAATGAAGGAATACCTTACTTAATAGTCCTCCAAGCTTTGTCTAAAGAAGGCAATTGGCTACTCTGCATTTTCTTCGTTCTGTTGTACTAAAATTACAAAAATTGTATCATCACCGCCAAATGCATAAAGGATGAAGTCTTTAGAGAAATCTTGGTTAATGAGAGTTGGAGCCTATGAGATAAATTCTTTGATTCCCTCAAAACTTTCCTTACCTTTAGCTATCCATTTTAATGCCGCACTTTTCTTCAACATCATAGTTATTGGCTTGACAAAGGCTGAAAAGTTTGGAACAAACCTTCGAACAAAATTGATTCTTCCCAAGAAACTTTCAAGAGCCTTCTCATGCATTAGCAATGACAGTGCTCTTATTGCTTCAACCCTCTCTAGATCAATTTTTAACCATTCTTTGGAAAAAAATGTGGCCTAGGATCTTTCCTTTAGGAGCTAGGAAAATGTATTTTTTGGGATTCAAAGATACCCCAAATCTTCTACATATTTGGAACACTTGTCTCAAATGAAAGATATGGTCTGCTGCACTTTTAGAAAATACAGTAATATCATTTAGGTATATCAACACTATTTTTTTGATCAATCCCTTGAACACTATATCCATTTCCCTTTGGAAAGTAGCTCCGATGTTAGACAACCCAAATGGCATTTTTCTATATGCACAAGTTCCCCATTTGGTGGTGAAGGCTATTTTGAACTGATCATATTCCTTTACCATGATCTAATTATACCCTAAATAACCATATAGCAATGAAAACCTCTCAAATCTAGCAACACCTTACAAAATCTACTCCATAGAAGGGAGTGGGTAGTGATACTTGAGGAAAGCTCTGTTTTAATCTCTAAATTCTACACAAAACTTGATTTCTCCACTCTTCTTTCTAACTGGAACCAAGTTTGAAACCTAACTTGAATGCTTGATGGTGAATATGATACTTACCTCTATTAACTTATTCAATTATTTCTTCATGAGAGGCTCAATGTGTGGATTGACCAGTCTCTATTTTTGCCTGATGGGTTTAGCACTTGGATCTAATTCAATTATGTGTTGAGATAGCTTGGGATTGAAACCTCTCAAGTCTTCATAGCTCCAAGAAAATACATCTGGGAACTCTTGGAAAATTTGCATGAATTCATACCTTTCTTGCTTGGTTGCCACCTTACCAATTCAATGTGACTTGCCTTCTCCAACTAATATGGGATCTGAATCTTCTCCCTTGACTTGGATGTTTACTTTCTCCTTCCTAAATTGATCATTAGGATTAAATATAGAATCTAAAGTCATAAGTCCTTTTGGCAGTTTTTTGGTTCTCAACTATACCACTTGATCACCATACTATTATTCCAACTTTTATTGATTTTTGGCTGAGAACTTAGCTTCCTCTTGCAAGAAATTGATGATTTTTTGGTCACTCTCAAACACTTTCCAGCTTGCATTATTTTCTAGCACTGATGGCCTCACAATCACATGGATGTTTAGCTACATTTTATCTCTTTTGATACTTTCTACAACATGAAAAGTTACACCAACTGCTGTAAGCCTATCAGTATCTTGGTTCTCTTTCATAGGGATGGAGTTGATGCCAAATCCCTCAAAATCCTGAATGAGATCCCACAACCTATTCTTATAACTCTTGAGCAGGTCATTCTTGGAAGCATGTTTTCATTTAACTTGGTTAAAAATCATCTCACTATCACCAAAGACTTGTAAGTTTTTGATGCCTCTTTTTCTTGATGAATTCAATCCATTTATCAAAGCTTCATATTCAACAATGTTTTTAGAACATGAAAACTGAAATCTAAAAGATGAATGATACTTAATGCCTTGAGGTGAAACAAGCATAGCTCCTCCTCCTGCATCTTGTCTACTTCTTGATCCATTAAAAAACAACTGCCATACCTCATTGCCATCTTTATGGTCTAGCTTGGTGATGCTAGGAAGAGGCTGATTTTCTTCATGCATGTAATCAAATCCTAGTTCATATTCCTCTATTTCCTTGTAGGGATAAAAAGAATGTATGTTGCTTGCCCATTCATCAAGAGTCAAATCTGGAATGCTTCCAACTTTGGTTTTAGCTTCATGTGTGCTTGGATAATCCTGCTGATCAAACACTAAACATTTGGCATTGATTGGACTTGGAGTATGAGGCTCAATGTGAAATTTTGCAATAGGTTCAGACCTAATTGTGGCCTTGGCTACATACCTTGTCCTAAACAGCATGTGTGACCAATCAGTAGATAGGTAACCTCTAATTCTAGCTGTGAAATCCCTTAACAAACATATGGCAAAGAGTGGTGGCAAATCTATCACCAACACTTCTTGCAAAATAGTGACATTAGGGCATGCATGCAAAGTAAGGCTCAAATCTTTAATCACCCCAACTATTGCTACTACTTCCCCATCTAATTATACCACCCCCTTGGACATGACTTCATATTGAAGGCCCAACTGATTAGCTATTTGCTTGGGCATCATGGAACTACTTGCCCCAGAATCAATCATACAATTATGTACTAGTTTATCCCCAATGATCAATGAAACATAGAATGGAGGGGGCTTCAAAATTTTACCTTTCTGTCCTCCATGATTCCCCTCAAGCTGAGTAACATTTTTGAGTACATTCTCTTGCATATGAGCTAGCTGATTTGAGGTTAACCAATTCTTCATGGTAGCTTGTAATAGATCCCTTTGTCTTGGAATGGATAGTGAATCCCACATAGATATGTTCACATTGGTCTTCTTAATTTGTTCAATGATGTTGAATGGGGATGAACCATCTCTTTTCTTCCCTTTAGTTTGCACACTATTTTCTTATACATGGGCTGTAACAGCTAGCATTTGAGATGGTCTAGAAGGTGGCTTGGGATGTCCTTGCACATTTGGAACTGCATTTTGCTTGCCAAAACCTTGTGGAGTGATGGAAGGTTATGAATCACTTGGATCTAATGAATTCCCTTCACCAATATTCCTCTTCTTTGACCGTGTGTTAGTTTCTACACTCTAAGAAGGTGTTTAATTCATACCACAAAAATATTTAGCCTACCAATTCACAAGTGTAGTCTCATTTGGAGTTATATCTTGTTGATATGTTCCTTGTTGTTTGTTTGTTTCTCGAATCGCTTCACTCTCTACACTATTTGTTGTCACCATTGAAGCACATAGATTGGTTATGAGGTTAACTTCATGGGAAATACCAATCATACTCTTGAGCTACATTATTTTACACTGGAACTTAGGATTTAGAGATAGATGAAACATTGGGGTTATAGGGCTGAAATGATCTATTGGTAGGAGGCCTTACTTGATTTTTATTTACAGTTGAGTTGGGTTGCCTATTAGGCTGATACGGTTGTCTATTAGGTTGAGTTTGAGGCTGATAAGAAGGCCTAAAACTTTGAGCTTGTTGCCTCTTGAGTGTAACCATCTCATTGCCCAAATTTTGTAATTGTTTCATAATTTCTTGAAGCTCATTTGAGGCACTAGAGGATGAAGTAGAGGTTTCATTTGAACTTTGATTTCTAGGAGTGGGAATAGGAGCTAAAGTAGGTACTTGACTAGTACTTGGGTTTCCAACTTTGGATATAAGGGAATAGGAGGCCTAGGTGTAAGTTTACCAACTTAGATCAAATAATTCTCAGCCCTAATGGTGATGTTGTAAGCTGCAGGAAGAGTTACACCTCCCATGGATTGGATCAACATAGAAATGTCAAAATTTAAAGCCTTGAGAAAGTATAAGAAAGTACATTGAGCTGATGGCCTCACTGCGAATGGGATTCTAACCCATGTTCTTTGAAATCTGAAATTGAAGTCTATTAGCTACTCCTTAGGAGCTCTCTTGATAGTTGTCAGTTGCTCCAATAGAGACAAGTTGTCCCCTTTCTCTCCAAATTGGTTATGGAGGGCTGTGCACAATTGGTTCCAATTTTAGATAGAGCCTGCCTCAAGGCTCTTGAACCATTGTAAGGATTTCCCTTTGAATGAAGATGCCAACAATTTGACAATAATTTCCATATCAAAAATCTCATGGATTGCACAAACATTAGCAATGTCTCTGACATGATCACCAGGAGTCGTCTGATTTTATCCAGTAAAGTATGGGATATTCTTCAATGCTAGAATTGGAACTAGGTTTTATGCATTGAGAGCAAGTGGGCTTCTTCCAGTAAAGTTGACATAAGGATTGGGTTGTGCCATTTTGATTGGCCTGAGAACCCTTGTTGATTGGATGAAAGGTCTACTAGGTGGAGCAGTTGATAGAGTTCTATTTGGTGGAGATGGAGACTTTTGAATCCTTCTTCCTCTTTCTCCTCTTTCTAGGGATAATTTCATATAATTAAACAATCCCTCTTCTCCACTCCTTGACCTTTTTGGATCTTTCTCATGAATCTTCAAGTTTGGACTACTAAAACCGGTTGATTCTATTCTTTTAGAGTCACCAGATGTGCAAATCAAGGCTCTTCTGAGTAAGAAACTTATAGAAATCACACATCAACTTGTTTATAATGAAGATGAAGACCTCTAAGCTCCCACCAAACATGTCAAAACTGTTAGTACAAATCTACACCACCCCCTAAATGACCTTCCGATCTGTAGTCCAGAATTGGGTCATTTAGTGTGATTGCACAACATTGAGTTTTCTCCAAGGTGTGGGACCTTACAAGGGGAGAAAAATCTATAGAGAAAGTTATTTCTTACCCCACTGTTTAGGTGTATGCATGAATTTTTTAGAGGTTCAATGCTAAATCTTACTCTAGATTCCAAGGAGACAAAGTTAAAAGATGCAAAAGGAAACAAAGCTAAGTAAAAAACGGTGATACACCAAAGGAGTGATGGAACTCTATTTTTGCAAATATACACAAATCATAAGAATGCAACACTATAACATGCACAAATTACCAAAATGTAATGAAGGATCAGAAGGAAATAATAAACACAAGAAAGGAGTGAAAATTCATTCACAAAGCATACTTTATCATTCCCAATTTTTGATACGATGAATTACAATGGAAAGGAGGAAAAAAATGTATTGCGATTCGAAAGAGAGACCTAAAACTCCATGAATTCACATGATAAGGAGAAGAGGGGAGTTTGCAAGAACAAAAACGTCCAACCCTTTACAAATGAGCCAAAACTGGCTTTTAACGATGAAGCAGGACGAAGAAAAGGTGAAAAATGTGGGCAAATTGATTTGAGATCTCCAACCACTAACAAGATTCATTAAAAAAGAAAGGGAAACCTCAAAAATCCATTTTTTGATGCATTTGGCAATGCTGGAGAAGAAAAAAGCACCATACTTCATCAATTTTGGAGGTTGGGGGTTGGTTCTGTATTTTTACCATGCTAGAGACATTTCATCATTTTTCTCCCACCAAACCCCACCAAAAATCAAAATTGAATAGTCTATCATGTGGAGAATTTTAACATATTTCCCATGATACATAAAATGTGAGAATCTGAGCTCTGGTGCGAAAGATATGCCCCTCTGAAGATTTAAGGCAAAAAAGGTGAAATAGGGCAAAAATCGGGTTTGTGGGCCAAAATTTGAACTTTTCCCTCTTTTTTCAAATTCAGAAATTTCTCCAAAAAAAATCCATGCTCTACTCCTCTGATGACACGTGGCACCCTCTAGTTGATCCGCAGGCCCAACCTTTCCTTTTTCCTCCTTTTGTGAAATTGGGAAATTTTCCCAAAATCCTCTGTCGGTCCGCTACTCCGCTGTTGACGTAGACACGTGGTGCCTTCTGATACAGCGCAGAGGTGCAGATCAACATTTTACCTTTGCGCCTTCACAACTTTAGTAAAAATTCCAAACTCCTCCTGACGCCCCGACTCCCGCTCCTGACAGGACACGTGGCATCATTTTATTGCTCAACGGGGACACATTTCCATTTTTGCCTTTGACGCGCTTTGACTAAATGCCAAAAAAATTGAAATCCTCCGCCACCATTGCTCCACATTGACATGTGGTATCATTTCATTTCTTTGCAGGATTTCTGGCCAAAATTTTCCCTTTGAGTTTTTTTAGCCAAAAGGCTAAGTGCCAAAAATTTTCCTGCAGGTCCGCCTTGGCAAATTTTTCCTCTAAACTCCACCGAGCCATAACTCAAAAAATACAAGGAGATAGGAGGACTTATTTAGCTTTCTGGAAAGGGAAAGAAAAATCCTATCTGATGAAGCCATCTTTAGGAAATTTTGAGTGATCTAAAGTTACAAAAATATACCTGCCGAAAAAAGGAGGGAAGAATGAAGGCAAGTTAACCAAAACAAACATGGGCTTATTTTGGATAACAATTTCTATTTTAGATGTGCACATCAATTTCAAATTTGCTCATTTGGAAACACTCACCTTAGTCCATTTATTGCACCCCAAATAAGTGGATGGAAATAATCAGTTTACTATTTCATCCTCTGAGTAGTTTAGAGACTAGACAGAAAAATTATGGTACATAGAATCTAAGAAATAAGTTCAGAATTAAAATTGGGCCTAAACTCAATCCAAGACAAAAGTGTCCAACATAGAAAAGACCGATGGACACTATTTTCCCACCTAGGTACTCTTGTCTTGGGGTAAAAATAATTGTAATATAGAATCCATAGGTTCTCAATGACAATATTTTGTAATTTCCAACAACACAAGATTAGTTATAAGTTACTGATAGTGGCATGCTACAAACTTTTCACAAAAGAAATTAATTCATATGGCTTGATGACCAATTTATATTGGGTTTGTTACCATCTGCAGTGACACTTATACATGGGAAAGCATTAAGAGTTGGAGAGAAAATCTGACCAATCTCCCAATACTCTTCTCTTGGTAATAGGACATCAAAATTTGAATTTTAGTGATAGGATGCTCAAATCCAAAGTTTAGTGACATGATTCTCAAATATGAAGTTTAGTGACAAGATGCTCAAATATGAAGTTTGGCGATAGGACAGCCAAATCCTTATTACTATTCCAACCATCTCCAAGGAAACAAACATACATGATTAGTTCTATCTCTTTTCTCATGGAAAATATTATATTCTACCCTTGATTCACTTGTTTTTCAACACACATTTCTATTTTGACATATACTAAGATTAATTTAAATTTCATTTATCATGAGCATTGACTACACTTATTTTCTTTTGTAGGTCTTCCCTTACTTCGAGAAAAGGACTACACACAAAATAGAACAAGGGATAATCTCAAACAAAATGATGCTCTAACAAATAAAATATCTAAGGAATAAATGAATACATCCATTTTACTACGCATGCAAAGGTCACCCCTAAGATTCTTCTCCTTCCCTAGATTCCATGATGCACATTATACTATCTCCATTCGAAATGATATCAAATGCAAACCTCATTTAACATGTTATTAGTTACAACTCCCTTTGGCTCTTCATAAGGTACGTTATTCATATCTAATTTATTCTACAGAATATTTATTCACCAATATAAAGTGGGGGGAAATATAGTCACAAAATCAAGAAATTTCTACTTACATCATGCCTCTAAGAATTTCATTACATACATGATTCCTAAGCAAGAAGACCAAACATTAACATCACTTGTTTTACTCTTTCATTTATTTTATCTTTCCCATGCTCTTGTTATTAGATTTTATAGAATGAAAAATTTACTTTATGGATACTAAACAACATGTGACCTAGATTTGTATTGACCGTTACTAATTTAATCTAATTTTTATTAAATCCTATATAAGAATAACTACTAAAAAAAGGATATTAAGGTAATAAACTACAATAATGTCCAATCAATAAGCATTAAACAATATAAAACCCTAATAAAATGAGAGAGGGATGATGACTTAGTTGATTCCAT
This sequence comes from Taxus chinensis, assembly GCA_019776745.2. Taxonomy (NCBI): domain Eukaryota; kingdom Viridiplantae; phylum Streptophyta; class Pinopsida; order Cupressales; family Taxaceae; genus Taxus; species Taxus chinensis. Next base: position 430,409,519 of record CM034154.1, on the reverse strand, counting down.
ACAACCTGTAAATGATTTCGACTATGTATCTACTGTAAATAGTGTCATCAATACTCGACGAGGGTTCATAATCCTATAAATGTTTAGGACAGAAGCATCCATGGAAGGACAGGAGCTCCCCATGAACTATTGAATGATCTAGTTACATTTTTCTACTCAAATTCTCAGAGTTTGGTATTTTCTAGGTTAGAGGAATTAACTTCTACTTTCTCTTTATAGTTCTATTTTTGGTGTTAAATCACCAATCATATATGTAACCTACAAAAAATATCTACCTTAACATGCCCACAAACCACATCAAATATAATAAAAATATGTAAAATCTAGAGTTAGAATAACCCCGACGATCACCCAAAGAGTGAACTTATGACTAGGTTTTGTTCTACATCTCATAATCTATATAGTTCTCCATCTGTGCATGTATATATTTTCCCTAAGTTATCCTTGTGCAAGTTTTATGATGATAGTGGGCGAGATCTTGATTATACCGAGTATGGAAAATGTTTGTGATGGAATAGAAAAATCTCCCCTCCTATGCTATATATGTAGATCAATGCAACCCTTGTCCCTTGTATGAATGTACTAGATGTATGCCTTCTAGTGCTCTTATTCCTTTTTGCAATATTAGGTGGTGACAGATAATGTTTATAGTTCTCGGCCCTTAATTTAGAAGAAGTAAATAAGTATATATATGTTTCCCTTGTTTAAATTTTGTAATTCACAACTTAAAGGCTGAACAAAAACCAAAATATTACAAGGTGACCAAGAATTAAAAAGATACCCAAAAGACTAAGAATAAGAAAGAGAGGGACATGGGTACCTATAAAGGAAAATATCACATGAGCACTTGTCCTAACTAGGAACTAGTGTCTACGGCTATAAAAGATAAATCAATTAAGTGCTAGAAAAGTTGTAAGATGTGTAAGAACATTATTCCAAAGGGATTTGTCAACAACTAGTTTTCTTTCTTAGGAATCATGTATACATTAATATTCTTTAGGACCTATAAATATACCCAAGTGCATAGATTTTGTGTCTATAGCTACATCCTCTGAGCATCTTAGAAACTACTGGATATTAGGGAAAGAAGCACCCTAGGCACTACTATCCTATTTGGGAACTTTTGTCTCTTTCTCTCCTCTTTTTGATTTTTGATGGCCATATCATTTGGTCTCTTTTCTAGAGTTTATTTTATCACTTTTTTGTCATTTTTTTAGTTTTTAATTATTAAATTAAAACAAGAAAATCATATATATACATGAATTATTTGTATTTATTAAGGGGAAAGACATTTCAGGATAATAATTACTATCTACTTCTTGGGAAAAATTAATATTCAAAGAATGCATTTGAGCTACATCATTCACTACATATGAAGGTACATTTATGAATTCCATCTCACACATTCATATTGAAGAAAAGTAGTTGTAGTCCACTATCTTAGTGCAACTAGCATAAGGGGAACCTAGCTTCAAGGGACATGATTCCAATCACACACACACAAGAACTACACAGAGTCTGAAATATAGTGTAATATATAGTGAAAATCACATAGTAGTCACCATCGAGGTTAGTTTGACTCAAGCATATGCATCATTTATTTCATCTGATGCTTGCGTGAGATTTGTGTAGGTAGATAGGGTTTGTTTTGTAGGCACAAATGTGATACATGTACCCTATAATGAAATGGATGTGATAAAAAGTGAAAGTAAGAAGCTAAGTTTGGACCCCAAAAAGACCATGAGCAGAGATGTTGTAGGGGAACTAGTGCCTAAATTGGACTCTAGCACCTGGGGTGGTCCTATCCTATTGTGGGCACTCCTATTTAAAGAAATATTAGGTCCTATTTTTCTAGAAAGAGCTCACACGGTCTAAATCCAACCCGTTTTAGTCATCTTCTAGTCTAGGATTAGCCAAAATCTCTTGATACAAGATATCATTATGATTTTCCTATCTTGTATACTTGTTTATATTTTTCATGCTAAATCTTGTTTGTTCTATCTATATTGATTTGATCTTAATCCTATAATATAATATTGATTTATTTTTAAATCAACTTCCAAGGTTATTCTGATTCGAGCATATGAATTATTTGTTTTATCTAATGTTTTCTTGAGTTTTATGTAGGTAGTTAGGGTTTTTTTGTAGGTTCTCATGTGACATAAGAACCCTACAGTGAAGTTGATGTGATAAGAAGGGAAAGAAAGAATATATTTCTAGACCATGAAATACCATAAATAGAGAATTTTCTAGGAAAATAGTGCCTAGATCAGAAACAAGTTCATGGGGCGGTCCTATCCTCCTTTAGGAAGTACTATTCGAAGATTTCCTAGAGTACAGTTTCTCAAATAGATCTTGTAAAATCCATATATAGACTTCTCAGCCTATTTTCCATCCCTAAATTAGTCTAGATATCCTGATACAAGATAATTCATTCTTATCTCCTATCTTGGAAACTTGTTTGTACTTTGTATGATATACTTTGCATATTACTCATTATCTATTTCATCTCAGTCCTTCGATTAATATTTAAGATTTTCCTTAAATCATTTTGGCAAACCCGATCATTGAGCACCATTTATTTATCCCATTTGTTTCCTAACATGGATAATACCTCTCATGACTTTACTGCCACACATCTTAATAACCTCAATGAATATATCAATGATCATCCTAAAAACCTAGATCTCTTATTATTTTCTACTCATGAAGAAGCTCAATGGGTCTCTATATCGACTACTTCAGACACTAATTTTATCCCTACTACACTTCCTACCTCCTCTATTCCATCCTCCTCCCCTCCCAATATAGAGGAATCTAATAACCATATTCCTATTTCTCCACCTCACACCTACTTTTCTTCCCCCCCCCCCCAATTTCCCATATGGACAAACAATAAATTCTTTAGGAACCCATGCCTTAGAATCTTTATATCATGATTTACAAGATCAAATTTGTCAATTGTACCAATCTATACTATCTTCTTCCCCATCTCTCTATTATTCTCTTATTTTTCATATTCCTCTTACACCCAAAGTTTATTCTTATCCACTCCCTCCTGATTTTGTCTCACCTAAGTTTAATATCTTTTAATTCCACATAGATCCCCATAAGCACATTTGATCATTTTGTGTTTCATGCTTAGATTATGCTTGTAATAACATAATTTTGACCAAGTTGTTTCCTAGGAGCTTATATGACCTTTCCTTGAGATGGTTTCACAACGTAACTTTACACTCTATTATATATTTTAATCCTTTATAAACTATGATCTTGGGTTACTATTCTACAAATATTGGAACAAAGATATCATATACACAAATGGAAAAAAATTGACAAGGTTATAATGAACATATTAGTGACTATATTTTGCATTACAAGACCAATCTTGCTAAAATTAACAATGTCTTAGATGAATTTGAATTACAATATATTTTTATACAAATCATATTACCTCCTTTGAAATAATGTATTATCTTTGAATATTTTCAATATTTTGATCATCTATGTCATACTCTTAAAAATTGTGAAATTAAGCTACTCTCTTTGGGAAAAATTAAATATGGTGCTAATATTTTCGATCAATCTACTAACGAGTTTCCAAACAAATCATCCTTCAAAAGCAATCCTAGTGAACCCAATCCTACTATAAATTTTTTATATCAACCTACCAAGATCCAATTATAACATACAAACCACATTTTTACTAAATTCCATATTCACCATGTGTGTTGTTACCTTAACTCCTAGAAATCAATTTGATTTCCCTTTTGATTCCTCTTAAGCTAGATCCTGATAGACCTTGTGGAAATGTTTTTGATGAAAATGCTCATTGTGATTAGCATAGATTAAATGACCATTTTGATGATAGGTGTTTCAATCTTAGACACATAATCCAAGATCTAATTGAAAATCATGACATTGAGTTTCCTAAATCAATTATTTCTATTTCAAAACCTACTAATGATAATGGTAAGCTTAACATATTTAACAATCCTTTTCCTAAGCATGAAAATTCAGCTCCTAAATCCTCTCAAAATCATGATTATCATGTTATTTCTCCTCCTCCATCATCAAATCACCCTCTTCGATTTCTTGTTAGTACTAATGATCTTCCTACACCTGTCATTACTTTTACTGATGCTAATTTTCATGTCTCATTTTCATTGCATAATCTACAAATTGATGCTTTTGTTGGTCCTCATGTTATTAACAATATTACGATACATTCTAATTATAAAAAAACATGCATGCTCACTATCTCTCTTGTAAGACATCATATTTCAATTATCTCATATGAACCATAGGTCTCCTACTTATCATGGGCATGATACTCTTCCTATCACTATTGGTCTCCTTACTATCTCCAAGTCATTCACTATTGGATCTAGAGTTGTGTATTATGACATGATCTTAGGAATCCCTTTGGTTAGGGATGCCAAAGACATACCATCCATAGTTCACTTGTGCCTAACTTTGTACATGAGCATCACATTATCGCTATTCGAGGAATCTCACCATGAAATACTTTATCATTAACACCTATTACTACTACACCTTATGTTACTTCTATCACTAGTGCACCTATCTCTACATATCCTCTTGATGGTACCATGAGTTTGGTGCATACTAGTCCTAGTGATAATTTTACTCATACACTTATATATCCTCCATACGTGGTTTCTGCTTCTCACTCATGATGGATACATCAATCTCATAGTCCAATTCATTGACATAGGTCTCAACCAAGGATACACACTAGCCATAGCACATATATTCCCATTTTGTGGTCCCTTTCTCAATATGTACTCCCTCATGGCCATAAGGTGTTTGATTTTGATCACATGCATACCTCACTAACACTATAAGATATTGGGTCCTTGACCCTTACCCTCATTGGGTAGATCACTATAGTATTAATAGATTGGTGGTATATTATTCCCCCTTTGCTACTCAATTAAAAAATATTACTATAGGTTTAAACATGACTATTGAGGGTGACCTTACCTACATGGACCACATTTTTCACACATACAATTGGGGAAATCTTGTTCCCATTTCATAGTTGTTCTATTTCATATTCACATATTTACAAAAAAGAAAAAATGTTGGGTACTTCGACACTGAGAGGGGGGTGAATGATTATCTCATTTAAATTTTCTTTATATTTCTACTTCTCCAAATTTTTAAAGAAAATCACATGAAACCATACACAAGCAAATGAAACAGAGACAAAACACAAATTTTTAAAGTGGGAAACCTAAAATGGGAGAAAAACCACTGAAATCATAGAAATAATCTTGGAAAAGATTTCCTATGTCTTACACTGATTTCAAGTTGATCTACAACTCAAATTTTGAGGTTAAAACCCCAAGAATAAAATCAATCTACAACTTGATGATGGAATCTACAACTCCCAAAATATTTTAGTTAATAACCACTCACCTTAAGAAAGCTACAACTTTCAAGGATGCTACAAATCCCTGATTATACTAAGCTATAACTCAATTTGTGTATAATATTTGATCACTCTTCATCTTGGATACAATAAATCTGATTGTGACCCTAAATTAGAAACCTAAACTTCTTATTCCACCTACAATTTCATCCAAATTTCAAGCACCTTTATAACTTTATCCTACTTTCAGATCTCCTACAGAATTTACAATGTATTGTAACTCATCTGTGCACTTTCCTTGCATCTTGCTCAATGTTCTTCTCTGCACTCTCATATTTCAAATATTATTCTCTATTTTTCAGGATCCGAGACACATTTTCTCTGCATTTAATTTTAATCAAAGTATTATTTTCAATGTCATACACATGTATTATTTTTGCAATTTCTCACATTCAAACTATTTCATATACCATAGTTATAGTTCATTATATTTCATTTCTCCTGCAACACCTTTCAATTGCACTTCAACAATCATCTCAGTCAGGTTTTAAATACTGTATATCTTTTTCTCATCAGTAATTTTATTGCTCATTAATATATGAATGACTTTTTTCTAGTACACTCTTTGTTTCATTATCTTTTAAATATTTTTCAAGACCTTTTCCATTATTGCATACAATTTAACATCTTATAAAACATATACACCCTTTTAAAATTCCTACCCTACACACATATTCTTTTTCAAACTCACATTCAAAAAGGAGGTTCTTTCAAATTCTTTTAAGGTTCCATTTTAACTCTTCATTGTTCTTGACTATAGTTTGTCTCTTCATCTCCTCATTCAAATTTAGAAGAATAAATTCATGAGTTTGTAACAGTATATTAGCCTTTTGGATTCTCCAAGATCACATGACCTTTCATCTTCACCACAATACCAAACACAACCTTAGCACTTCAACATTATTATGTGATTTTTTATTATACATGAACACCAATAGACACTAAAGTGTATTTAGAACTTAGAAACTACTAGATGATGATTGTATCATTTACATATACCTTTTCAAGTTCCTTATAATGAAATAAATGATCTTCCTTCACTATTTAGAATGTTCTTTGAAGAAAAAATGCACTTGAATAATCACCTAAGCTGTAAAACAATAGGCCTATCACCACTGTCACATAAATTATAATCTTTTCAAATCTAATCAAAACCAATTCCAAAATGATTAAGTCATGTAATAGTTTATGATTGAAATTCATGAAGATTTATACTTTTTATAGGAATAAATTTCACCAAAAGATGGTTTTCTAACACTGCGCAGAATATAGAATGTTTTGAAGAAAACTGTCAGTGAAATATCCCTGGTTTCAAACATAAATTTCATAAATATTTTTGTAAAGCATCTATATCCATTAGATAAATATGTATACAAAATTTAGAAAATTTTCATTACATAAAGTTTGATATTTGAACCATTTTCTCTTTCAAACCCTAGAATTAGGGTTTCTTGAACTGTGTAAGCCCGATACCCTTCAAAAAATGATTCTCACTCAATTTTGGATGAGTTTTGAAACTTCTAGTTGCTAAGTTTAGATGATAACATTTTCCACCTTATCCAATCATTCAAAAAGATTGAAACATGTCCAAGAATTCCCAGAACAAATAAAAACTAGTGCACAATGTAGACAAAAGACTATTGATTAACTAAAATTTAGAAATTTAGAAATTAATCTATACTAGTAAAAACAATGACTAATATAAATACAATGTAAATACTATTTTATTTTATTTTATATTTTAAATTAAATGGAATAGTTTAAATGAGAATGGATAGGGTACTAACCTGAAATTACTTATCTCGTTGTGTGCATGACTAGACAAGACAGGGATTGATGGTGCTACCTAGGAAATTACAGTGAATGAAGATCTCTCTGTACTAGGGCACCTAGGAGAGGACTGAGGTATATGTGGGTGCCTTGGTCTATAATATGAGTTCTCTAGTCTATGGAGATGCTTAAGATATTATTCTAAAAGTGTTGGAAGGTAATCATTGTACCTTTATCTTGGTTTCTTGGTTGTCGCAATATCCTTGCTTGTGTTATTATAGTTGTGTGATGAAGATCTACCTAAAAAACCCCATACAAAGCATCAAATTCCTAAAAAATAAATATGCAAATGAAGGGGTCAGACTGACCTTAGCTACCACAATGGTGGACTTATAACTAAGTGTTGCACTACATTACATACCCAATGTAGTTATGTGTGCTTGTGTGTGCAATTGTGTGCCTAGAGTTCCCTAGCGTCAATGATGTAGAATTAGGGGGAAATAACTAGATGTAAGATGCAAAATGATGGAATCTGGATGGGATAGGATGAATACAACCCTTCCCCTCTATGCTTGTGTGATGCAGATGTAGAATATTCCCAATTGCAGTCATTTTCCTTAGTAGATAGATAGCTCTTGATAATTGAATTTATGCCCATAAGGTAGTGATTATGCTATGTTTATATAGGGATATATTATTCAAATTTAGATACTAATGGCCTGACATTCTGAATAACACCTAAGGGAATGAGACCATAAAACTGTAAATACTGACTTCAAAAGTTTAAATGTGAACAAAGTGTAACCAAGATGGAGCACTCAAAAAAATGACTTGGGTGATGATGGGCACCACAAAACCTTTCCAAGCACCATAGCCAAAGACTAAAGATGAAAAATTACCATATAATGATAACTAAGACCCTCTAATAGATGAAAAGAACTATAAAAAAACTAACTACTATGTGAGACAAATGATAATGGAATTTGAATAACTAACGACAGGAATAGAGGATGAATAATTAGTGAATACTTTTAATACGCAAGATCCATATATAAAAATAACATACTTGATGGTAAGAATGTAATACTAAGTGTGTGATTTTATGACTACATTTCCCCCCACTTTATGTTGGTGAGAAGAAGCTCGATAACATAAAATAGATAGAGATGCATACCTATGATAAATTTAGAGAATCCCATGTTATATTAGAACATATATATATATATATATAAGAACTATAAAAAAAACTAACTACTATGTGAGACAAATGAAAATGGAATTTGAATAACTAACGACAGGAATAGAGGATGAATAATTAGTGAATACTTTTAATACGCAAGATCCATATATAAAAATAACATACTTGATGGTAAGAATGTAATACTAAGTGTGTGATTTTATGACTACATTTCCCCCCACTTTATGTTGGTGAGAAGAAGCTCGATAACATAAAATAGATAGAGATGCATACCTATGATAAATTTAGAGAATCCCATGTTATATTAGAACATATATATATATATATATATATATATTAGAAGTGTGCCAAAAGAACAAATTATGTTATAAACCATGGATCAACGAGTTGATCTATGAAACATAGTGAAAAACACACTATCGTGATGAAGTGTGCTAAATGAGAGTGATGATTGTAATGTTAGATAATTTATGATTTTGAATGTTGTATGAAAATTATGAGATGGGGTAGGGAGTCATCAATTCTTGACCCAAACACGTGTGTATGAATTATCAACCAAAGGATTTGGGATTCCTTATGCTAGAGGAAAAGTGTAGGGAGAAAAGTGTGTTATTATCTAATATCTAACTACATCCTCAAGATTGAGCCACTGTAGATAGACTCAGATCAAATATTTGATGATTTCTGGATCAAGAAAAATTTGATCAAATAGTTGACACATATAGGTTTGGTATAGCAAAGGGACTCTTTCCCCCACTCCACAGTTGTTACCACAATGTGATGGCTTCCAATTTAGGTCATCTGGAAGCAAACACAAAATGCTAGATGGATTCCAAGTTAGGTAATCTAGAAGTGAGAAATGAATGTAATCTCCTAAGCCAGGTCATCTAGGAGGCCACATGTAACTCCCAAGTTCATTCATTTGGGAGTCCAATTGTGTTACATTGTATTTGATTGAATGATTTGTTAGAGATTTGAACACGTTAATTGATTGATTACTCATGGAGAATATTTACGATAGCTTCCCCAAGAATAGGTCATTAGGAGGGATCAATAAAAATTGGTGACGGACCACATGGAAAGGTTTTTAAGCATTTATTACCCCCAGGATAGGTCATTAGGGGGAAGTGAGGAAATGCCATATAGAAAAGTCTTGTATTTGTTGCCCCTAGATTAGGTCATTAAGGGGAATTGCTAGTGAAATGTCGCACAATGAATTAGTAATTTTTTGGAATTTGTCAAATCGGTATTGTTTTAAATGCATGATGATATAAGGGGAATTGTAGGATGACCCCAATGATATTCACCCCTTTTAGAGAAAGGGGAAGTGATGAGAAGAACAGATTTTAAGATGAAATTATATGCAAAAGAGATAGAAAAGTGATAGAAATTACAAAAATGTGTATGATTTTATTGGAAGATAAATTTAATGAGAGGTAGAGTGCATGTAATGTGTTCAATAAGGTGGTAGGAATAATTCTGAAAAGAACACTGCAAATGGGGTTTAGATTAGAGTACAAAAACATGAGATATGGTGAAAATGATGTAATGTGTAATAGTAGAAGTAAAAAGTGCGAAATAATGACTATAGCAAAGTGGGTGATAAAAAGGTAACTATAAATAGTAAGGTGAAAAAGTGTTTAGTTACCTCATTTTTTATTTGCACGATTTAGATTGAGTTATGAGAAAGTGAAAAATGCCACAAGTGAGAGTAGTGCATCCTAGTCGGTTTGAGAGAGTGACGACTGACGTAGTGTCGCGTACAATTGCAGAGTTGGAAAGTGTAATGTTTTTTGAAAAATGTATGGTGTATGAGTAGTTTTCAGTGAATTTTTATAATTTTGAGAAATTTAATTTTCTTTACATTTGGGACCTGAACAATAGTGGTGGGGGTGCTAGTGAACCTTGGGACAGGAGCACCCAGATCAGGGTGTCAATGTCTTGCATCTAGGCGACATAGTTCAGAATGTGTGTATTTTGTATAGGATATTGAAAAATGAAATTTGTTATGAATATGAATATAGTAAATGATTTTGTTTGTACCTATAAGAAATTCTAACGCTCCATTTGTTTTCATTATGTGTTGTGTAGAGGCATATTCACTTAAGAGAGTTTCATGGTGGGTGTCATTTGAGCACATTTCTTGGGTTAGGTTTTTCAGATGATGAGTAGGATGTTATGGAATGTGGTAGCCTATGAAATATATCATGGATGGGGGATGTGCCCCATAATATTCCAATGTTGACTGCACTATATGAGATATGGTGTGCATACATATGTACCTTTTGGTTACCTACTGGGGAGATGACAATGACATTGGAGGATGTAAATCAGATATTGTAGTTTCCTATTGTCAGGGAGAGGGTACAGGTGATGCCATTGGAGGACATGGATAGGAAGATGTGAGTGGTGAGATGGTATTTTGTAGGGAATCAGGAACCTACCAAGGCTCATATTAGTCTAGATGATATTCTGAGGTTGAATGTTCCGCACTTGAAAAAATTCATAATGGTTGTTATTGCTTCATCTATAATGGTAGAGGGAGGTGGTGTGGGCATATTGTATAAGATGCATAACATATGTTGGTGTATAGAGGAGAATAGTACTAGATATTCATGGGCTCAATGTGTGTTAGATTACCTATATAAATATTTGTACTGATTCACTCATGATGAGTATGGAAGACAGATATGAGCTAATACACTACTACACATGTGGGAATATGAGCATATAGAAGTGTTGAGGATAGTTGGGGGACCACAAGTAGTGTGGGACAAGATCAAGATATACGTGAGGATGTGGATTAACATTAGTGGGCATAGGAGGCCATCACATGGAGGCCCTACCATGATTATGGAGGATGGCTCGAGGATGTCGTAGAGCTACATTGTATTCGGTTGACTATGTGGTTGGAGGATATGTTTATAGGTGTGGAAGAGCTATTTAAGGTGGAGAGAGTATCACGTCACTTTGGTATGTCTCAAGATGTACCCTCACAACCATATATAAGAATGAGAGCTATCAAAGCACCAAAGAGGGGTGGGGCCAAGCCAGGGCCCACAATAGAGAAGCTATCACCTCCTGGTCAAGAATGAGGTAGATGTGGTGTTATAGGTTATAGATGATGAGGGTCATCAATCCTCCTCATTAAAAATGTCAATCCAGGGCTAGTTTCTGATGGCTATATGCATTAAGAGAAAAAATTATCTTTGGAAAAAAAAATCCTTTAAACACAATCCAAAATTGCATAAAATAAATCACACATGCAGAAATGTAGAAGAAAACTTGCAGAAATAAAAATTGCATGAAAGAAAAACACTTGCAATTGTTGAATTAAAATAAATGAAAGATAAATAAGACACTTGTAGGTTCACAACATAAATTGTACGGAAAGAAATATCACATAACATGAAATCAGAAGTTAACAAAAGGAAACTACAATAAAGAAAGGAACATAAATATTTCTTGCTTGAAAAGAGTGGCTAGATCATTCCTTAGAAGAGGAATTAATTCATAATTTCAAACTTAATTCAAAACTTGCAGAACAATTTCACTCAAAAGATTGAGAAAGAACATATCTATTATTCTTGGTAGGGAAAAATTACATATATGAGTGTGGAAGGTTGCATTTATAATTTATGCATCCAACCAACTTCTTATTTTGGGAAATACAATCTAATGTTATATTTATTTCAATCCTAACCACTAATATCTCCATCTCCACAAAGTATGGAGAGATATATTATTGGAGTCAAAGTCTTATTTTACTTATTTTAGGAAGATTGGTTCCCAAATATTCTCCTTGCTTTTTGGTAACAAGAATCACAATGATTTTATTATCCTACTTTATTAGAATTATATTTTTCCTCAAAATATTATTTTGACCAAATACCTCTTCCGTATTTTCCATTCGACTTTACTATTTCTGATTGTAGAACTTTTGGTGCTCGTTTGATACCCTTTTTCCTCATACTACAGCTCACTAAAAGTTAGATTTCTCTTTATTGGTAAAACATGTAGAAAATATGAGAGAGGTTTTTGTTAAAAATATTTCTATGAATAAAAACCTCTTTCATATTTTCCATTTGACTTTTTTGTTTCTATTTTTGGAACTTTTGGTGCTTGTATGATACACTTTTTCCTTGGACTACAACTCACTAAAATTTAAATTTATCTTTATTGGTAACACTTGTAGCAAATATGAATGATATTTTTGTTATAGATATTTCTATAAACAAAAAATTCTCTCATATTTCCCATTGGATTCTTTTATTATTCAAAATTCCTCATTTTATGCAAGTTTCGAAACTAAAACTGTCATTCCATTGATGCAAGTTTTGGAACTAAAGTTGTCATTCCGTAGTGTTCCAAAACTAGAACTGCAAGTTATGGAACTAAGTGTTATGCTATTTATGAAAGTTCTAGAACTAAATTTGTCATTCCATAGTGTTCCAAATTTAGAACTACAAGTTCCAGAACTTAAATTGTCATTCTGTAGCTAACTCCAATTGTTCCGGAACTAACTAAAAACAACTATAACTTTTACACCTGATCTCAGATTGAGATGCTTCTTGTTTTGAAACTTCATAATTTTCTAATAGAAATCTGAATATGAAATCATATTTGAGTTCATATCTACTATTCATGATCAATTCCACTTTTCCCAAAACTAGCATTATCTTTCATTTATGGCCTACATACACAAGACTTTGCATCTTTCACAAATAATCAATAAGATTAGTTAAAAAAATAGATAACAAAAGAATTCTAAATAATGAACAAGATATATATCCTATATTCTATCTTAAGCAAACTATACATTCCAATATTACATTTAAATCCACTTTCTAAGGTAACTTGGAAGGATAAAATAATGGTAATTTATGGCCAATATATGACATCATCATTGCCTCACACCTAATATTATGCATGTCCTCATGCATTATATTATTATCTCCTCTTATTATATTATTCTCAGCATTGAGCTTATGCATGTATGCATTTCATCTATAGTTCAAGGACAGAATCTTGTGTGGATATCCTTTTATTGTTTTTTATTGTCTTTTTTGTACAACATGTTCTTGTGTGGATCTCCTTCTACTATTTTTGATTTTATTTCTTGTACAACAGGTTCTTGTGTGCATCTCCTTCTACTAGTTTTTATTTTATTTCTTTTATAGAAGGTTATTGTATGGATCTCCTTCTGCTATTTTTTATTTTCTTTCTTGTACAACAGATTCTTGTGTGGATCTCCTTCTATTTTTATTTTCTTTCTTGTACAATAGGTTCTTGTGTGGATCTCCTTCTATTATTTTTTATTTTCTTTCTTTGATAGTAGGTTCTTGCATGGATCTCTTTCTATTGCTTATGATTTCCTAATTCTTTTATAGCAGGTTCTTGTGTTAATCTCTTTCTGTTATTTTTTATTTTACTTCTTTGATAACAAGTTCTTGTGTGGATCTCCTTCTGCTATTTTTTATTTCCTTTATTTTATAGCAGGTTCTTGTGTGGATATTTTTCTGCTACCCATTCATCTCATATTAAAAATAAAAATGCATGCATCATGCTCTCTTTCTCTCCCACACCCAAGATCGTGCATGTCCTCATGAATGTTGTTTATTCATGGTTTCCTATAAATTAAACTCCAAAAGTTTGATTGAAAATACGTGAAAATGTTTTTTCATATTTGTAAGTAGGAAAGATGTAAATTTTAGATTGACCTCCTTTGAGATCATAAAAGTGGATCTAGATATAGTAAAAAAATTACAAGAAAGATTAAAAATAAAATAGTAGAACAAAATAACTTTATCATACCTTTAGTTGTCCTTGATGTCCTATTATTAATATGGTCAAATAGTGCTAAGAAGGAAACTACTAGGTAGTAGTTGATTGTTTTTGAAGAAGATTTTCCCCCTTTTTTGATTTTGATTGGCCAACAAGCTGGTTTTCCAATCAAAGTTTTGTGATATTTTTTTTAAAAATTATTTTTTGTCTTTGATTGGCCAGTAAGTTGGTTTTCTAATCAAATATTTTTTTTACCTATAACTGGCCAGCAAACTGGTTTTCCAAACAATTTTTTTATTCCTTTGATTGGTCAGCAAACTGGTTTTCCAATCATTTTTTTTCTCTGAAATGATAGCATGATAAAAATTAGAGAAAAAATTGATCCACCATCAGACTATATTCATCAAAGTGCAACCTATGTAAAATAAAAAACAATGTCTGAGATCTCATAAAAAAAAATTCATACTTGGTGACTGCAAGAAGATTTCCAAAAATCGTGTAGACAATTTCTAGGTCTTCAAAGTCCAACTTGAATTGTGCATTATCGGGATCACTATAGTAATCTTCAAAGCCCAAACTAGTGATCTCAGTAGATGGAGAGTTGTCAAAAAAGAGTGGAGGTATCAGTGGGTTCCTCAAAACTACTCATTGGTTGTTATTGTTGGTTCTCAAAAATCTACATGCTGGTATCAAGAACAACTCTGTAAATTCCTGTAGATGTTAGAACAAAAAAAGTGTTTTCCTTGATTTTTGCAATACTTTCTTCTTAACATTATACAAGAATATACCAAAATGAAGAAGTTGAAAGACATGAAAATAATTTTTTCTAATGGATATGGTTTAGAGATTGACTTTTATTATGGGATGAAAAAATAATTTGGATTATTAGATTTATTATGAGTGGGTTTTCATTTTGGCTCTAATGATGTCCCTAAATATGGATGGAGTTAATTAAAAATTCTACAACTTCCTTATTACAAATTGGATAAGCCAGTTTTTTACTAAGGTTATGTGTAATAAGATCACTAAGATATTATTTGATACAAGGGGGACTAGTGGTGGTTGTCAAGAATGACATTTAATATTTCATCAACTGGTTCTACTTCTAGATTCAATATCATATTTCTACCATTTCTAGAACTGAATTCTGAATTTGTTGTCATACTACTATACCTTCTTGATCAAACATCACAGTCATTTTTCTTATACATAGAGTTAGTTTGTGGGGAGATAAACATTTACAATCTAACATTCCTAATTACAAAAATAAAATTTAAATCTATATTGCATGAAAGAAATATTAATCTATTTGTAGAAAATAAAAGTTTAAAAAACTACCACCAAATACTTCCTGTCACAAAATTTTCTAAGAGGTATTCTACTATCACTAGAATATTCTCTTACAAAAATTTGAATCTCTTAATATCACCGTTTCCTCAAAAATGACACCAAAATGATGAGGTTTTTCAATCCTCTCCACTAATATTGTCAATCTAGTGCCAGTGTCTCGATGGATGTATGCATTAAGAGAAAAACAATATTTGGAAAATAGCTCCTTTAAACACAATCCAAACTTGCATAAAATAAATCACACATGCGGAAATGTAAAAGAAAACTTGCAGAAATAAAAATTGCATGAAATAAAAAATATTTCCATTGTTGAATTAAAATAAATGAAAGATAAATAAGACACCTGCAAGTTCACAACATAAATTATACGGAAAAAAAGATCACATAACATGAAATCAAAAGTTCGAAACAAAAGGAAAATAGAATAAAGAAAGGAACATAAAACATTAATCCTTCTTCCTTAGAAAGAGTGGCTAGCTCATTCCTTCGAAGAGGAATTAATTCATACTTTCAAACTTAATTCGAACCCTGCGGAACAATTTCACTTAGAATATTGAGAAAGAATGGATCTACTATTCTTGGTAGGGAAAAATTACATATATGAGTGTGGAAGGTTGTATTTATAATTTATGCATCCAACCAACTTATTATTTGGGAAAATACAATCTAATATTATATTTATTTCAATCCTAACAACTAATATCTCCATCTCCACAAAATATGGAGGGATATATTATTTGAGTCAAAGTCTTATCTTTCTTATTTTAGAAAGATTTTGTCAAAAATCTTCTCCTTGTTTTTTGGTAACAAGAATCATAGTGATTTTATTCTCCTACTTTATTGGAAGGAGTTTTTTCCTCAAAAGATTACGTTGACCAAATACCTCTTCTGCATTTTCCATTTGACTTTACTATTTCTGATTGTGGAACTTTTGGTGCTCATCTAATACACTTTTTCCTCATACTACAGCTCACTAAAAGTTAGATTTCTCTTTATTGGTAAAACATGTAAAAAATATGAATGAAGTTTTTGTTAAAAATATTTATGTGAAAAAAAAACTCTCTCATATTTTCCATTTGAATTTTGTATTTTTTTTGTGGAACTTTTGGTGCTTGTCTGATACACTTTTTCCTTGAACTACAACTCACTAAAAGTTAGATTTCTCTTTATTGGTTACACTTGTAGCAAATATGAATGAGATTTTTGTTATAGATATTTCTATGAACAAAAACCTCTGTCATATTTCCCATTGGATTCTTTTATTATTCACAATTCCTCATTTTATGCAAGTTTTGAAACTAAAACTGTCATTCCATTGATGCAAGTTCCAGAACTAAAGTTGTCATTCTATAGTGTTCCAAAACTAGAACTGCAAGTTATGGAACTAACTATTATTCTATTTATGAAAGTTCTGGAACTAAATTTGTCATTCCATAGTGTTCTAAAATTATAACTACAATTTCCAGAACTAAAACTATCATTCTGTAGCTAACTCCAATTGTTCCGGAGCCAACTAAAAATAACTATAACTTTTACACTCGATCTCGAATTGAGATGATTAATTTTTTGAACTTTCATAATTTTCTGATAGAAATATGAATATGAAATCATATTTGATTTCATATATACTATTCATGATCAATTCCACTTTTCCCAAAACTAGCATTATCTTTCTTTTATGGCCTACATGCACAAGACTTTGCATGTTTCCCAAATAATCAATAGGATTAGTCAAAAAAATAGATAACAAAATACTTATAAATAATTAAAAATATATATATCCTATATTATATCTTAAGAAAAATATAAGTTCCAAGATTACATTTAAATCCACTTTCAAAGGCAACTTGGAAGGACAAAATAATCATAATTTATGGCCAATTTATGGCCTTATCAGTAGACGTAGATGATGATGGTAGTATGGAAGAGTATCATACATGGTGGGAGACACATTGATGGGTATTATTTTTCCTAGTATTTATAGATCCAACAGGGTTACCGCATGTAGGAGGAGGAAGAGTTGGGGATGCACATGTCCCTAAACTTATGGCAACTGCTATAGTAGAGCATAAGTATTTGTGCAGTTGTGTTTATTGTTATATGTTTATATTGTTATATATATATATATGGTTTTCTAATGCGTTTTGTAATTTGTGTTTGTAGGTAATGCATATTGGTCATTGATTGTTGGCACCTTTATTTACACATTGACACGGAATGTGATGAGTAATGTACTTGGTTGTGGTATATTGGAGCGAGTGGATGATATTACGAGTGAACATGCCCATTTATTTTAGCTAGTGGCTATAGCGGAAACTACATGTAATATATTTCTAGTTGAGAGGGATAAGACACACAAGGAGACTTGGTGAGACTGTGAGGTGGTGGGTGGTGGTCTATTGGTGTAGGACGTATTTATATCATTCATGGAATTATATCATCAATTTGTAGAGCAGTCTATAGAGAATACCTTATTGCATAGGAAAGTGAAGCAATATCAAGGCTGTGAACAATGAAGTAGAGTGAGTGGTGAGGCATCTACTTATAGAGATCTCATAGTACTCAAGAGTAATAGTGATGATGATGTTTTATTACCATAATTATATATGATGTAGGATAGTTTCTCCCTCAAGATGATTGTGTTTGCTTCCTATTTATGGACCTACTTGATTTACACGTGACAAGTTATTTTGTGTTGTATTAGTTTTACATGAGTTGGTGATTATGATTGGAATATGTATGATGGTTGTATATCTTGTTAGTGTTGATTGATGTAGTATTCATAGAATAATTACAAATAGAATGTATATGCATTGTGACAGATGAGGTAAATGAGATGTTTAGTATATAAAATGTGTAACATGTAGTATGATGATGAGTTAAGTGCAACGTGTGTTGAATAGAATTTGTAATGTGTAATTAATATGATAACACTAGAAAAGTACATGTGAAAAGAGATGATATATGATTATCAAACTAACATGTTGTGATGAATGTATGCGGTAACAATATAAATTGATCACAATATATCCATGTAATGAAATGGGAGGGGGGAAGTAGTGATTCCCCCCAACGTATAGATAATTAAGTTCATTTAGTTAAGATCCCTCAAAATTCAAGAAATGACCACAAAAGGCAATATTGCATCATCAAGAAATGATTGAGGTCCACCAAATGAGTGAGAAGGAGGCTTGAGTTCCATGTTCCTACCCTAGCGTAGAAGAAACAAGGAAAGAGAAAAAAATTACTAACTCCAAGTCTCCCTTTAATGAGCCCTCAGATTATAATATATACAATGAGAAGAAGAGAAGAGAAAAATCTGGAAATACTTCCCCAACTTCTTGTATGTTGTAAAAAAGAGATGAAGTGAAATAAATATATTTGTGAAATATCTCTCATACTTCCCCATGATCTACTATTAAAATGAGAGCCATAATCATTCAATGCATCCTTAAATTTTTTCCAACCACCTCCCTTGAAGTTGGATCAGATTTTAAGGATTACACCCTTAAATCCTCATCAATATCTAACTTCCTTGATTTT
Source organism: Taxus chinensis (assembly GCA_019776745.2). Taxonomy (NCBI): domain Eukaryota; kingdom Viridiplantae; phylum Streptophyta; class Pinopsida; order Cupressales; family Taxaceae; genus Taxus; species Taxus chinensis. Next base: position 430,390,416 of record CM034154.1, on the reverse strand, counting down.
TTTACATCGGATTCTAGACCATGATTCTGTCAATACCTATTTTGTGGCATTTAATTAAGAAATGCTCCATTTGTGTCCCTTTGAATGTAGGTGGCATTTCCTTTCCCTTCTTACTTTTTGAAAGATCTAAGAATTTAAAACTTCTAGGTGGTCTTCATTACTTTTCTCATGTGGCAATGACCTGGCACCAATCTTTCACAATTTACTTTGGTTTCAGAGCCCATTTTTGCTGAGCTCCATATAGAGCCTAAACACTTCTTGAGGGTATTCATTTTACTTGTATCCTTTGGAAGAGCGTTGAGTTGACACATGGCACCTTCCATGGATCCTCTTCTTTTTTTGTGAGTTTGTAATGGGGCTCATTGTATATTGACATGAGGATCCTTTCTTTGGTGGGAATTTCACCTTTGACTCCATGTGAAAGTACCGTGGGAGTTTTGGATATCATTCTTCCCTCTACATTTTAGAATTGCATCAGGTTGACACATGGCACCTTCCGTGGGTCCATTACTTTTCTTCAAGTTTACTCATTCTAAGATCAAATTTCTCACTGTGATTTGACTAAATTCATCATAAAATTTCAAAAGGAGGATTTTATCCTTTTGTATTAGTCTAATATACTCAATACTATATTGATTAATCACAATAGTAATCTGCTTGTTATCTAATTTTAGTGGGCGATGGAGGAAATTAGATATCAGTTTGGTGATTCACGGGAGACTGTCAACCTGATAAATGGAATGAACCAACTATCTATATCTATTCATTAGGAATGGAGTCTGCATTATGAGCTGATTTGAATCTTGGCTCTAGATTATTTGAACTACCACTTCTTTCTTCTATATCCGCTAGCTAATCCTTTGCATTTTTTCAACTCTCATAAGAAGACTCTACAATTTTTTTTGTTACAGTAGAAAATTGTTTTGAGATTTAATCTCACTCATCATGATTTTTCAGATGAAGGATAAAGAATATTCTGAATGGGTGGTCACTCAATCTTGGAGAGGTGTAGATGCTTTGTTATAATTCATTCTAGAGAGAGTCAATAAGCTTTCCTCCTTAGTTGATTTTAATTTCTCTACATTTGTTTGATTTGAAGTTTGCAACTATTACAGGAAACTGTAGATCTCCCTGCTATAAATACTAAAGGGCCCGGTGTATTAACCATAAGAGAAATACAAAAAAAAAACTATATATAAAATATTAAATCATACATGCCTCAATTAAGCCATGTAGAGTGTGAAAAATTACTTCTGTTGCTAAAAGCAAATCTACTCCTACTACACTAACAAAACCAAGAAAAGCTAAATAAACCTTGAAACATGTAGGGAGAAATAACTTCCCTTTGTTATAAAGTGCAACCATGTAATTAATTTAGAAATGGACATGACCTATAATAAGAGTGAAAAACTACCTTCCAATCTTCTAACCATGGTATCAAAAAACAAAATAAATACCTCCTCAAGATGTTTATTATTTGATTGGAGTGTTGTAGCTAACCCTTGGGGCTTTGAATATTATCCTCATGCTCTAAAGTAAGCATGACTAGTGTTGGATTCTTCCTTGGCACTGATGAGGCCAAACTCTTGATGGGGCATAGTTCGATCCTTTACACTAGCCCATTGCTCTGAAATTCATCCTTCAAGATGAGGCTTTCTTGTAGAATTTCATGGATGGAATTGTTCACATGCTGATTTGGACTTTCCTATGCATCTGAAAACAATTTATCCTCTTTCTTAATGACTGGTGTAGAAGTGGTTTTATCTGTGTCTTCCTTTTCCTTCTCTTCTGTAGAAAATCTAGACTCTTTGTTTGAAAGAAAAAATCCTTCAATTATTATATCTTCATCAAGAGCTTCTAAATTTGATTTAGGGGAATTGTATGAGTACCAGGCTGTTCTTATTAGGGAAGAAATGATGGAGCCACAAAGGTTGTGATTTCCATGGGATATTCTTCATCAAGACATTCCTTCAAGTTAGATAAGCAATCAGGCTCATCGTCTTCCTGTTGTGCCAAGGTCTCTCCCGCTTGCATGATGGTATTTAAGTCTACAAAATTTTCATCATGTATTGCTCCATCTTTAAACATGAAACTTTTGAGTTAAAACTCTTCCAAAAATTCTAGTTTTTGGAGAGAGTGAATGGAAGACAAATCTGTAATCTCTTGTGCACCTGTCTTATGATCTGAATCCTATGAATTTATTTTACTCATCCCTATGTTATCCCCTTCTTTTGGATTTGAAGTTGTTTCTTATTCATATGGAGGGAATGATTATTTAGAAGGAAAAGGGATAGAAGAAATGAGCTGGGATGAAAGGCTAGGAGATGGAGAAGGGAACTCAACATTTGGATCGGTATGACATGATAAAGCTTGGGAAGAGGGGTGAGATGAACAAAGAGTTGGTGATTGACTTACCCATTGAAAATATTTTCTTGCACTTTTATCATATGTTTCAATACCCTCGATCCACTTCATAATTGGGGGAAGAATTTCCTCTAAGAAATCAAGCTTCTCCCATGGGCTATAGTGCCTAGGAATAGGGCACTCCCATGGACAAGGGGCTCTGTATCCTATTATGATTACCTTCATTTGTGCTATAGCCCAAGATTGAACCATACCTACCTCTATTCTTTAGGTCTTCTCTAGTATACCAGTATCTTCTATCTGACTGTAGTCATCATATGCATACTCATGTCCTTGATAGGTTTTGTAGCCAAACTAGTTTTGGCATTGCTCATATGGATAAGCATCATGGCTTTTAATCTAGTTATAATATTGACTTGGAGAAGTCCTGAAGGTCATTAGAGGCTGATGGTATTATTGAAACTGTGAATTCCACTGTGGAAATGAAGTCATGTTTTCAAACTTCATAGAATGAGAGAAAATGAGAGGTGTGGAAAGAAAGATGAATGAAAAATAGATAGAAGAGGGGTCTGTAAAATAAGATAATGAGTCATTTGGACCAAAAAGAGTCACCAGATGTGTTTTGCATGTGCCTCCAAAGGCTGAATCTCAAAAAGAACACACCAACTTGATGAAATGAAGTAGTATGATGCTTCAAACAATCTCATCAGGTGTACTAGGAAAAATATTGACGATTATCTTTGCAAATGAACCATCATAGTCATTGGATACCTTAGGTTAGTGGGACATGTGCCATAAGCTAACCTCTAGATTTTGAAGAAGATGGATCTTCTTTATGGTGTGAGGTAAGGGTTAGAGGAAAATGAAACACAACACAAAACTAATAGAAGAGATGTGCTGAAAGGAAGAAGTCAATCAAGGATTCAAACTTCTTGAAGTGGGAAAAGGGGTGAGCACTGAAAAGGGTGGATGAAATTCACCACATGACAAAGATAGATTCACACATAATACCACTTCAAACTCATTAAGTTCATCTTCCAAAACCCGTAATGAACATTAGAAATATGCATGGTATACCAACAATGTATAAAGGCTATTAGAGACACTAAAACATATAAAGGATGGATGAAATGCATCACATGACATATTATATTGCTCCAAAATTGTGCACAATACATCAACAATAGGTAAGAGGAAAGAAAAATTCCATTGCAAATTTTGAGAAGGAATCTTGAGCTCAATGTTCCTACCCTAGCAGAGAAGAAACATGAATAGAGAAAAAAAATGACTAACTCCAGGTCTCCCTTTTTAATGAGCCCCTAGATTACAATATATAAAATGAGAAGAAGAGAAAAGAAAAATCCCAGAAATACTTCACCAACTACTTGTAAGTTGTAATAAATGAGATGAAGTGACAAAAATATACTTGTGAAATCTCTCTCATACTTCCCCATGATTTTCTATTAAAATGAGAGCCATACTCATTCAATGTATCCTTAAATTTTTCCCAACCACCTCCCTTAAAGTGGGATCAGTTTTTAAGGAATACACCCTCAAATATTCATCAATATTTAACTTCCTTGATTGTTATACATCGGGTTCTAGACCATGATTTTTTTAATACCTATTTTGTGGTATTTCGTTAAGAAATGCTCCATTTGTGTCCCTTTGAATGTAGGTGGAATTTCATTTCCCTTCTTACCTTTTGAAATATCTAAACATTTAAAACTTCTAGGTGGTCTTCATTACTATTCTCACGTGGCAATGACCTAATATTAATCTTTCATGATTTACTTCGGTTTGGGGCCCATTTGTGTCGAGCTCCATGTATATCCCAAGTGCTTCTCTAAGGTCTCCATTTTTCTTGTATCCTTTGGAAGAGCACTGGGTTGACACATGGCCCCTTCTGTAAATCCTATTATTTTTTGTGAGTTTGTAAAAGGGCCCATCATACATTGACATGAAGATCCTTTCTTCGGAGGGCCTCTCACCATTGACTCCATGTGGAAGTCCTACAAGAGTTTGGGATTTCATTATTCCCTCTATGTTTTGGAATTATGTTGGGATAACACATGGCGACTTCTGAAAGTCCATTAATTTTCTTCAAGTTGACTCATTTAAGGATTGAATTTATCATTTTTATTTGGCTAAGTTCCTCCCAAAATTACAAAAGGAGGCTTGACTCCTTTTGTATCAATCCAAGATACTCAATACTATCTTGATTAATCATAGTAGTATTCTGCTTGTTATCTAATTTTAGCGGGCATTTGAGGAAATTAGATGATAAGAAAAAAAAGTAGATGATTCTCTTATCCTCTAGTTGTTGCAACCTTTCTTGAAGTTAGAGACAGTAATTGTATCTATGGAACTTTACATGATGATAATTATAATAGTTTTAGTGACATTACCATTGTAGTCAATGTTGTGGATGATACTTGTTTGACGGTAAGTAAATTAATCTCTCATTAAGTAATATACGTAGCACATCATGTGGTAGAGTGTGATGAGAGAAGTGTAAAGGATCATATGGCCTAGGTGGGGTAGTAGGAGGAGTGGCTTGGCATAGAGTTGAAGAAGGAGTGTTCTTTTATGGTGAAGTGGGTTGAGCATGTTTTCTTCTTTTGGGAGGAAAATATGGAGACTGTTTAGGATGCTCAACCAGAGGATTTAAAGGAGAAATAGATGATGAAATAGACATAGAGGTGTGTGGAGGATCTATGATGTGTGTGGAGAGAAGATATTGTTCTAAGTCAATAACCTTATAGCATAGAAGATGGAATGACACACATGTATCATATTGTAAGTGTTTCTTAAGTGGAGGAATGAGGCCAAGAAAAAAAGTAAATTCTTTCTCAAGATCTATAGGTTGGAAAACAAGTTGGTGGATACAAACATTGAATTATAGAATATAATCCTTGATAGGTTCCATGTAGCCCTGATGTAGAGTATGTAATCAGTCATAAGTAACCTTAGGACCATTTTTTATTATAAACTAATGGAGGAAGGCATCCTCCATGTCATACAAAGTGCTAATGGACCCAAATGGGAGATGAGTGTACCATTGTAATACCTCATTGGAAATAATATAGGGAAATTCCTTAAGTCATAATCTATTATTAGAATAGGATGCCATAGTCTTATGATAATATAAAAGATGAGCATGAGGGTCACCCATACCATCAAAACATGTGAAAGTAGGAATGGTGAATTCATGAAGAAATGTATAACTATGAATTTTCTTAGGGACTGCATTTCCATATAATGAATTGTTGTGAATGGAAGTGTAACAAGCTATAATTTCTAAAGTGAGAGACTGAACCTAGGATTTTAATTTTCCTACAAAATGCATGAGAGAGGATATTCTATGAATGGATGGTGGAAGATGGAAATAACATGTTAAGTGATTGCAATTTTCCATTGTGAGTGATCATAGGGATGTCTAAAGGTGATGGACAAGGGTATGATGTTAAGGGAACACTAGTAGTAGGATCCAAGGAAATTGGGGTATGAGATATAGATGGAATACCTATAGCAATGGTTAGACTAGCATCAGAAACATCCATAATAAGAAAAGTAACCAAGGAAGAAAAATATATAGGAGATATACCAAGAGACATAGGTGAACTAATGAGAGGAGATGAAACATTAGGGGAAGAAGAAGTGATACATGGTGGTGAGTCATACACAGTGCTAGATACAATATCAGGAGATGATAGTAATGGAGTAGGTGAGTCACACTTAGAATTTGAAAATGAGGATATCTCTAATAACTCTATCATCAAGATCATCAACATAGTGTGAAGGAGTATGAAAACTAGGAGGAGATGGATCATGAGAAACAATGTTAGAATAAGTAGATTCATGCAAGGGAATAGTGTCAGTGGCTGGAGTAGAAGGGGAATCAATATGATCATGTGATGGAGTTTTAATACCAAGAAGGTAATCAATAAGATAATCATCTAATGTTTCCTGTGAAAGATAAGAAGGTGGGTCATAATTAATCGTATATCATGGCGTATAACAAGTAAAGGTGAATGGATCATAAAAAATGATAATATCTATAGGAGAATCTTTAAAGTGATTAAATAAATGTTGTAATCCATCTTGAAGTTTTTGTTTGACATGGTAAGGTGTAGTAACGGGAGAACTATATAGAGCTTTAAGATCAGCAATGGTATCCTCATCATAGATAGGGTTAACACTAACATTATACATGGCTGGAAAAGAAGATGGGCTTGGCTTAGCCATTAGGGTTTGATTAGATCCTAGGGAAAAATATTCTAAAAATATGGGTTCACGAAAATTATTAACTAAAATTTGGAAATTTATAAGTTAATCTATACTAGTAACAACAATGGCTAATATAAACACAATGTAAATAATAATTAATTTTATTTGATATTTTAAATGAAATGAAATAATGGAAATGATAAGGTATAGGGTACTAACCTAAAATTAATTTTTGTGTAAGACTTGGAAGGATGTTGGGAGGATATGACAGGGACTAATGGTGCTACCCAGGAAATTGCAATGAATGAAGATCTGTCTAGATTGAGGCGCCTGGGAGAGGACTGGGGTGCCTATGGGTTCCCTAGTATGTAATCTAGGCACTCTGGTCTATGGAGAATCTTAGGTTATGATTCCAATATTATTACAAGGTCTTCACAGTACCTTTGTCTTGGTCACTTTTTTTTCGCAATATTTTCACTTCTGTCGTTGTATTTTTGTGATGAAGATCAACCTATAAAACCCTATATAAAAATTAAAATTCCTAAAAAAGAAAGATGCAAATTAAGGGGTTAGATTGAACTTAGCTACCACAATGGTGGACTTACGACTAAGAATTTAACTACCTTCCAGATTCAATGTAGTTTTGTGTGCTTCTATGTGTAATTGTGTGCCTAGGGTGCCCTAACATCAATGACGTAAAAGTAGGGGGAAATAACTAGATGTAAGATGTAAAATTGTGGATGGAAAAGGATGAATACAACCCTCTATACCCATGCTTGTGAGATTTAGATATAGAGGATTCACAAATACAGTCATTTTCCTTATTAGATAGTTATATATTGATAGTAGAATGTCCACCCATAAGGTAGTGAGTGTGATATGTTTATATAGGGATCTCTTATTTAAATTTTGGCACTAATGGCCCGACATACCAACTAGAACCTAGGGGAATGAGACCATAAAACTGTAAAGACCGAACTTGAAATTTTAAATGCAAACAAAGTGTAACTGAGAGTGGGATACCCAAAAAAAGGAAGTGGGTGCCAATGGGTGCCCCAAAACCTTTCCAGGTGCCCTAGCCATAGACTAAAGATGACAAATGACCATATAACGACAACATAGACCCTTTAAGAGACGATAAAAACTATGGAAAAAACTAACTACTATGTGAGATAAACAAAAATAACATTTTACTAACTAATGACAGGACTAGGGGAAGAACCATTAGTGAATAATTTTATTATGTGAGATCCATATATAAAAACAACATACTTAGCAGTAAGAATGTAATACTAAGTGCGTGATTTTGTGACTACAACTACAAATCCTTCCTTGATGATTTCACAAGATTCTTCTTTGGATTTTGGTGAATCTTGGATTTTCATGGAGGACCACTAAGACCTTATTTACCTCCTTAGAGCTTCTTTACCTCCTTAGAGAGGTTTCAAGAACAAATAATCTTCAAACATACCCTTGTATATTGTTTTCTTGTCAAAAAAACATAGGACAATGTGGAAATGAGAGATTTGTGCTTTAAAATTAACTACAAGGATCAACCAAGTGATAAATTATCACAACAATAACATTTAGAGAGGATATGGAACCACTTTTTATTACAAACAATAACTTTGAGCACCTTAACTTGATTATACCTTTAAGTTTACATAATTGAATAAGAATTCCCTTGCAAGATTAAGATGGAATGGATAGAAAGATTATTCTTAGTTACCATAATGTTTCACCAATAGGTAATGGATAAGACCTCATTAAGCTTTAAGAAGTTTCACCACTTCAAATACTTGACAACAAGCCAGAGAAACTCATTTCAACTCAAACACTTTAAGAGGAAGACCTGAGGAGAGAGAAAACCTACTAGTAGAATGCTCATATCTTCTCTGATGCTAATCTATTTTACCTAAAAAAAATTAAACACTTCAAGATTGGATTTATCTACAAAATTTTATTTTATGATTTATCTAAAGAAGCCTTCATATTTTTTCTTGGGTGCTAAGAACACAAATAACTCATTTTTTATTTCTCAAAGAACCTATTTTAGAAAAGCTTACACAACTTTCACATACCTCTTCAGAACTTTATGAAATTTGTCATGAAGAGCCAAAAATCACCCCTATACATGATCCATGAGTTTATTTTTCATAGATATACATGTCATATTCAAACCTCTCTCACTTACCTTAGCCTACACTGTTAGTCACCAAGGTCAACTTTGGTGAAATTTGTAGTTTTCCTCTAAGAGTCAAAGTAAACCTTTTTGTTTCTCATACATGCCCTAGAAAAAATAATTATTCTTCTTCCATGTATTCATGATATTTCCATGAACTTTACTAACCTTTCATATCTCATTAGACTCTAGAACTAGGCATAAATGAGTCAGTTTTAATTGATACTTCCACTAGATGATCTAAAACTCACTATAAGACCTATTTCCCATGCTGAAATCATCATATATGACTTGTAGAACCTTTGATCCAAGAATGCCTACCATTTTCATACCTGAAGTAGACTCCTGCCTCACAAACCAAGCCTGTAAAACACTAGAACTATCCTGAAACTAACCTAAATGCTTAATACACCACTGATGAGCTACTACCAATCAACCCGCATGTCCCTTATAAAGCTTCACTTCATCACTCACTCCTTTTCCATTAGTGCCACTTGACATCAATGAAAACACTAATAACCATGGTTTAAAAATCTCCCTTTATCATTAATGGCAACTTACACAAAAACTTTGATGGAAAATACAGATACCATCATCTTCAAATCACCATTCCTAGTTCCTGACAATCTCTCTCCCTCTTTAACATATATGTGATGTAGCCTAGAATTTGCCAGATAACATCCCAGATGCACTAGAACATCACTCAGTCTAGACTAAGAGCTCACTCAAAGCATGCAAAGGTACTAGGTCTCTCTTTAGGGTTACTATAGCAATATGTTAGCGTGATGAAGGTAGAAATCTACAGATCCAAAAATAATCCCTCATTCTATAAGGTATGTCATATTCATATATAAGAAAGAACAAGCTTAAATGATAATCATGATTGAATCAATAGCATGCACTACTCAAGTACACAGAAATGACTCTTAGATTCAACCAATAACTTCTATCTATTAATAACCACAAAATCTCCTTATAATAATGGCATTCTATACCAATGCGTGCATGGATCTGATACAATAATCCAGTCATATGAACATATCTCTCTATTCTTACCTCTTACACTCTACATATACCTATATATCTCTCTTCTCTATCTCTGTATATCTATATATCTTACTAAGTTCTTCACATCACTTATATAGGGTGGGGAATTTCCCTTCACCGCTTATCTATTCCAAAAATAGGCTGCATGCTATTAATAGCCATGCGCCCTTTACAGGCATAGCCACAGATGCAAGTGTTCTATCTATAGATCTCTTACAGTTAATTGAAGTGACAATCCTATTCTTAGCTCATCTCCATGAAAAAAATTTCGATCCAATCCTCCAAAGATAGACAATGTGTGGTACGCACGTCTCTACATTATTAGCATGTTCTGCATGTCATCTTCTAAAAATAGGTCTTCATGCTCAAAATTGAAAAAGTCCTAAATGATGAACTTTCCCATTGCACACGAGTTCTTCCTGTCTATTCACAATGTTAAACCTAGTGTATTCTCCCACGTGGACTTCTTGTGTGATTTCTATAAGGTGTTCTCTGATCAAAATTACCCCACACCAATCTCATTGTCACCTCGACAATGGGTACCTCCAAAAATTAAAGTAAATAATGTTGAATGGAAAGAATAAGAAAGAATGTAGATGAATAAAGACCGTTTTATGAGGTATCCTCCATTGTATCAGTTTGAAGGATCAACTCTAGATACTCTTCCTTTATTATGGCCTTCAAATCCTCCCACTCGATGAATGATTTCTCTTCCTGCTCTGGTACATCCACAATAATAGAATCTAGTTCATCTTGGGTAACTTCACCTTTCTCATTCTATAATACCAACATAATGCTAGACATTATAGTATGTTTTCCTTCCAGTGCATCCATATTTGGTGCGATGCGTTTCCAAAGATCATATAATCATTCTTTGTGTGGCTCTTGTGTTGTTGTCAAGGCCTTGTGCTTTTTCTTTATGAGTGTTAACCACTCTACTTCGCCCAATGTATCATCATTCATAGCCTTCTAGACTGCATCATCTTATTCTAGATTCTTTACCTTAATCAACACCTCTAGACCTGTGCATATATTTAAGGCATGATCCACCTTCTTTAATTCCTCTTGGAGTGCTTGCAGTAATCCTTCGTATGATGCAATGTTTCTAGCTACTGTAGCCTTAGCCCTTTCTGCCTCTTTTTTAGGATTCCTTGGTGCTAACATGCACAAAGGTTCATCTTTAAGCACCAGGTCCACCAAATTTCCTACATAACGTATTGTTGAGGGAAACATCTGTGGTACCTTAGGCTCTAAGTGTGGCCTAGCTCTTATGACATTGTCTCCAATCTCCTCTGTGATGTTGATAAATACTTCATTCTTCTTTTGTGCTAAGTCCCTCTCTTGGGTTAAGCATGCTATCACTGCATCCTTTGTTTTTAACTCCTTATGCAATGCTCTTATTGTTGTGGAATTGTCCACATTTATTCTTGTAACTTTAGTATAAACCTTCACTAATGCGTTTCTGACCTACTCATCTGATATGATAGTATGATTTACTGTCATATGTCTAGCTTGGGGTTCCTTCTTTAGTCATCTCGAAATGCATGAATCTTCGGATACATCAAAGTCAGGCTCATCCATGTGGGTATACATTGACCATGGGAGTTACTTTCGAGTGTGCATAGTCACCATATCCCCATCCATTATTTCCTATCCAAATAAATCCTTTTGTTCTATAGTGCTTTGGAACCATGTGTGGATAATTATTCTGATGTCCTCTACATAGCCCATGATTGGGCACTGTGTTCCCCACTCATCCTCTTTGATCTAGGTCCCTTGGGAATTTTACCTTCAAGGTTAGTAGTATGTCCCATTACACCTTGAGCAGTTGCATGCGTGGATCTGTAGGTTTCCTTCTCTATTTATTCTCCGTCCTTCATCTCTTCATCTTTCTGCTCTTCCTCATTTTGTGGCTTGTCTTCTTGTTTGAATGGGGTAGGAGATACACACTCACTCTCCCTTAATTCCTCTACTTGTTCATCTAACTACAAATTTATTCTCCTTTTTGTCTTAGTGGTCTCATTGTGTGGAGAGAGAAGAGGTGATTTCCTTACTGTATGTGGGGTTCCACCTTGATTTCTTGTGCATCTAAATACTCTCTTAAATCTGTGTTCCCCCTGCTCAACCTCTGTATCTTCCTTTTCATCCTGTCCCTAAGGTGGAGTGGTCATACGATGTGACTCTTCTCTTTCATATGGTTGCTTTCTTCTATGCTCTAAGCCTCCACTATCTTCATGCTCCTATTCTTTATCCTCTACCTCAATACTTTCTGTTGGCCTTTTCATGGGTATGTTTTCCATTTTGTTCTTACCCTTTGGTGGCCATGGGAGTGTGAATTCATTCTCCACATACTTATTGCTCTCCATCTTGGGCTTTAGCTGAAGATATACTAATGCTGCCCCTACATCTGCTACAACCAGACTTATTGGCTTAGTATTCAACACCTCCGAAAAGAGCTTTTCATCATAGGCACTTCTTCCTAGATACACATATTTCTTCCTAAATGTGGGGTAGTCATAGTCTACCCTATATGCATTGAATACTAGTCAGCACGTGTCTATGAATTTGTGAATAGATACTTGGAAATACCTTGTAATGAATGTGTAAGGAAATTTACAACAAGGGCTCCAGACTCCATCTCTCATTCATAAGCAAACGATGCAGAAATGCTGATATACAACAAACTGGACTTGTTTCCCCACTACCAATAGTAGGTCCTTTGGGATGCACCACTCTTCTCCAAATTTCACACGTATCCTGTTGTACCACTTCTCCGCCCTATGTTTGACGTCATCTATTATTACCCCTTTACATGGGTATTCCCATACTTTTTCCTTCGGCTCATCTAGTACTCCAATTTCCATGAATACTAGTGATAATAGAACAACCCCAAAGCTGATCTTCCATCTTGTGTGTGCTTCCTCAACTATCTGCTCTGAAATGTAGCCTGTAATATTGTATACTAATCCTTCTGAAATTTTACATGCAACATGTAATGACATAGTATTTACTTGTGACCACTACTCTTGATCGTTCAACTTTGTCACCACGTGTGTAGCTGCTGCTTGCACAACTATTGGGTACAATTCTTCAATTTATCTATATGCATGCCGCGTAGACCCTTCAAGGTATACCCCAACTCCTTCCTTGTCTCTAGCATTTTAGCTTTATCAATTAAATCACTCTCCAGATCCACTCCTGAGGCCATTAGTCCTATCACTGTTGAAATAAAATTAGCTATGATTATAACCAAACTCTACGTGGTGCAAAGTAGAAAAAGTTCTTCATGCACTGTACTCATCAACCACTCGATATAATGGTTCATACTTCCTGAAATTATGGCAGCTCATATAACTAGTAGACTCCAATCTGCTTCAGTAAATTTCTCACCTGACATCATCGTATAAACCGGCATATCTTCTCCCATGCACATTTTTTCATTTTCCTATGCTCAGCAATGCATCAAGCCCCTTCTTATTATCTGAAGTGTTTGATTATTATAATCACTTACTTTTCTCATTGACGGATGTGGGAATCCCATTATTGTCCAATGATGACTGCCCTCTGGATACTTTATTTCTGTAGAAATAACTCTCGGGGTGAAATCTCTTCTTCCACTTCGAACACCTTCTTCTTCCCTTTTAATCCTGCTATAGGTGCTTTCTTTGGTGCCATATATAACTTGCAATCATCTCCTCTTTAACTATGTAATTTGCGAATCAAACCCTAGCTTTATTCAAATCTATGCCCTAGGTGGAAACTTCAGCGCCCTACACTCCTCTCTGTCACGCTTTCTTCACTCAAACCCTTCACCACTGGGGATGCAAGCTTCTTTTCACACAGATATCTTTTCATCACATCTTGGTTTCACACCCTTTTGCACTTTAACCTAATCACTCAGCTCTTCACACTTAGCTCTTTCCTAAAATACACTTAGTCGTAATGGTAAAAATGAATTCTCATCCCATCCTATATAATTTTCAAATTTTGATGCATTTATTTCTCCTTCACCTACCAACATATCCTCTCATTCATTGAAAAAATTCGTTCATTCCATGCGGTACATCTTTGCACGCCCAAGCTATAACCTTCTAGCATGCACCTTCCTACCCTTATGGTCACATGGACTTCTCTTCAACACGCACTCCTTGTAGCTTGAGTACCTCATCACTGTATACCTTCTCCTGGTAGTTATCATGGCCTCTTCTTACCTCACATTATACTTTCCTTTCATTCATCTCCATCCTTGGTCACTTTTGAGAAGAAATCTTCTTTTGACTTAAAGCACACCCGTAGCAGCTTATTCCTTTCACCTTTCAATTCCCATAGTCTTGTTCTTGGATAACTACAAACACCCCACACTAAACGCATGTGCAGTCATCTACGCATAAAAATTCTTCACATAGTAATCAACTTCATATGCACAAAGGCGCTTATTACATAATAATAACAAAAAAATTGAAAAAAGCATAGTGAGGAATGAAGGAAATACATTAAGGAAATATAGAATGGAAACCTAATCTAAATGGTAATGCTACCTTATTACAAACACCAAGAAGACTAATTTATAGTAGGTCTTCAAACTACTCCCATCAAAGTAACTGGGTAGTCCTATTCCATCAACTGCTTCTAACTAAAAAGCACCTAATTCAAGTATGTAAGTGATGACATATGACCCCAACCAATGTACTTTAAGTTTTCCTGGATGGCGCAAGAAACTTAGAGTCATAAAGAAGTACAATTTGTCTAATCTCAAACTTCTTATCCCTTATGATTATATCATGCCATGCTTTCTACCTGGCCTTTTCCTTCTTCTGACTCCATCATTCTATGGATCATTGCTCATCCAACTTGATTAAATCATCTTCTCAATACGCATCTTCTAAATACTTTCTCATCATCTAGAACTCCAGTGCGTGCAATGCACAAAGAAGGTACTATAAATTCTATAGGGAGAATGGCTTCAGTGCTAAACACTAACTGAAATGGTGTGGCTTTATTAAATCTCTTATAATTTTTTTTATATGCCCAAAGAACAATTGACACTTTATCATCTGAATCCTTTCTTCCAACATCACAAATTTTTGTGAATTTTTGGCTCAAAATATTGTTGAAAGCCTCAGCTGTTTCATTTACCTGAGGGTGGTAAGGTGTAGTCTAATGGTGGGCAACCATAAAACCATCTAATAGGATCCTGATGGTTTATATTTAAAAAGTGTGTACCCCTATCACTTGTCAAACTTAAAGGACATCCATATCTTGTAAGAACATTCTCCCATAGAAACCTAGCTGTTGTAACCGCTGTTGTACAGTCCTTCGTAGGTGCTGCTTCGGCCCACCAAGTGAGATAATCTATGAAAGTAATGATATAGTGTGATCTAGTCCTACGCATGGCTGATGAAATAGGTCCTACAAAGTCTAATGACCCATTTCTCAAATGGTTCAACACTAATAATAGGTCTTAGTGGCATTTCATCTCATTTGTCCTAGTTTTCCATAGGCATGCTGACAGTGGTCAAATGCCTTACAATATTCTTTACAATCTTTATACAGTGTCTCCCACCATAATCTAGTGAAGTAGATATCTTGCATGGGCAATCACATCACCTGCATAATGGCCTCCTATGCAATACCACCATGGAGATTCTTCCATAATATCCTTGCGATCATGCTCTAATACACAATGACGTAATACTTCATCTCTACCTAACTTGTATAGGTCACCACTAATCAACATAAACAGTGTCACATGTATAGTAAGTTGTTTCTTTTCTAATGCTTTCATTCCTTCTGGTGCCACACTAGTCCATAGAAAGACAACAATGTCTTCTAATTCTGATGGTGTGTGTTGTAACCTATATAATTGTGCATTAGGCATGGTTTCTTCAACTTTCTATGCTTCCTACCTTGAGTTAATTATAGATAAGTGGTTTGGTCTTGAGTTACTCTTCCCTAGCTTCACCTCAACTATGAAATCAATTTCTTGAAATAGGAGTACCCATCTGTAGATGTGCCCTTGTAAGATGGGTTTGTTCACTAAATACTTCAATGCCATGTGATCCTTATAGAATACAAATGGTGTAGCTAGTAAATACTGTCTGAAACTTGTGCAATGCATAGATCATGGACAAAGCTTCACGCTCTGTTGTCATATAATTATGTTCAATAGGAGTCATCTTCCTACTAGCAAAGTAGATAGGATGATCGACAATACCCTCTCCAGGTTGAGCTAACACAGTGTCAATGGCCATGCCAGAGGCATCCACATGTACATGAAATGGTTTGTCCCATTAAGGAAAACGTAGGATAGGTGCGGGTAGTAAGTTTCTCTTTTAATGTTTCAAACTGCGCGCTACTGCAATTCTCCCCAATAGAATGTACCTTTCCTTTCAGTAAATCCTCCAGAGGTGTGAAAATTTTGGCATATCCTTTGATGAATTTTTGTAATATCCTATGTATGACCCAGAAAATCTACGCACCTCACTCTAACTGGTAGGTAGGTTCTTCCAACCCTAAAATTACTGCAACCTTAGCTGGATCAATAAGAAATCCCTCCTTACAGATTATGTGTCATAACAGTATTCCAAAAGGTGTATCAAATATGCACTTCTTGATGTTCAAAGAGATACTCAATTATCTGCACCGGTCAAACATTAAGTGCAGATTGTCACAGTGATCCTTAACAAGCCCATATACTATCCAATCATCGAGGTAGACCTGTAAGAAGTTGTGAATAAAATATTTGAATTCCTTGAACAACTATCCGTGAGAATACAAAAGGCACATTTTTCAATCCAAAAGGAATCAAAATATAGGAAAAACTTCCCCATTTAGTAGTAAAATTTATCTTTTCTTGATTCTCCTGAGTAATCCTGACATGATGATACCCATAAAACCCATCTGTAAAGGAATAGATTTTGCACCTTGCAACTGCCTCTAGTATTTCCTCAGTAAATGACGTAGGGAATGGGATCTATTACACATGTAGAATTTAGCTCTCTGTAGTCCACACATATTTGAATTCTACCATCCTTCTTGATACTGATAAAAATTGGACTAACCCATTCTGACTTATCCAAAGGTCGAATGATTCCAGAATTCAACATTTTATGAATTTATTCTTTTACCTTTTCATGCAAATTAGGATTCATTTTATAAGGTCTCTTTCTCACTAGACGTGTACCTTCCTTAAGTTTTATCTTCATTTCCCCAAGTGATTCATGCACACCTTTAAGTTCATGGCATCCTTGAGGGAATAAGTCATGGTAATCCCTTAGTAACTCAATAATCTTTGCCACCTCCGATTCTGACCAGTAGTATCCAATTATGGCCTCCTTAGGCTCAGCCTATCTGATCTATATTGACCTTCTTTGTCTTCATGGGTTCATGATAGGCATGTGTATTATCTTTTTTTGTGTTGTCTAAGACCTTGTGTACCCCTTGTGAATGTTCAATATCTAGGTTATCAACTTCCTCATCATCCACAATGTAAACCATATTTCCTTTTTCTTTCTCAAGATAGGCTCATTCAAGCAATATGAAGTCTTCTCCTTCTTCAAAACCCGTGCCTAATTTTGTCTCACCAAATAAGTCTTGTATGAGTTCCTCCACCTTTGCACTATCTTCCATGGTTAAGCACTGCTTAAAATCATTTATGCCTCTTCTATTGGAGGTTGGGAATAAAAGTAGTCAAAGGTTTGGATCATTCTTACAGTAAATTTTACCAATTCCCAGTCTCTATGGTGTAATTTCGGCGTATATAGACATACCAAGACACGTGCGCATCCTTGTAGAGTAGAGTACAATCTATGCACCCAGAGTGATGGTGGTAATGCTTCCTGTACCCACTCTGTCCAGAGCCTCTCACACTGTTGAATGTGATGCTGAGCAGGTTGATCACCATTATAATTACAGATTTGTGTAGGTGCATTTCTCCTTATAAACCTAGTAGATAGGGAGAATCTGATCTCATTCCATTCCATACAATTATATTTATGAAATACCCACCAGCGTGCTGCTATCCTGTGTAAGACATATGCTAACATGTCTCTTCTCCTGACTTGGTCTATCCACTGTGCCTCCATGAATTATAAGAATACAAGAAGATATTTTGCTCCTGTATACCAAGGTACGAAGTTGCTACCTATTCATTCGAATAGAACGAAGTCCATTCTTGCAAGTAACTATGATTTTTACCTTGCATTTTACTATTTCATATGTACCATGGTCCTAATTATCACAATAAATACTCTTATTATCACTAATAGAGTGAGAATCCTCCCACTATACGATTCCTCCCTTTGATGGCTCATTGACCTCTGGGTCCTAAATAACATTTACATAGATTATGTTTAAGTCCTCCTCACTTAGAGGCTCAACATATGGTGTAGAATTCCCATATGTCAAAGGTATCAAAACCCTTTCCTCCTTGTTCTCAAAGCCGATATACCCCTTATTGAATCTCAAGTCAACATTATTTGCATAACACCAAGGGATCATCCAATCAGGGCTAGGAAAACTATCTAATCTTTTACAAGTGCTAATACCTCAAAATCCCTAGTGAATTTGGCCCCTTGTATGGTTATAGATGCATCCTTCAAAAATCCTATGGGAGTGGCCTTAGTTTGGTTTTCCATAAACAACACATTAGATGATGGCTGCAATGGAGGCCTCCCCATTTGTACCCATGCATCTAATGTAAGAACATTCACTTCCACACCTATGTCAATCAAAATATTGCTCAACAGCCATCCATCCACAATAGCATTTAGAATGATCTCTTTATCATAGTCAATGCTATCGGGGGGAAGATTCACATGCAGAATCTACCATCCAGTTTCAATACTTGTGCGTGGAGTGTTCCCTTTTAACCAACTTCCTAATAGTGGAATGATGTTCTCCTAACGCAACATTTTACACACTTCTCTTAGCTCATCAATATCAGTTTAGACTGTCTAATACTTTATGCTTTCTTCTTCTCTTTTAAGTATTGTATCTCACCTTGAAGATTCCATATAACTTCCATGGTATCTTGGTAAACTTCCTTTTGATGAGTAAGATCTAGGTACCTTGCATGTAAAACCTCCTCCTTGGTGATCATATGCTTCTGGCGTAATTCCTCTCTTGGTGTGTGCTTCTTCAACGCAGGTCGTGTAGTAATCTTCACTGTTGATGCCTCGGTTTCTTTTTCTATCTTAGGAATCCACTGATCTTCTACCGAGTGTTAGATTCTAACCATCCCCACACCTTTTTTTTCTTGCTTATGTTTCTTACTTAGATGATCATATAAGTTTGGGCACTCTTCATAGATATGGTTATTTCGTAGAAATAACATGCAATATTCTGAGGACATTCACACCTATAGTGGTCAGGAGATCCACACGTATAACATGTTCCACGAGGGAACTCACTTCTTCCTCCACCATGACCTCATCCTCCATATCCACCATGCAATATCCACATCCTCTTCCACGATCTCCTTCAAAATTCCCCTCATTCCTATCATAGCGCGTTTGATTATGATCCCAATCCTGGTGCTCATTCTTGTTCTTAGATTTATCTGTTACACTTGTATATCATACCCCAATGTCTATAACATCCTGGATCTGACTAATCAACCAATAATATTTAGTATCATGGGTTGTGGACTAGAAAATTTTATAGTAACAAGATTCATTCTTCCTTACCATGTGCTATAACAAAGGACAATGACTAGCATCATGATTCAAATGATAGATCTCACAGTCCAACAGTAATGAGCGTACTGATTCTATGAGGACAACTATCCTTGGTGTGACCTTCCACTTCACAATCTGTACACCAAATCCCTGAGAGCATTTCATGAGCTGAATTTGCTAGATAGTTTTTCTAGTTGTTTTTCCATAGCTGTGATCTGTGCCTCTAAGAATGGACTAACACCAGTGTTAAGGCTCCCAACTTCCTCAACACGTAAAGTCTTCTTCCAATGCTTCGCATGGATCAATGTATGTCTTATGTGAGAGTTGCTCTTCTAAATGGTGTAATCAATCCTCTAACAAACCATTTTGCATACTGGTTGGCATGAATATCATAAGACAACTTAGATAGAAGTGTCTTAAAATGGGCATCATACTCATGTACACTCTCAGTAGTGCCTTGCTTGATATCCTTGAGTGCACTTATACTCTTCTACTCAAATTCATGGATATGGAACTCTTTCAAGGAACAGCATATTTTAAAGCTACAGTAGTCTACACAAGTCTGATCAGGGTAAAACGTTCCTGTATCAACTGTGTGTAAGCCCTTGTAACGTAGTATAAAATTGACTTGCCCTATGCTTAGAAGCCATGATTCCTTTTGCACAGCCACAATATTTCACACATGTGTACATGTTCAACAAGCATCCTCTATGCCCCTATACTTTGGAAGATGAAGAGACATCTCCATGTAAATATTCTAGTGGTTGTTGTGAGGACCTTCCCCACCTAGATCCATAACCTCATGTGTTTGCTCTACCTCCAGAACCACCTGATCCACCAGGAGATTGAGCAACCGCCTATACCTCTTGATCCTGAACCTGTAGTTGGGGTCAGGACCTAGTAGGATGTACTTCCACTATGCTCCTAACCAGTAGTACTGATACTGACACCCCAATAGTCTACAAAGGTAGTTACTACTTCCATAGAAGATAGTCCAAAAATATGTGCACACTGACGTTCTATGCAGATGATACACCCAAAAATGTACCTCCCATATAACAATGAAGCCATCTATGCACTACCATTTACTATACCTCTGGTATCTAGACTCACTCCTACTCTCCTACTACTTGAAGTTAGCTTGCTGACTGTACTTATTGTACTAGATGCTAGGAAAACCAAGTGCAAGGGCTAGGTCATCAAGTGGATTAAGATACGTTCCTGTGACCCAAGTAGTCTTTACTAGCACACTTCTGTGTGAAGCTAAGGGGGGATCTTTGTCATGCTTTCTAAGATGGGGGAGTTCCTGATGCTCGGGCTCCATGTCTTTCTACGTGAACTTCAACTCCTTCCCAAACTAATCTTTCTCCACAACACCATAATTTCTCTGCAACCTAGTAGCATTTCTTCTCTATCTCCTTCTCGCAGTGCCTCATTATACTTAAACTACCTTTCCTCTCTCTACCTTTTTGCTACTAGGTCTACCATCCTTCACCAAACATGATCCTACCCCCACACGTGAGGTGGGGTTTTAGTTAGCCATTGGGTTGTTCTCCAAAGGTTAAAATTTACCATCAAGATCTTGATTGCCAGTGGAATGCCTTGCAGGTAAGTATCCCCCTATAGGATATCTTAGAAACTAGAATGTCAGCTACCTATGGGCATGAATAAGTGGAAATTGAAAATCTCCAGAGATATAACTATTCAAAATACCATGAAACCATGTGTCCACCACAGTGAGATTCCAAATCAGGTCAGCATCTTAGAGTATCTAAAATTCTTCCTGTGCATCCAAAAAAGTGTGCGATACCTCTAATTCCAGTTTAGATGCATACAGTAACCAACCACTCATATCAATTCTACTGGAAAGATGATAGTAAAGATCTCTCATATAAGCTATCATACATATTCTATTCTACCCAACTACGTGCGTTAAACTCATATCCAATGTTGAACCGTCGTGTATATTCTTCCTCCAAATCGTGTATCCACTCCTTAATACTTGCTAGAGTTAATCGGTTCATCTTTATCATGAACCATCCTGAAAACAACTGAAAAAGAGGTCCCAGTAATGGAACTAATGATGTAGCCTAGAATTTACCATATAACACCCTAGATGCACTGGCACATCACTCAACCTAGACTGAGTGCTCACCCACAGTGCACAAAGGTACCAGGTCCCTCTTTAGGGTTGCTTTAGCAATATGTTAGCGTGATGAAGGTCAAAATATATCAAACCATAACTAATCCCTCATTCTACAAGGCACTTCATATTCAGATATAATAAATAACAAGCTTAAATGATAATCATGATTGAATCAAGAACATGCACTACTCAATTACACACAGAAATGACACTTAGATTTAACCAATAACTTCTATCTATTAATAACCATAGAAGCTCCTTACAATAATGACATTCTATATCAATGAGCACATGGATCTAATACAATAATCCAGTCTATCTTATGATACACAATTCACTACATATTTATAAGGGTGGGGACTTATCCCTTCACCACTCTATCATAATCCCAAAATAGGTCATATGCTATCTATTAGCCACACGCTGTTATAAAAAATAGCCAACATAGTTCACTACATATTCATAGTTCACTAGCCAACTTAGCTCTCATCTCTCTCTCTCTCTCTTATGCTACATAGTTCACTACATATTCATAAGGGTGGGGGAATTTCCCTTCACCGCTTATCTAATCCGAAAATAGGCTCGCATGATATTATTAGCCACACGTCCATTAAAAGGCATAACCCACACATGCAAGTGTACTCATCTACTAGAATTCTTTTACAGTTAACTGCCAGTGAGTAGATCCTATTCTCAGCTCTGTATCCATGTAAAGTGCTTCGTAGCCGATCCTCCAAAAATAGCCAATGCACGGTGCACACAAGTCTTTGACATGGTTTGTGTGTCTCCACATGCCACTATCCCCAAAAATAAGATCCTCATACGTGAAAATGCAACTAAGTCCCAAATCTTGAACTTTGACCTCCATAGCACGTGTTCTTCCTTTCCGATCCTCTTGCACTTTTGAATGCACTCTAATCTTCCCACGTGAATCTTGCATATATGTTCTTCACCAAGTTCGGTCAAGATTTTTTGTGATCAACAGGTATGAAAAATGCTTTATATGGTCTATAACCTTGAGTAGGAGGCATATAGTTATTACAACTAAGGACAAAGATGCATCAGTAAATATACTTGTCCATAAGCTCCCCCTTGGATTGTGTTTTCTCTTTCCTAATCTCCTATACTAGTCTTGAGTGACCTCTGTTTAACTAAACCAAGCTCCCCCTAAGTACAAGAACTCTTCAATTTAAGTTGAAATGTAGGAGCTATCTCACCACTTTATCAGTTAGTGGAATAGGATCATGAAGCTCAACATCAAATGGGTATACTTTGAGTCATAGGTGCTAACAACCACCTTTTAGCTAATGTATAATGACTCATTTTCAGCTCTAAAATTGGTAATGCCTTCAAGAGGTTTGGGAAGAGTAGTAGTCACACATGGACTTGAATCATGACAACAATGTCACTGTTAAGATGCATATCAAATAATTACAAAAAATCATGCCCAGGTGTAGGATTAACTCAACATGTTGGAATTTTGTCCTAAGTTCTGGTGAATCTCAAATTAAAATTGGTCATAAACTCTTGAGGTGCACACTTGATGGTAGAAATGATTCTCAATAAGGCATAGAATGATTCAGATGGTTTCTGTCAACCATTTTTTACACGATCTCTATAGCACTAATTGATCCCAGGTTGTGATTGAACTTTCTAAGGTCAGACTCTCCCTATGACTATGGAAGGTACCATGGCCTTACTAAAGGAAGAAACTAACATCATTAACTCCTAACATCTTCTTGAGTAACATTGAGATGACATAGATAAAAGGGTTGAGCAACTATCTCTATACCTGTCCTTCAATAATGGTAACTTTGTTTTCACATGTGAAATATGAAATAAATTTCTATGGCGGAAATAGGTATATAATGGTAGACATCAATCTGCAAGAGGCTTACATTAGTAAAGGGTACAAAAGGCTCAATTCTAGATATTAGAAAGATAGGGATCTAGATATGAGACACCACATGCTCAGATTTGGGGGAAATAGGATAAGCAATATTGGGCCTGTTATAGGGTAATTAATATTTCTAACTACTTCTTATCCTAGCTAACCATTTAGACAAGTAATTGTCACCATGAACCATTAGTGGGAATACTTCTATACTATAGCTTCTCTCGTTCTGATCAAGTAGGCATAGATCATGAAAAATAAGAAGATAGATCCTTATGGCAGCAACTAATTTCTTCACAGCAAAAGTAAAGATCTGTCTTGATATTCATATATTAAAATAGCATATGGGCAACAAGCTGCTAATACATTGATTGAGCGGTATGCTCAGATAGATTGCAGCTCTTAAATCTTAATTACATCATAGTGTCTAAATGTTTCATTTCCCCTACAAATAACTATTTTTTCTAGTCGATCTTGATCACAGAGTACGCTTGTATGAAGAGCCATATAGAGACACATCATTGCATGCTATAAATAACATTTTAAAATTGGTTCTTTTATCCTACCAATGCGTGCCAAAAAAATGTACGGTTCTAGTCCAACAGTACAACTCTATGTGCTAGACTTTTTTAGCTATTTTGCTTCTACAACCCTTGGCTAGGTATGCGTCAATGGGGATCTCCTATCAATATTGTAGGTGCCTTAGACTGAGGAGAAACCATTCTACAAGTAGGGGCTGGTATGAGCACCAATTGATGGATCATTGATCATTTCCTAAAATTTTCATGGGTTGAGGGCTAGAAAGAATGAAAATAGTTGAAATCTTATAAAGGTCCCTACACTAAAATTAGCCTCTAAGGGTGCTTGGGCTTACATGAACACACTTCCATTGACTGGTCAATATAACTACTGAATTTCACTATCATAGATTACCTTAATTGAATTTGTAGTTCACAAGGCATCCTAAAATACACTAGGTTTGTGGCTTGTAAAATGATTAAAATTACTTGATGTAGGTGCTGTAAGAGTGAAATAACATAGGTAAAAGAACAATCCAATTCACTAAAACATGCCTATATTATGTTGTCCACACACTATCAAAAGCTTCTAATGGAGGACACAACGGGTCTTCTTATTCAATAATAAGGTCTAAAATTTGATACAAACCATGAAATTTTACAACATATTTATGAAAAAATGTCATCCCTGTGTTGTGCTTTGCAGTGAGGCCATGATTTCAATCATGATAGATAGAGTATTTTAGGACCTTTATTGCTCTAAAAATAGCCTCTTTAAGACTCAGTAATCAAATTCCTTACTTGCTCATAGAAGGTAATTTTATCCTTTCTAATGGAATAAAATAATTCATAAAGCCCCTAAATACTTCAACATGCATGTTACATAAAGGCATAAATAGCACTTCTATTTCCAATTTTAATCCTCACTAAGTCAAGCATTGTGTACTGACTCTTGCAATCCTACCTTTGGCATGAAGGTCAGCTAACAATTCCACTCCTTTGGACAATTAGCTTGCAAGTTTAAAAAAAGGCAAATCATCTAAAAATGATGGCCTCTGTAGTGGGCTCTGTCACACTAGTGTATCGAATATTTCTACTTTTTTGGCTTTTCCCTTTTACAGGCACTTATTTATCAGGTTAGTCCATTGATTAATATGCATAGTTTATGATCCCATGATTTTAACCAATAATCACTAAGGGGGGTTACCTCATGTCAGTCTTGTGAAAAGTCACTATACATTTGACTGTAAATATTCCCCATTCCTTCGTGCTTGTGATTTACACTTGCAATAGGTGCCACTTCTCCTTGAATCATTGTTAACCACAATCGGACCATATGGTACATGTTGGTGATTATCCTTCGAGACAATGATAATGTTCCCTAACCATAATCATATCCAACATCCAAGACACCATTGAGCATCCACTCATGACCATGAACCAAGGGAGAAACCCTAACTCATGCTTCATTTAGACATTCTCGAAGCTTAGATGCACTAAGGACACAACTCATACAAAAATCACAACCTCTTGGCCGCCATTTTGACATGCCTTAGTAATAGAATAAGTTAGCTCACTGGGCTGATGTATCTTATAGTTTGGCACACTAATATTTGAAACTTCTTCGACATAGATCCTATGGACAACTATAGTCAGATATATTATTTTATTACTACTCGATGATCTGGGCTTCGATGTTCAAAAATTAGTGAGGGTTCCACCTTAAGATACATGGGTTTTAACTGCTTTATGGTCGCACATGGAATGTCCTCATTGACAGCTGCTGTAGTTTCTTGATGATTTGCATGATTTCCATTCTTACCATTATTGACTAGTAAGTTTCATGACCCTAACTAGACTAAATAGACTAATTAACTAAGGGGTTTTAATGGTATTTTATAAGTTAATCTAAATAGAAATTATAACTCTAATATTGGAATGCTAAGACCTATTTTATTTTTAATATGTTTGAATATATCAAAATAATGAAAGTAAAAGGATATGATACTAACCTATAAATTGAACTTACATCGCTATGTATGCTAGACTGTAGTAGGACTGGTATGCAGACTGAGCAGGCTGTAACTAGAGTGGCCTCAGGAATGGGAAAGATCTGAATGTTTTTTTATATTGAGGACACTTAGAAGGGTACTAGGAGCACCCTGAGGTCAGCCTGGATCTTGTAATCTGGTGCACTATACACTACAAAAAAGTTCATAGATCTTAAGTCTTCGATAGTGTCGCAATATCTCTGTAACACGTTCACTTCTATCTCACAGGTATCATAATAATTTTACTCTATGTCATTATAAACGTTGATATGAGGATCTACCTGTAAAACCCTATCCAAAGCATCAAATTATAAAATTAAAAAATACATATGAATAAGACAGACTGACCTTAACTGCCAGAACTAGTGGTCTTATGACTGAGTGCTGCACTAAAATTCAGACCTAATGTAGTTCTATGCACATGTGTGTATGTGCAATTTTATGCCTAGGGTGCCCTAGTGCCAATGAAACACAGTAGTAAGGGGAAATAACTAGATGTAAAAATGCAAATGGGTGGATGGAATGGAAAGAATACAACCCTTTCCCCCTATGCTTGTGTGATGTAGATGTAGAAGATGCCAAAATTCAGTCCCTTTCCTTAGTATATAAGCTTCCCTTTATAGTAAGATGTCTGCCCATAATGTAGTGAGTATGCTATGTTTATATAGGGATATATTGTTCCAAATTTTGACACTAGTGACTTGAAACTACCATGACTATGAACTAGGGGAATGCACTAGGTAACTGAAATAGGACTGACATCGAATAAAGAAATTAAGACCACAAAGTTATGGATGACAAGGGAACCTAAAATAATAGGGACTGGAATTGCCCTGGGGCACCCCCAGTACAATCCATAGGCACCATCGACAAATAGGATTAGAGATGAAAATCTAAGAAATTTACGACACCCAAGACATCCCTGAAATATTCCCAAAACTGCAGAGACTAAGTGACAACTGGTACCATACAAACAACAATGATGACAGGATAACTGACAACAAGACCAAAAGGATGGGTCACTAGTGAATACTTGTATTACGCAAGATCCATATATAAAATGACATACCTAGTCAATATAAATGTAATATTAAGTGTGTGATTTTATGACTACATTTTCCCACACTTTATGTTGGTGAGTGGATAAGCTTAGTAATGTAAAGTAGATAGAGATGCATACCTGATAAAAAGCCATAGAGATCCCTATGCTATAGAAGAACGTGCACATATGTGTAGTTGAAGCATGCCGATAGAACTATTAAATGTGTTTTGAAACCATAGACCAATGGATTAATCAATGTTAATCCATGCAACGTAAACATTGTAAGTTTTGTCACGATGAAGTGTGGGAAATGAAAATGATGATTAGGATTTATAGATGATTTCAAACGCAGTTTAATAATGAATAGGTGGATAGAGAGTGATCAGTTCCCTAACCCGAACGCTGGTATATGAATGGAATAATTAGGAGGATTTGGGAATCCTATTTCACTAGAGGAAGAGTGTATGGAGAAAAGTGGGTTATTCTCCAACTATTAAACTACATCACTCAAGATCTAGACATTGCAGATGGACTTAGATCAAAATGTTGTGATTTTTGGATCCAAATGATTTGGATTAAAGAGTTGACCCATATAGGAGTGATAAGGGGAAAGGAACTCTTTCTCCCACTCTATGGGTGTCACCACAATGTAAATGCTTCCAATTTGGGTCATCTAGAAGAAAAAATGCTAGATAGTGGGATGGATTCCAAGTTAGGTCATCTGGAAGCAAACACGATAGAAAACATGATGACTTCAAGGCTAGGTCATTAGAAAGGAAACATTAAATGAAAGGAAAATATTCCGAATTAGGTCATCCAGAAGCTAATGCAGAATGTAGAATAAACTCCCAAGTTGGGTCATCTGGGAAAGAAGTGGTGAATATAACTCCCAAGTTAGGTCATCTGGGAGACCGCTCGTATATTTGAACGATATGATTTTTTATTGGAACACATTGATTTTTATTGGTTGATTAATTGTTTTGATTACTTACTCGTGGAGAGATTTTACACTAGCTACCCCTAGGATAGGTAATTAGGGGGGATTAATAGAGAATTATGAATAATTGTCTTATCAAATATTTTTAATCACTTATTGCCCCCAAGTTAGGTCATTAGAAGGAATCGATAGAAAGTGGTGTGTGATCATATTTGGAAGATTTTGAATGTTTATTACCCTAATATTAGGTCATTAGGGGGAATTAATGGTGAAATATTGCATGATGTATCGGTAAGTTTCAAGTTTAAAAACTTTTAACATATGGTGATGTGAGGGGAATTATAGGGGGACCTGTACGTCAGAAAAGCAATAGGCAAGCGTGAGAATCAACAAGTGACTCTTCCACGTACCCGACCTCCCGAGGTCATGCCGAGACAGCCGGTGGGGGTAGAATATGCAGAAAAACTAGTTGGGGAGTCTAATGTCTTCAACACGCACTAATGGTATTTGTGAATCTAAGGCAAAGAAGGCCCTTCTAACTTGGACTGGTGTGATAGATCGATCAGCGAGGATGACTACTTGAAGGCTCCAATCAATATCGAGCTCTGGCGTGATTCGATCTATGGGTTGTGGGATGCGTGGAAAATGACCCAGGATGGTTTCGTGTATTTCTCCTGATAGGGTGATATGGCGAATATAGTCAACTCTATGGACGATTCTCTGGCCTAGTCCAAAATTCTCTAGCTTCGTTAGCTGTTGTGTCTAGTAGGGATAACTGTTGAATGATGATAGGTGGAATCGGAGTAGACTGAAATACTAACTTACGTAGGCCAGTGTCTATGTCTAATTCTCTTATGGATTCGTTAGGCTGTGGGATTTGTGGATCACAACCATAGACTCTTGGTTGTTGCGGTCCTGTTATGGTCATACGCGAGATCAAGTTCTAATCCCTAGTATCCAGTAATCGTATGCTTTCTCGGCCTCTACGTTTAGAACCAGAAATTGTGCGATTTTCTTATAATACCTTACAGGTGTTCTAGCAACTTGAATTCTTAAGCTGGTATCTATATCTATGAGGGTATCTCCAGCGTCTGGCTGTGGAACTAAAGGATCACACCCGAATATTTGTTCTCTTTCAAAACCTTCTACAGTCATGCGGATGTTTTCTAGGATAACCTATAGTTTGGCTGATTTGACCAAAATGTGTGTGCTTGGTCGTCTTCGATGTTTAACCCTCTCAACTGTGACCTGATCTGTTGGAAGTCTGTTGTTGTTTGGAAGACTTGTATCCTAAGGTTTTGGTCAATGTCAGTTATTGCCACTATGATATTGGGCTGGGGCACAATTGGTTCGAAAATGTATTCCCTGGGCTCCCTAGGTCCCGTAATTGTCATGCAAAAGTAGTAATGAAACAAACTATAATAAAGTAAAATCTAAGTACACTCCTAGCATATATAATTCTTTTTTTTAATTTTCTGGCAATTTATAAGAAAGTAGCTATTTAAAATATTTAGAATTGACAACTAAACTGATAACGTAAAACAAACAAAATAGCCGAGTGTAGCTATTTGTCTGTGTAATTTTGCATATCTATTCTAAACAACAAAATAACTAATCTATTTGCAAGATTCTCGATCCTACCTCAGAAGTGAGGAATGAATCATAGTTTCTCAAAAACTATCAATCCCCACAACCTCCCTGGCAATATCAAGAATGGAAATAACTGAAATAAAGTGATTAACTACTTTATTTGATAAGTTCTAACTAAAAATTTTGAAAGATGGAACCTGGATTTCGCAGAACAGTGGCGAATCCAACAGTGTGTATGTTTTTGTCCCCTCAGTATGATCTCTTCGTTCTTTGTGCTCACGTGAATCCAGAAAAGCGTGGAATGCTTGCATCAACAGGAATAGATATTTGGATCGATGGACAGCCTTCAGAATGCAGACAGAATAGAATGTGGATAGGAGAGGGATAGTGCAACAGTACAGAGCTTGGCCTATGTAATTCCTAGCGGGGTCTACTGCGAATCATGCAACAAAAGTGTCCAGAACCTGAAACTAGTCTGTATGAAGAGAAAAACCTGCAACTTTAATGGCTGCCTAAACTATTCTACTCCAAAAACAATGATACTGTTTACACAAGTTGGATCTGTGGCTTACCAACAACTGAGTAATGCAACCAAGCATGTAAAGGATTTAAACTATCAAACTTAAGCAAACTAGAAGACTGAGCTACTGAAAATGGTGAGTTTGAAACAAGAATGAGGGGCCCAAATAAAGTTTACACTTGCACAAGCTGGATATGTGGCTTACCAGCTGCAACACAATACTAACCAAAGCACTCAATAAGAAAACTAAGAATTCTAAGCAAAGGAAAACTAAATCTGCTATAACAAGAAATTCAAAAGCAAACTTTGGAGCAAAACTCAGAGGCCAAAGTAATGTTTGCACTTGCACAAGTTGGATATGTGGCTTACCAGCTGCAACACAAAACTGAAACAAACCTGCAACAACCTATGCTACCAATCCTAAGCAAACTAAAAGACCACAGCACTGAAAAATAAGAAAGTTGGAATGAAAAATGGTGGCCATTTGCATGTGCACAAACCATGCATTTATAGGAATTCCAACACTCAAAAACCAAAATCAAATTGAACTCCTAAACAATAAACAAAGGAAAAACATTGTTCCAGGGGACCAAAAACATTAATGCATGCCCAAGTCGGCAAGAAAAGCTGGTGAGTCGTGATATTTCACGCGGGTCGCGTCAAAAGAGCGTTCTGGAAAATGCGCACAGGACCGCTGCTCTGAGCAGGGCGGCGGTTGCAGGACCGCCGCCCTAAAGGGCGGCGGTCATGTCACTGAAGGCCAAGAAGCCAAAGAAAGAGGAAAGAAAGGGAAAAACAAAGCACGCGGGGGCTAAGCAGGGCATGCGGGATGTTAACGCACATCCGAAGAGCTCTTTCTGGATCTCGAACACCTTTTGAGGAGACCTGTATCATCATTGGGGCACTTGTTACACCGTTCCGTAGTACAGTACCTTACAATTTTGGGTACGTACATATTGCCCCCTCAGAGAAGCGTTTTAGCCATGAAGAGGCATAAAACGGTGGGTCCGAGTATGGCAGTCCTGAAATGGGCAGTTAGAAGTTATACCTTACATGTCCGTGTGTCGAAATGACGCCATCCAAAATTCCCGCCACCTGTAA
Source organism: Taxus chinensis (assembly GCA_019776745.2). Lineage (NCBI taxonomy): Eukaryota > Viridiplantae > Streptophyta > Pinopsida > Cupressales > Taxaceae > Taxus > Taxus chinensis. The sequence goes on along the minus strand of CM034154.1, from coordinate 430,359,117 downwards.
AATGAAAAGAGAACTCAAGTGTAGATAGATACAATAATTTAGAAAATAAACGCTAAAATAATAGGAGAAGAGGACGTACCATTAGTGTGAGGATAGAAACTTACCTCCATCAGCGCTCCGAACCTGCGAAAAAGCCATTGTAAAACGAAACAGAATGATATATATATCAAAGTGGGCCCATTTTCCTATTCATTTGCGCGAGTTGATTTGATAGATTTTGAGCTCTGGGACCCACGGTAACGGTTTCTCACGCGAGTAGAGTCGAAACATCCACAGCGAGATAGTGATCATGCCTCCACGTGCGGAACGCCACCCCGCGAGACCACAGGTTGGTTTTTCTTCAATTTTGTGCTTTTCCCCTTTTAAATTTGAAATGGCAAATTCTTTGTAATGGGGGGGAAATTTTTGAAAATGCTAGGTTCAAAAGGTTCACCTAGGGGGGGCGCCTACTGGGTAGGCTCTTTTTTTAGCTAAAATGATCTATTTTTGCTTTTTTTTGGACTTTTTAGGGTTAAAAACCCGCGTGGGTTTTCGGACCGCGACCTCCACCCTGGCCAGGGCGGTGGTTACATGACCGCCGCCTTGTCCAGGGTGGCGGTTACGAGACCGCCGCCTTCAAGGCGGCGGTTACAAAACCGCCTCTTTGCCCAGGGCGGCGGTTTTGCACAGAATGCAAAAGAACCTCACTTAAAAACTTTCACTTGTATTTTTTAGCATTTGTGTATGTTTTTATGATTCTCTTGACATTGTTTAGATACTAACTTGCTCTGTTTTGTGTGTTTTTGGGTGTATGCAGGCGAGGGAGGAGTACATTAGATGGAGCTGGGAGAGAGAGTGTGATTGGCTGCCCGGGGTATTGGATGCCCTCTCAGCAGATGAGGAGGACACATTGCAGAGGGCCGGCATATTGCAGATATCGTGTGTGCCTCACGTTGCTCCGTCTAGTCACATACTCTGTGACTTATTCTCCTACTGGGATGCAGATCAGAACACTTTCTGATTGCCAGGGGTCCGCGGCGAGTGGACTATTACTCTAGAGGATGTTTACTGTATCCTGGGGGTCCCGATCATCGAGAGGAGACTCACACTGGAGACAGCTGGGTCCAGAGCACAGATTGTATAGTGGGCAGGCTACATGGGGGATGCAGCTATCTCCACGGGGCCAAAGAAGGGAGTGAGAGTCAGATCCATTCCTTCTTTGCCCATCCCCATATTTTGACAGGCCATCATGGGGATCCTTGCCTCGAGACTGATCGAGGACAAGGGAGGGGACACTTTGTTATAATGTTGGGCCCCCATCATTGCACAGATAGAGGGGCATGGCCGGATATACGCCTAGGGGGCAGACATTTTGGGGACCACCTATCACGACTTATACAGGGTGGTCCGTTTACAGGGACAGTCTTTGAGTCACCCTACTCTAGTTATGAGTTGGGTGTATGAGCGCTTCATTCCCTATGGCAGAGGCATGGAGGTAGTAGATCCTTGGGCTGTGAGGGCAGCTAGGTGGTCAGATATGTCGGTGCTTAGAGCACCTCACCAGCTAGTAGCTTCCCTCACTACAACAGATATGGAGGCCATACCGTACCAGCTCATGGCCAGCATTTGGGGAGAGGAGGCTCTTACATTGATCTCTTGCTCCACCACAGGGCAGGTTATTGACCATGTGGGACGGGTGGAGGTACATCCTTTTGGCAGGGTTCCTCAGCAGTTCGGCCTCCCATATGTGGGTATGCTTCCTCCAGTAGCACCGGTTTACAGATCAGTTCGGGAGGCTAGAGGGGGGCCTAGAGGCCGTGGTTGGACAATGGTTACCCCTGGCATTCCTATTGGAGCCAGGGGGATATTTCAGGCCAGAGGGAGAGCTGGTGCACCTCGGGCACCTTTACTTCGGATTACCGCGGGTCCTGCTCATAGTAGCGATGACCCTATAGATATTGACTCCGATTCTGAGGAGTCCACAGAGGGAGGGTCGGAGGAGCAGACGGACGAGAGTGATCCTGAGTGGCATGATACTCAGGATATCATGCAGGCGGAGAGGGCGGAGAAAAGCACAGAGAGAGAGACTCTGGTTTCCGAGGAGTCACTCTCTCGGGGCCATGGTGGAGATGATGAGTCCATTGCGGGGCGTCATGTTGCCCCAACTAAAGGAGCAGCTCCTCAATCGGCGGCGGCATCTGCAGTGGGTGCTGGCCCTAGTGACCCATCTTGGAGGCCCAGTGACCCGAGTAAGTTATCCTTTCTCCCTTTCAGTGTTAATTTTATTTAGGACTTGTTTTAACTGCTATCTCTCCTTATATTTGTATCTTGTACATTTTAGCCTCTTGCCTAATTTCTAATTCGTCTTTCCTCTTTGTTTTGCAGAGACCGTTGACGAGTGGCGGGATCTAATCCATAGGGTATGTACTGATTCTCTGATGATCCCTATGGATAAGACCCGTGCGGAGCTATCTGTAGATGCCGAGGAGCCCTCAGCAGCCAGCAGGCACACCGACGTCTTCGCTCCTATTTGGCATGTGGCCAAGATGGTGTCGACTCTCCGTACAGAGTTGGTAGGCTATAGGACAGCCGAGTGCCTTATGAGGAGCCGTTCTCATGGCGAGACCACGACCGCTTCCTCGAGACCCTGAGCCCTCCGTCCATTCAGAGCGTCAGCGTAGCCGGAGTCCTAGGCGAGGGCGCGCACCTTCAGCGGGACCACATAGGGGTTGAGAGGCCACTTGGCTCCTATGCACCTTTTGTGTTATAGATATCTTTTGTGTATTACGGGATCTTTGAGCGTTTTGACCATGCCTAGTGCATGATGGCATTGTATACAAATATTGACTATTTATATATATGCGCCGCTTTGGATCAAAACTTTGTCACTTGGGTCTTCCCTTTCTATTTCCAGCTTATTCGTGTATACTATGATGTATGTTTTATATGCTTTCTAGAATGTATGCAATGGAAAACAGATGATGCAAATGTTTGCTTTCTTTTTGTGTTTCATGATGCTGATACAATGATATTGTAGATATATTGTGATCTTGAATCCTAACTTTTGTTTAGCAATTTGGATACCCTCATGATTTGTTTTGGCAAAGTGATGAGAACAACCGGTATGATGAACAGATTAATTTGCCCCCACTCCTAACTCCACGCAACTAGTAAGATGCGAGGGCTCATCACCAAGAGCCAAGAAGGGCGCAAGTTATGAAATGTGATGAAGTGATAGTGATGAAAGACAGACGAAGTTTTGGTGGAACCAAATGAAAACTACAAGTTTATTCTACCTGAATGACTTCATAGTTTTGGATGCATCTTGCTTGGCGGTTTATCTAGACTTAGACCCGTATGATGGCCACATAGCAGACAAAATCTGGGTTTTTTAGGATTTTTAACTCTTTTTTGGTATTTTGAAATATCTGATTCATTCGTTATTGACTCAAAGTTTGAATTGATTGTTTATGACCTTTCGACATTTACATTGTTTAGAGGACCCCCTACACTTTGCCCTGTGCTACCTGTAAGAAGCATGGGCTTATCACCGTGGGCAAGGCATAGGCGAGTAAGGGCATTTCCATCCTTTCCCAACCCTACGTCACTAGTAAGAGACGCAAGCTCATCACCGAAGGTTGGTGGGGCAAGGAAATGTGTAAAATAAAATTTTCTGTTTAATCACTTCTTGACTTGTCTATTTGAGTAAAATGTCAGTATATGCTTATTTTCCAAAGAGATGTGTATATGGGATAGATGTGACACCATGAAGCTTCTAGAACAGACCATAGGCAAGACACCTATCCTAAGAAGAAATCAAAGTGAGAACGAACTTGCAGATCTTGGTATGGTTACTGTTAGGGCTTCGTCATGTCTGATTTTGTTTAGATAAAATATTCTGAGTTGATTGATGATATCGAAGACGGAGAAGTATGATTAAAGAAATTCATGCTAGAAACATCACGAGTTTGTAATAAATTGCTTTGAGAATAGATTCCTTGATCACAATTTGTGTAAGAACAAGTGGACAAAATGATCCTAATTTATATGAAAATGCGATGTAGATAGTTCTATAGGCAGTGCTAGTTGCTTACGCGTAGAAACGTTTGAGGTGGAGAGAATTGACTGTTTCGCCAAACTCCTCACCTTCTAACGTGCATAAGAGGTATGCACCATTTCTGTAGTCCTTCATGACTCGGTATGGGCCCAACCATTTGGGCTGGAATTTCCTTCCTTTGCCGGTCTTCTTGTCGATCCGGCTATCTAACCTCAGAACTAGGTCACCTTCGTATATGTCACGTTCATAGACTTTCTTGTTATACTGCCGGCACATTCAGTCGGCATAGACTCTATGTCATTATTCAGCATCTAACCTAGCTTCATCCAGGCTTTCTAATTGAGAAAGATGTGCTTCTCTGTAAGCATCCTCGTCCAGAATCCCTTGTAGCGAAATACGAAGACTGGGTATTTCGACCTCAAGTGGGAGAACTACTTCTGCCCCAAATACTAGCGAGAAAGGAGTTGCTCCCGTTGGTGTTCTTATTGAGGTTCGGTGGGCCCACAAGGCCGGATATAACTTTAAATGCCAATCCCACTTGTTTTCTTTCACTATTTTAAGGAGAATGGCTTTCAGTGTTTTGTTCGTTGCTTCAGCCTGCCCATTGGCTTGGGGATAGTACAAGGAAGCCGTATGATGGCTGATTTTAAATTTGTTGCATAGCTCACAAACTTCTTCATTCTTGAAAGAAGTTCCATTATCTGAGATAATGATTTGCAGGATACCGTACCTACAAATGATTTGGTTCAAAATGAACTTAGCGATTACAGAACCAGGTACAGTCGTAAAAGCCATGGCCTCTACCCATTTAGTGAAATATTCAGTGGCCATGATTATAAAATTGTGGCCGTCTATGGACAAGGGAGAGAACTTCCCTATCAAGTCCAGGCCCCATGTAGAAAAGGGCCACGGAGTAGCGATCGGTTGCAAAGCTTGTGCCAGCATGTGGATCTCATGAGAGAACTCCTGACATTTATGACACCTGCGTACAAACTCTATTGCGTCATGTTCTAGAGTGGGCCAGAAATAGCCCATTCGATGTATTTTTCGAGCAGTGGCATGGCCACCAAAGTGGCCTCCACATATACCGCTATGGGATTCATGGAGAATCTTCTTGGACTCTTCTGTGTCAATACACCTTAAGAGCATTCCATCGAATGCTTTCCGATAGAGCACCTGCTCTATAATGATGTATTTAGCTACGATAATGCGTAACCGTCTTCTTTGTTGAGGTGTAGCTCCTTCTGGGTACCTATGGTCCATGATATAACTAATGATATCAGCATACCAAGGGCACTCAGATATAGCAGGTCGGGTTTCGACATAGTACACGCATTCATCTAGAAATTCTAAGTCTACTAAGTCACCTCCGTCTACCGGGTTATCAGCTAACCAATCTGCAATGATTTTCCCTTTAACTGACTTTTGGTTTACAAAAGTTAATTCAAACTTTCCCATTAAGGTTATAAAGCGTCCTACCTTTTTAGACAGGGACCCTTGTGTGAGGAAGGTTCGTAAGTGGTCAGTTTTTACCATGACCCTTGTCTCTTGATTTAGGATGTAGTGTCTTAGGCGTTTAGTAGCAAAGACTATGGCAAGACATTCTCGCTCTGCTTGTGTATAGCGTGTTTCATAGTCGAGCAATGTTTGGCTAATGAAATAAATCGCACGCTCTCTCTTGTCATCGTCTTCTTGGGCCAACATACAGGCTAGCGAGACATTGGTAGCCCATGAGTATAGAATTAATGGGCGATCTAACTTAGGTGGCATTAGCGTAGGTGGTGATAGCAGGAAACGCTTGACTGCATCAAAAGCTTCATTGCAATCTTCAGTCCAATCAATGCTATAGTCCTTCTTGAGTAAATTGTTGATTGGATGGACGACGAAGCTTAGATCCGGGATAAACCTCCGGATTGCACCCAGCTTTCCAAGAAATGATCTGATTCCAGATTCACTCGAGGGCGGGACCATTTCGAGGACAGCCCAAATTTTGGTTGGATCAACATCGATCCCTCGTGACGATATGATGTATCCTAGGAGCTTTCCTCCTGTTACACCAAATACGCATTTCTCTGGATTTAGCGTGACTCCGTATTCTATTAGATGTGAAAGAATGATGCGGAGTACTTCAGGGTGGTCACAGTGCACTTTTTGGCCCTTAGCCAATAAGTCATCCACGTAAGATTCCATGAATTTATGAATTAGATCGTGAAATATGTATGTCATGGCCCACTGATACGTAGCACTGGTGTTCTTGAGACTCAAATGGCATAACATCGTAGCAATAGGTTCCCCCAAGGAGGTTATAAAGGTGGTTTTTAGCTTAATCTTGCTCAGATATTCTGATTTGATTGTATCCCGAGAATCCATCCATGAGAGACAAGAGCTCAAACCCAGCTGTTGCATCAACAGTGACATCGATAGATGGCAATGGGAAGTCATCCTTAGGACATGCTTTGTTAATGTCCCAGAAATCTATGCAGATGCGTATCTTTCCATTCTTCTTGAGAACGGGAACGATGTTTGATACCCATTGGGAGTAGTCAACTGGCTTGATGAATCCTACCTGAAGGAGTTTTATTACCTCCTCTTTTACCATAAGGGCTACCTTGGGCTTCATGGGTCTTGATTTCTGTTTAATTGGCTTTGCATTTGATCTAGTGACGAGGTTGTGCACCGCAATGTGGGGTGCGACTCCTGTCATCTCTTTGTAATTAAATGCAAATGCCTTCTGATGTTCTTTGAGAACTTGAGTATGTATTTCCACTTCTTTCTGGGGTTAACGAAGATCCTAGTTTCAAGATTCTTGTCTCATCTTCCGTTCCGATATTGACATCGATTGTTTCTTCAATTAAAGAGGCGTTACCCTCTTCGAACTCAGGCGGTGCTGGGGGGTAAATCCAAATCATCCTCGTTTTCCACCGCGTATATATTAGGTTCTTTTTGTGAGGGAAGATCCGTTACAGGATTTCCGAAGTAGGAAGATGAATGCGGGATCAGAGATAAATCTAGCGTGTGATAGGAGAGATGTAGTGCTGCATAGGCATTTAAGTAATCCAAAGTAGCCACATCATTTCCAACATGGTCTAGGACGGTAGATTCACTTCTGCTTGAAAGAGGATTTATCATTGTTTTTATCAATGGTTTGTTTCGAATGGATATTGTGAAATGAGTATCTTCTAGCTCATTGCTTGGAGTGAAGCGTGATGCCGAAGTTGCTATTGAATCGGCGAGAAGATTTTTCTCTCGCAGAATTGCTTCAATGGATATGAAGTTGAACGCCTTGCTTAAATTCTAATACAACGTTTTTGTAAAGTTGCAAGTGTTCGGCTTTAGTTTCATATACCTCTGAAACTTGATTTGCCACTAATTGCGAGTCTCCTAAAACTCTGATATTATCAATACCAATTCTTTTGGCTAAGGTAAGGCCAAGGAGGAGGGCTTCGTACTCAGCGCCGTTGTTTGTGCATTCAAAGTTCAACTTAAAAGAGAATGGGAGGACCTTTTCCTTGGGTGAGGGTAAGAATTATACCTGCCCCCGCTCCATAGCGGCATTTAGCTCCATCGAAATGGAGAGTCCAATACTTAGCCGGGAGTATGGATGTAGGTGTATCTGCTGTGTTTGCACACTCTACTTCTACCATATAGAGATCTTCTGCTAGCAAGGAACCAACACCTAGGGAAAATCCCTATGCCTACTGAATCGAATGGTAAGAACATTGGTGAATCTTGTTCTATCAACTCAATGATCTTCACAGTAGTCCCTAATGATACTATTTCTTTAGTTTTACCTTTAGGGGTTGAAATTGTTTGGGCTATGTTGGTAGTTTCAAGATCCGTCGTAGGTATCAACTTTTCCTCTGGCTTTGGGTCAGAGGGTTTGTTAAGTTGGTTTGTTGGAAGTTCGAATTCTGAGTGTACACCTGGTCTCTTCTTTAAATCAGCTAGGTGTACGTCAAATGGCTTTGGATCACCTTTGGCTACAAATACCTTTCCCAGATGCAGGAATCTTACTTCTTGAAAATAGAGTGAAAGGGATTGCCTTCATGCGGTGTATCCATGGTCGGCCGAGGATCATATTATAATTGGTTTCCCGATCTATAATATAAAACTCAATCAGGATTGTTTTAGGTCCCCAAGGTGACCGGTAGTATTATGGTTCCTAGCGATGTGGCTTTAAGGCTATCGTAGCCCCTCAAGGTATTTCGTGTAGTAGAACAGTTCGTTTCTCCATATCCCAATTTTTGGAGAAGAAGAGAAAGGGACTATGTTAACCGCAGCTCCATCGTCAACCATTACCCGTTTTACATAATTATTATAAACCTGTACTTGCAAGTGTAGGGCTGGATCGCCTCGGCGTGCGATCTCGGCATCCGTAGGCATTTTACTTATCTCGAATATGAATTCGACGTCCCCTATCCGCCTGTCCCGGAGGATAAACATCAAACTCTATATGATTTACTTGTGCTTCTGGTGGTGGGAGTGATACTAATTAAATGACCCAAACCTAATGCTTCTAAAAGAGCAGCCCTGTGAGCAGGGGAATTCTTTAGTAAATCAAGAAATGAAATATGCGAGAAGGTTTTTGTTAGATCATTAATTAGATCGTAAGCACCCATAGGTTTTGCTACGGTTTGCTGGATGTTATCTGTTTCCGGTAGATGGCTTGGACTTGGTTGAGAGAAATACTCTCGTGTCCTCGTAATTGCTTCAACGGGTAATTCGGAGTCTAACTCTACTAATCCAACTACCTTAGGTCACGGCTGACTTCCTAGTTGTGGCGCGACTAACAGATTTAGCGAAGTTGAGGCCTCGTGATCGTTGTTTCCTGTCATTGCGCCTTTGTTTGTTCCAGTTGGTTTCAACCCATTGTTATCATGATTTGGGAGTGGATCATTAAAGATCTTGAGAGGGGAATTCTGAGGGGAAACTGTCCCCTGCGAAGGTACTTGCCGTTGGTGACGTAGGATCTGTTAGGAACATATCCATAAAAAATTGTTTTTGCTCATTTGGCAAGCGTTGCATGAATTTGTTGTAGTCACGGCACATTCTAGTGTCATGACCCTGAATTTTATGGAAACCACAATAAGAATTGGGATTATAATTCCCGTTTTGTTGGTTTGGTGTGTATTGTGGCCTAAAATTCCGATCAAACTGTTGCCTATTAGGACCAAATTTTTGGAATTGTTGTTTTTTGGTTTTGACTTTGGTTTTGGTAACCAAATGATTTTTGGCTTGGCCCTTGCATGGGATTTCACCGTTGTTGTTGTGGATTATTAAAATCCACCGTATTGACCGTCGGGGTAAAGTTGTTGTTTCTTTGGTTGTTTATTTGTGACGGAGTATTAACGACATTTACCCTTTTGGGCTGGTCAGTTACCCCATCTGTTGTTACCCCCACGATTTTTGTTAAGGATTTTTGGGTCCTTGATTGATGCTTGTGTGTGGTTGTAGTATTTTGAGTAGAGGTGATTAACCTCCCGTTTGCTCCATACGTCTTACGGCCACTATCTATTGCTGCTTGATCAATTCGCAGAGCGCTCTCAAGTACTTCATCATAAGTCCTTAGTGGGAACTTCTGGACTTCTTCCTTCACTTCTTTGCTAAGAGAATGAAGGAATAAATCGCATAGCTCCATCTGATCCATGTTTTGAGCGCTTGCCAAGGAATAAAGGACTGTGTGCCACCTTTGGATGAAATGGGCGACAGACTCGTTATGTTCTTGCTTGATGTGCAAGAACTCCCTGATTCCTGTCCTTAATAGTTTGTTCATGTCGAAGGCTTTGATGAACTCTGACACGAGTTGTTTGAATGAATGTATGGAAGCTTCAGGTATTCTATAATACCAATCAAGAGCGATGCCTTCCAGCATTTTGGGGAATATTTTAGCAACGACCCCGTCCCATAGGAGTAATTCTCGAATGGCTGTAGCGTAAGCTTTGATATGCGCATTCAGATCTCCTTCTCCTTTGTATTTGGTAAAATCGGGAAGAGGCCTTAGAAGCATAACACTTCTTATGGCGAAATCTAAGGGCTCTTTTAAATATTCTGAATAAGTCCCTATTGCATATGTCTCAACCATTGATGGTGCCTGTTGAGGAGGCGGTGGTGGAACGGGTTGTTGATATGGCGTAACGTACGCGTTGGCAGGGGCATAAGGCAGTCCCTGCGTTTGAGTACACATGCCGGGGGATGAGTACATATACCCTTGTGGTGATTTGGAATACATGTTTAAGTATGAAGGGGGTACTATCCAGGAATGGATTGCTCTGTACCGGACCAGGAGGAACTGTGCTAGCGATAGTGGGTCTAGTTGGCACTTGTTGTGAATACTGAGGAGTCATACCTAACGTGCCTACTCCTGTGAGGAGATCTACTTGGCTACGATGGTGCGGAGGATTGGAACTCCCTGTTTGTATGAATTTTCGAATTTTGATTTGCTTGGGCAAGTTCTAATCCTCTAACCTTTTCTATTAGTGTTGAAATGACTTCGTTTGGTGAAGTCACGCTATCGTGCCTTGGTGGCGTTTGTTGTATATCCTAGTGTTGTATAGGCATGTGATAGCCTGTCATGAACTGATTGCTATCTTGCCAAGTTTCTTTGAGAGTATTTTCTATACGTGATGGCATAGAGGTATTTTCTTGAGGAGAGAACTCGAGCTGTATTTGCAAAATTCCTACAGGTGGATACATGCCTTGAGAGTGTTGTTCATTCCTAGGATAACATATTGAGTACTCGTCATCTAGAACTGAGTATGGATCTGATTGTCTGCTAATATGTGGTCTAAGTAGCACCTGAGGAGATGAAGCAGATTCTCCAGTCAATGTCATATTGTTTGAGCCTGAAGGCTCTGTTTGTGTTTGAGTGAGTTGTTGCTCCAACCCTTCTACTTGGAAGGACGAACTATATCTAATCCTTGGCATTTGTGTTGACAAATGATTAGTTGAATAGTTGTCACCCCACATTGAGAGTGAGGGTGATGATTCCCTATTCTGTTGGGCATAGTATGCCTCAAGACCCAGGAGGGGTCTGCCATATGCATCGAATCCCGACATATTCGGGGGGTATATGAATACCCGCAGAATAATGGGAAGGAGCGAAGGTGATTTGTGAAGGGAAACGTGATATTTATGACTCTGAATGAGAAGGTAGGAAGTTTTACGTCAGCTTTACTAATTTCATTTGTTTCACATCGGGTTCACCAATTTTGTACGTCGGAAAAGCAACAGGCGAGTGTGAGAATCAACAAGTGACTCTTCCACGTACCCGACCTCCCGAGGTCGTGCCGAGACAGCCGGTGGGGGTAGAATATGCAGACAAACTAGTTGGGGAGTCTAATGTCTTCGACACGCACTAATGGTATTTGCGAATCTAAGGCAAAGAAGGCCCTTCTAACTTGGACTGGTGTGATAGATTGATCAGCGAGGATGACTGCTCGAAGGCTCCAATCAATATCGAGCTCTGGCGTGATTCGATCTATGGGTTGTGGGATGCGTGGAAAATGACCCAGGATGGTTTCGTGTATTTCTCCTGATAGGGTGATATGGCGAATATAGTCAACTCTATGGACGATTCTTTGGCCTAGTCCAAAATTCTCTAGCTTCGTTAGCTGTTGTGTCTAGTAGGGATAACTGTTGAATGATGATAGGTGGAATCGGAGTAGACTGAAATACTAACTTACGTAGGCCAGTGTCTATGTCTAATTCTCTTATGGATTCGTTAGGCTGTGGGATTTGTGGATTACAACCGTAGACTCTTGGTTGTTGCGGTCCTGTTATGGTCATACGCGAGATCAAGTTCTAATCCCTAGTATCCAGTAATTGTATGCTTTCTCTGCCTCTACACTTAGAACCAGCAATTGTGCGATTTTCTCAGAATACCTTACAGGTGTTCTAGCAACTTGAATTCTTAAGCTGGTATCTATATCTATGAGGGTATCTCCAGCGTCTGGCTGTGGAACTAAAGGATCGCACCCGAATATTTGTTCTCTTTCAAAACCTTCTACAGTCATGCGGATGTTTTCTAGGATAACCTATAGTTTGGCTGATTTGACCAAAATGTGTGTGCTTGGTCGTCTTCGATGTTTAACCCTCTCAACTGTGACCTGATCTGTTGGAAGTCTGTTGTTGTTTGGAAGACTTGTATCCTAAGGTTTTGGTCAATGTCAGTTATTGCCACTATGATATTGGGCTGGGGCACAATTGGTTCGAAAATGTATTCCTTGGGCTCCCTAGGTCTCGTAATTGTCATGCAAAAGCAGTAATGAAACAAACTATAATAAAGTAAAATCTAAGTACACTCCTAGCATATATAATTCTTTTTTTTTTATTTTCTGGAAATTTATAAGAAAGCAACTATTTAAAATATTTAGAATTGACAACTAAACTGATAACGTAAAACAAACAAAATAGCCGAGTGTAGCTATTTGTCTGTGTAATTTTGCATATCTATTCTAAACAACGAAATAACTAATCTATTTGCAAGATTCTCGATCCTACCTCAGAAGTGAGGAATGAATCATAGTTTCTCAAAAACTATCAATCCCCACAACCTCCCTGGCAATATCAAGAATGGAAATAACTGAAATAAAGTGATTAACTACTTTATTTGATAAGTTCTAACTAAAACTTTTGAAAGATGGAACCTGGATTTCGCAGAACAGTGGCGAATCTGACAATGTGTATGTTTTTGTCCCCTCAGTATGATCTCTTCGTTCTTTGTGCTCACGTGAATCCAGAAAAGCGTGGAATGCTTGCATCAACAGGAATAGATATTTGGATCAATGGATAGCCTTCAGAATGCAGACAAAATAGAATGCGGATAGGAGAGGGATAGCGCAAGAGTACAGAGCTTGGCCTATGCAATTCCTAGCGGGGTCTACTGCGAATCATGCAACAAAAGCGTCCAGAACCTAAAACTAGTCTGTATGAAGAGCAAAACTTGTAACTTTAATGGCTGCCTAAACTATTCTACTCCAAAAACAATGATACTGTTTTCACAAGTTGGATCTGTGGCTTACCAACAACTGAGTAATGCAACCAAGCATGTAAAGGATTTAAACTATCAAACTTAAGCAAACTAGAAGACTGAGCTACTGAAAATGGTGAGTTTGAAACAAGAATGAGGGGCCCAAATAAAGTTTGCACTTGCACAAGCTGGATATGTGGCTTACCAGCTGCAACACAATACTAACCAAAGCACTCAATAAGAAAACTAAGAATTCTAAGCAAAGGAAAACTAAATCTGCTGTAACAAGAAATTCAAAAGCAAACTTTGGAGCAAAACTCAGAGGCCAAAGTAATGTTTGCACTTGCACAAGTTGGATATGTGGCTTACCAACTGCAAACACAAAACTGAAACAAACCTGCAACAAACTATGCTACCAATCCTAAGCAAACTAAAAAGACCACAGCACTGAAAAATAAGAAAGTTAGAGTGAAAAAATGGTGGCCATTTGCATGTGCACAAACCATGCATTTATACGAATTCCAACACTCAAAAACCAAAATCAAATTGAACTCCTAAACAATAAACAAAGGAAAAACACTGTTCCAGGGGACCAAAATCATTAATGCATGCCCAAGTCGGCAAGAAAAGCTGGTGAGTCGTGATTATTTCACGCGGTTGCACGTCAAAAGAGTGTGTTCTGGAAAACGCGCACAGGACCGCCACTCTGAGCAGGGGCGGCGGTTTTTGCAGGACCGCCGCCCTGTTCAGGGCGGTGGTTTCGTCACTGAAGGCCAAAGAAGCCAAAGAAAGAGGAAAGAAAGGGAAAAACAAAGCACGCGGGGGCTAAGCGGGGCATGCGGGATGTTAACGCATATCCGAAGAGCTCTTTCTGGATCCCGAACACCTTTCGAGGAGACCTGTATCATCATTGGGGCACTTGTTACACCGTTCCACAGTACAGTACCTTACAATTTTGGGTACGTACAGGACCCCCAATAATATGCCCCCCATTTTGGTGAAAGCAAGAGTGGTTAAAAGAATAGATGTTAAGTCAAAAGTAATGACAAGAGGTTAAACATGTATGTATTAAATGATAGAAAATGGTGAAGATATATAAAGCATGCCAAATGTGTAAAATATGGTTATAGGTGGAATTATAAAAAGAACTCTGTGAACATGGTGTAAATTGGAGTAAAAATGCTCAATTTATAAGCGAAACAGTGTAGCATGTATTAGTTGTGGAAATGAGCATGAAATAAGGACCATAATAAAGGTGGTGATGATAAGTAACTATAAATAACAAAGTGAAAAAGTGTTTAGTTACCTCTTTTGTCTTTTACGTGAGTGTGAGAGTGTGCATGAAGTGAGTGAAGATGCCTCAAGCAAGAGCATTGCGTCCAAGTTGGTTTGAGAGAGTGGTGACTGACGTAGTGCCACAGACAACTGTGGAGCTGATAAGTGCATCACTTTTCATAAAATGTATGGTGTAATAGGATTTTTAGTTACATTTTTGAAAAATTGTCATTTTTTATTTTCTTTTTGTTTTTTACCTAGATAAGAGCAACGAGGGCATTAGTGACCCCTGGGGTAGAGCACCTGAAACTAGGCACTAATGTCCTACTCCCATGTGCCCTAGTCCTACATATAGGTGCCTTCGTCTATAATGTGTGCATTTAGTGGAAAATGGTGAAAAATTATTTCTAGTATGTTGAATAAGTGTGTTTGGTTGTGTAATGTGTTTAAAAACTACATTTTTTGTCGTTTAGTGGTGTGTAGAGGGATATCCACTCAAGGGAGTTTCATGGTGGCTGGCATATGAGCACATTTCTTGGATTGGGATTTTCTGATGATGAGTGGGATGTGATGGACCATTTCGTCCTATAAAATATAACATGGATGGGGGATATGCCCATTGTGTGAGAGTTGGTGTGTAGACACATGAACATTTTGGTTGCCTACGGGTGAGATGACTATCACGTTGGAGGATGTATATCACATATTGTGATTTCAAATTATTAGGGAGAGGGTAGGAGTGATGAAAGTTTAGGATATGGAGTGACATATGTGCTCGGTGAGGCATTATTTTGTGGGGACTCAAGTACGTACCAAGCCCAATATCAATTTGGATGTTGCATTATAGTCTAGGGTTCCACACTTTCAGAAATTTATTACAGTGGTGATTTCTTCATAAATAGCCATGGAGGGAGGTGGTGTCAAAATCTTGTATAAGGTGCATGACATATGTTAGTGAATAGAGGAGGGGGGTACGGGATACGCATCGGCATGGTGTGTGTTGGCCTATTTTTATAGAGACTTGTATCGGTTTGTGCATGATGAGGATGGTGGAGGTATAGGAACTCCGAAATTGATGCATGTGTGGGCATATGAGCATATAGCTATATTGAGACTGGTTACAAGGCCATAAGGAGAGTGGGCTCGGCCCGAGATATATACTAGATGCTAGGTGGACATTCATATTATGAAGATGGATACAAAAACATTCAAGGAACTTATACATATGATGGGGTTGAGGTAGTTATATGGAGGCCATACCGTGAATATGGGGGATGGCCCAAGGATGCTACAAAGTTACAATGTATTTGGTGGACTATGTGGCTAGAGGACCACTTTTAAGTTGTGGCGGAGCTGTTTTAGGTTCAGAGGGTGTCACGGTAGTTTGGTATGGCTCATGATGTGCCCTTAGAGCCATATATATGGTTGAGAGCTATCTGAGCACCTAGGAGGGCTGGTGCTAGGCTAGGGACCACGATAGAGAAGTTAGTACCACTAGGGTTAAATGAGGTAGATCTAGTGATAAAGATTGTGGATGGAGATGATGCGAGGTATACTGAGGAGTATCAGGCATGGTGGTAATCTCATCGGTGGGTATTATTATACCCATTATTCATAGGTACTATGGAGCTAGCACATGGAGGAGGAGGGGAGGGAGGTGTCTTCGATCCTGTAGTAATGTCCATGACAGAGTGTAAGTATTTGTGAATGCATATTTGTTGTTTAACAGATTTTCTATATTTTTATTATGTGGTTAGTTAATGTGTTTCTTTATGTTATGTTTGTAAGGGATTCATATTAGTAATTGATTGTAGACACATTGGTTCATACTTTGACATGGAATGTATTGAATGATGTGCTAGGAAGAGGGATGCTAGAGTGTGTTGATGATATCACAGGTGAGCATGCCCATATATTTAAGATAGTGGCCATAGCAATGGTGACATGTATGGTGCTATTAGGTGAGAGGGATGAGGCACATGAGGATACTCAACATTCTCGAGAGGTGGTATGAGGTGGTCCCTTGGCCTAGGACGTGCTCGCGTAGTATGTGGTATTGTAGCATTAGTTTTCAGAGAAGGAAATAAAGATTACTATGCTACAAAGGAAGGTAGGGAAGTTATGAGGCCGCAAACTATAGTGTAACATTAGTGGTGAGGCATCTAGTTCTAGGGAATTTGTAGTTATTGAGAGTGATAGCGATGATGAGGTCTAATATGGCCTATTGTAGATGATGTAGTGGGATTTCCCCACAATGATGAGACATATTTTGATATGATGTATGAATGCATATTTTTGATAAATGATGATTTTGAGTTGCTATTATATAATTGTCGTAATGTGATTGATGACATATGGTTCAATATTGATTATCATCATATATGTTATGTGTTGAATAATGTAAATTCATATGATATTATTAAGAGTGTTAGATATAATTTGTATGTTGAATGATAATTGATATGAAATGGAATGTGTTATGCCTAGTTAGTATAATGATGATGTTAATGTGAATAACATATGTGATAAAATAATGAATGTTTCGTAGCGTGCATGGGATAATATGATGTGGTCATAAAATGTTAGAATGATGAGAGTAGTGGGGGGTATGAGCAATGCCCCTCAATGTGTGGGTGAATAGGATCATATAGTTGTTGATCAGAGAACACTTGACAGAAAGCACATAATAAGCCCATGCAGGAAAGAAGATCATATTCAATGGTGCGAATGGATAGGGAGAACATGTGCGCAAGGTAGAAGTTCAACTTTCAGGATTTAGCCATTTTTGCTCATGAAGGGTTATTTTTAGAGATGGAATGCAGAGCACACAAACGAGGTAGAGACATGTGCACCACACATTGGATATTTTTGGAGGATTGATTACAAAGCACTTTGCATGGACAAAAACCAGAAATAGATATGCTACTATCAGTGAGCTAGTAGTAGTCTATTATTAGCACACTTGCATGTGTGGCTAGTTTTGTAACAGTGCATGGCTAATAATAGCATGTGACCTATTTTGGGAATAGATAAGCAGTGAAGGGAAAGTCCCCACCCTTATATATATGTAGTGAACTGTGTAGTAGAGATATAAATAGAGAGAGGTATGATGGTGGATACACACACAGATAGATAAGTGCATACATACAAAGATTATGTTGTTACATGCATACTACTGTTATTGTAATGAAGCTTCTGTATACTTATGATATTTAATATAATGAAGGATATTGGCTTAATCTAAGTGTTAGTTCTATGTATATCTAAATCTAGTATGCTTTTGATCTCATCATGGTTAATACTTAATTCTATTCTCCCTTAGTTATAGATCTGGTATGCTATGTAAAATGATGTGTTAGTAATGGAACTATATGTGTTAAGTCTTCATCATGCTAGCATCCTGCAACAACAACCCTAAAGAGGCACCTGGTACCTTTGTGCACTTCAGGTGAGCGCTCAATCCAGGCTGAGTGATGTGCTACTGTGATGAGGGTTTATTGGATTTGTATCACTAGATTCTAGATTACATCATTTGTTCCATTTTCGGGACCTCTTTTCCAATTTTTTTAGGATGGTTCGCAATGAAGACATACTAGTTGACCTTAGCAAGTGTTGAATAATGGATACGTGATCTAGAAGAAGAATACACATGGTGATTCAACACTAGATCTGAGTTTAATGCACGTGTGTGGGTGGAACAAAATCTATATGATAGTTTATATGATAGATTTTTCCCTATCTTTCTAGTATAATTGTATGAGTGGCTGATTTCTTATACATCTAGGCAGAATTGGAGGTATCACACACTTGTATGGATGCAAGAAGAATTCCAGGCCCTTTATGATGCTGATCTGATTTGGAATCGAGCCATCAATACGTGGTTTTTTGGTGTCTTGAACAGTTATATCTTGGAATACTCAATTTCCACTTATTCATGTCCAGAAGTAGTTGAATTCTAATTTTTACAATATCCAAGGGGAGCTTACCTACAAGGCATTCCTCTGGTGATCAAAATCTTGATTGTAACCTTGAATCTAGAGAGTAAATTGATGGTTAATTAAACCACAC
Organism: Taxus chinensis; assembly: GCA_019776745.2. NCBI lineage: Eukaryota > Viridiplantae > Streptophyta > Pinopsida > Cupressales > Taxaceae > Taxus > Taxus chinensis. Next base: position 430,340,770 of record CM034154.1, on the reverse strand, counting down.
CATGTGCGGGGGCAGGAGCAATTTTGGTGAAAGATGGCAGACCTAGCGGTAGAAAGGAAAAGAGAGGAAAGACGGTTTAAGTATAATGAGGTACACGAGAGGGAGATAGAGAAGCAACGTAACGTTATGGAAAGTATGGAGTTGAGGAGAGAGATGGCTTGTGAAAGATTTTAAGCTCACGTAGAAGATGTGGAGAAAAAACATCACGAACTATCCCATCTAGGAAAGCATAACAAGGATCCCCCCTCGGCCTCATGTAGAAGCGCTCAGGTAGAGACTACCTAGGCCATGGGTGCACATCTGAATGCACATGGTAACCTCACCCTTGCATTTGGTTTTTTAGCATCTAGTACAAAAATTAGTCAACAAGCTAGTTCATGTAGTGGGAGAGTAGGAGCGAGTCTTATAAAAGGAACATCGATGGCAACATAAACAGTTCAGTTCTACTGTTGAGACACAAGGAAGTACATCTTGTGGTCTGACCCCAGCTACAAGTTCGGGATCAGATGGCATAGGTAGCTCTGGCTTTGGAAGATTTGGTGAATTTCCATGGAGGTTCTGGATTAGGTGGTCAAGGTCTGCACCAACCCTAGAATATCTACATGGAAATGTCTCTTCATCTTCTAAAGTATAGGGGCATAGAAGATGTTTTTGAACATGTGCATATGTGTGAAATATTGTGGTGCACAAAAATAACCATGGATTTTGAGCATAGGGAAAGCCAATTTACTACTACGTTACAAGTGCGTGCACATAGCTAGTACCAAAATTTTGACCCTGATCAGACTTGCATAGATTATATAGATTTAAAGGATGCATTCCTTAAAGAGTTTCATATCCCTGAGTTTTAGCAGAAGAGTATAAGTGCGATCAAGGATATTAAGTAAGGCACTACTAAAAGTGTTAGAGAGTATGATGCATGGTTTAAAACATTATTATCAAAGCTTTCTTATGACATGCATTCAAGCTAGAATGCAAAATGGCTCATTGGGGGCTTGATTACCCCTTTTAGGAGGGAATTATCACATAAGACATACACTGATCCATGGAAAGCACTTGAAACTTCCTTTCACACTGAGACAGTTGGAAGCATAACTATTGGGGTGAGCCCATTTTTAGAAGAAAAAATAACAACAATGGTAAAACAATTGGAGAAACTATCAGCAAATTCAGCACATGAGACACGTGCAGCGATTTAGTGCACAAATTGTGAAGTAGAAGTTCACACAAAGGATAGTTGTGCTCACAGAATAATACGTTCATTGCTAATGGATTGTGAAATATGCTAGTTAAACCATGATGCTAGCGGATTCCCATTATTACAACGTGTGATAAGGAAGAATGTTTCAAGCTACTGTAAAATATGCAGGTCCATGATTAATGACATGAAGGACTATCGACTGATTGGATAGATTCATGATGCTACGGATACTGGTGTACGGTAGACATGATTTTTAGATAACTCTAATGGAAAAAATGAACCTCATAACTGAGAGCACAATCAGACATGCTACGATCAGAGTGAGGGGTGTTTTGAAGGCAGTCAGGGTAAAGGTCAAGGATACCACAATGGATTCGGAGGATGAGGCCATGTTAGTAGAAGAGGTGAGTTTCCTCGCACAACATGTTATACATGCGGATCTCCTGACCACTTTAGGCATGAATGTCCTCATAATATTACATGTTCTTTCTTCAGAAAGAACCATAGCTATGAAGAATGCCCAGACTTATATGAGCATCTGAATAAACAACATAAACAAGAAAACAAAGGTGTAGGGATGGTTAGGATACAATTCACTATGGAAAATCAATGGATGCCCAAGATGGAAGTAGAATTCGAGGCACTATAAGTGAAGATCATGACCTGAGATGAGGCATCACATGCCAGGGAAACATTGCAACAAAAATCTACCATCCCTAAAGATGAGGTTATTCATGCAGGGTACCCAGATCCTACCTATTAGAAGGAGGTTTATTAGGAAACCATAGAAATTATAAGGAATCTTCAAGGTGAGATATAGTACTTAAAGGATCAAAATAAAGCATCAAATATGATCCAAACTGAAATAGATGAATTGAGAGAAGTTTGTAAAATGTTGCACTAGGAAAACATCATTCCATTGTTAGGGAGTTGGTTAAAAGGAAAAACTCCATGTGCAACTACTGATAATGGACGGTAGATCCTACATGAAAATATCCCTCCTCATTGCCTAGATTATGACAAAGAAATCATTCTGAATGTGATTTTGAATGGGTGGCTATTAAGTAATATACTGATTGATACAGGTGTGGAGGTTAATGTTCTTACCTTGGATGCATGGGTAAAAATGGGAAGACCCCCTTTATAGCCATCCTCTAATGTATTATTCATGGCTAATCAGACTAAGGCCACTCCCATAGGAGTTTTGAAAAATGCATCCATTACCATACAAGGAGCCAAGTTCACTAGAGACTTTGAATTTTTAGCACTGGAAGAGTCAAATAGCTTCCCAAATCTATTGGGGCATCCTTTGTGCTATGCAAATAATGCTGATCTTTGGTTCAAAAAGGGTTATATTAGTTTTGAAAATAAAGAGGAAAGGGTTATTATCCCTTTAACAAATGGAAATTATGCATCCTATGTTGAAACCTTAAGTGAAGAAGATCTGAATAGGATTTATGTACGTGTCATCCGAGATCCAGAGATGATTAAACCAACCAAAGAAGGAATAATTCAGTGGGAGGATGCACAGTCTATTAGTGACACTACAAGTGTTTCTTGTGATAATTGGGCTCACAAAACTTATGAGTTGGTAGGGCACGAATTAAAGAGCATATTTCCTCGAGGCACAAAAACACATTATGTCAGGGGGATAGGTAACAACTCAGTACCTTGTTACATAGGATAAGGGGATCCCATGGTATTCCTGCGCACCATGGAAGAAAAATGGGCAGACCCACTGGAAAGAAGAAATATGCTAGCATATACACTACGTGGGACAACAACATGTTGATGGGTGGCCCATAGGGATAATCTTATCGGATGGAATGAAATTGAGATTTTTCTTACTACTAGGTTCTTTAGGAGCAATGCACCTACTCAAATCTATACTTATCACAGTAATCAACCTATTCAACACCATGTTCAGAAGTGTGAGAGACTCTGGATAGAAGGGCAAGAAGCTTTACCACCTTCACTATGGGTGCACCAGTTTTATTCCACTCTACAAGGTTGCATGCATGCTTGGTATGTCTATACAAAACTCTATAGAGAAACTAGAAATTGGCATAATTTAATCATAGGAATGGCCCAAACGTTTGACTTCTTCTCTACGAAGCCTTCAGTTGAAGAAGCATTAAAAGTTATTTAATTCTTAACTATGGGGGATAGTGCCAAGGATGAAGAACTCCTTTAGGAGTTATTAGATAAAGAATACAAGGACACATCTTGATAAAGAACCAGAGGCCGATGTAACATTACTTCAATGCACTTTCCTTGAGAAAGAGAAAGGGAAAATGGTCTACTTTGTGGATGATGAAGAATTATATAATTTGTATGTAAACCATTTAACAGGAAGGTGTGAGGTATTAGATAGTATGGATAAGACCACACACTCCTATCATGAACCCATGAAGACAAATCAAGTGAATATTGGGATAGATACTAAGCCTAAGGAAGCCATAATTGGAGACTATTGGTGATCAATATCAAGAAGGATAGATAGATTAGAATATGCACTGACTACAGGGAGTTGAATGCTACATGTGTAATTGATCCATTCCCTATGCCATTCGCTAAGGAAATACTAGGAGTTGCAGGGTGTGAAATATATTCATTTACAGATGGGTTCTCTAGGTATCATTAGGTTAGGATTTCCTAGGAGGATCAAGAAAATACTAAATTTACTACTGAATGGGGTAGCTTTGCCTATACTGTAATGCCCTTCAGTCTAAAAAATGCACCTATTGTATTTGTGTGCATAGTTTTCCAAGCATTCAAGGAATTCATTCACAAAATTTTACAGGTATAATTAGATGATTGGACGGTGTATAGATTAGTTACGGATCACTGTGAAAATATGTGCTTAATGTTTGAATGGTTTAGATAGTTGATTATCTCTTTGAACATCAAGAAGTGCATATTTTCTAAACCATTTGGGATACTTTTAGGACACATAATCTGTAAGGAGGGTTTTTTGGTTGATCCAGAAAAGGTTGCAGTTATTAAAGGCCTAAGGGAGCCTACCAGTCAAAGTGAGGTGCGCAGATTTTTGGGTCATACAGGATATTACAAATTTTTTATCAAAGACTATGCCAAATTTGTTGCACCATTAGAAGAGTTACTAAAAGGGAAAGGTACGTTCTACTAGGGAGAACAATAGTAGCGTGCATTATAGACATTAAAGGAGAAACTTACTACTGCACCTCTTTTGCATTTTCCTTCATGGGAAGAATTATTTCATGTATATGTTAACACCTTTGGCATGGCCATTGGCATGGTGTTGGCCCAACCTGGAGAAGGTATTGTAGTTTGTCCTATCTATTTTGCTAATAGAAATTTGACTCCTATAGAATAGAATTACACAACTACAGAGAACGAAGATTTATCAATGATGTATGTGCTGCATAAATTTCACCAGTACCTACTAGCTACATCATTCATATTTTATATAGATCACATGGCATTGAAGTATTTGGTAAATAAACCTATTTTATAAGGGCACATATGTCAATGGGTGCTCTTATTTGAAGAATTTGATTTCAAAGTTGTGGTAAAACCAAGAAAAAGTAATTCTAGACTAGACCATCTATCAAGAATATAGTAGGGAGAAGAAGCACACACAATTGAGGATACCATGCCAGCTGCATAGTTATACAATGTAACACCCTTGAAATTTGTTATTTTTCCTCCTTTGCATTTCAAGTGTTGACATGTGATCTTCCTTATAAAGATAGGTTCTTTTGATTGATGAGATCATGCTTGATATGGATAAATATTTTTAGCTCTTAAGATCATTAGAATAAATTGGAATGGCTTCCTTGAATCCATTTTTCACTTCTATAGCTGAGTTGAAATCTGGTTTAGGAGTTGAAAGCTTATCTATTAATCTGACTCATCCTTGGATCAATTTTAGTGGTCCAAGGAATGTTTTAAACCTGCTCTATTGAAGTAATGGTAAATTGACATTCCATGAATTAAGTGACATATTGACTGAACTTTGTTGTTACAAGTTCTTTGATTTTTGTGTGAACATATTTCCATTTAGTTGTATGTTGTGCTTGGGTATTTGGAGATCGATCGTGGTAGGACAATGTTGGCGTAAATGAAATACAATCTGTTCATGACATTGGGAGGATTCAGGATCCTGAAAAGGACTATCCTACGAAATCCTAAGCTAGGTAAGAATATTTGCTGCCGAAGTTATGTTACTTAACTGAATTTATATCCTAACCTAAGTTTTGTGCTAAAGGATTTTTGAGAGGCTATTAGGCTAAATAAATTAACCTAAAACCTAATGCTATATGGTTATGTGATGAACTAACCTAATGATTAAAACTATTATGTTGGGGTTATATCCTAAGGTTACATATTATAAGCTAACCTAAGATCTAACTTAAGTTCTAAGGGATCTATCCTAAACTATTTTAAATGGGAACCTAATGGGTCACATGAATCATAGGTGATGGTTCCAATGACATTTAAGTTGTGGATAAGGTTTTAATTACATAGAAGTACTGCCAGTTCTAGCAGGGGCTAGTTGACTTGGCGGAGGCTTATGTGGAAGTGTCACTAAAATGGAATTTCATGTTAAATTTGATTTGGCATTCGCTAGAATTGGAAGGTGTTGGAAAGGAAGGATAAGTAGGAAAATCAGAATTAATGGAATTTATTGTTTTCAGTTTTCGTGCTCAAACCATTTTGGAAGGCATGCAAATGGGTTTGTATGGGGATGTTTCACTTTGTATACTTCACAATTTTTGCTCTGTATGCTCTCTGGTTTTTCAAACCAGCGGATTGAACTACACTTAATGGATTTTTTTGAAGTTTTTGATCTATTTTTGGTTCGTGGGTTGTATAAGAGACAATGTGGAAAAAGGATATGGTTTTTTGATCTTTCGTGGAGATAAGGAGAATTTTTGAGCTCGGTTGGAGGTCTCCTTTGATTTGGTAAAAGCACTATCAGACATGATAGGCTCTAATGTTTAAGATCTCTTGCTTTCTCTAAATGTTTCATTAAAATGATTCTACTCATTTGATATTCTTGGCTTGCATGCTTTATCTGGTTACTTATCTACTAGGTTTTATAATCTCTGTCATCTTGGATATGAAACCATGGCAAAAATTAAGTTGGTTTTAAAAATGTCTTTGTGATAATTAATAGTGATACATGCATGTAAATCTTGTATTAGTAGCTCTATTTTCCATTTTTGAATTGTGTATACAAGGTTGTTGTGGTGTTGGAACTGACCTTCGTTGCAATATATGAATTTTGAACCATATAGGAACCTTGAGTTCCATTTGAGCCTATATTTGGACTTCATGTTTTTATATGAACTTGTGTAAGAGCTTCTTGTTGTTCTAAACTGATGTTTGGAAACTTGGGTAGCTCTAGACTATTGTTTGAAGTTATTATATGGATATGTACATGTATTTTTATTACTTGTGTTTCCTTGAACTGTTGTTAGAGGTTTTTGTACTTTGGAATTGTGTTTTGAATTCCTGAGACGACCTGGACTATAGTTGAAGTTCGTATAAGGCATAGAGATTTTGTTATTTTCTAGTGACCATTTGAACTATTAATGGAAGTTTATAATAGACACAACACTCATATTTTATTACTTGTGTGGATTCTAAACTTTGTGGGAACCTTAGGTTCTGTTGGAGCTAGTATTTGGGCTTCACATTTTGATATGAACTTGTGTTGGAACCACTTATTGTTTTGAACCTGTGTTTGGTATCTTGGGTAACTCGAGACTACTGTTGACACCGTATGTGGCTTTGTACCCATGTTTTATTTGGGGAAATTTTGGACTGTTAATAGAGGTTCATGTTTTTCACCACATTTGTATTTTGTTAATTGTGTAGTTCTGAAATTTTGTTGAGACTTTGTGTAGTCTTTGTTCTAGTATTTTGAGTTGATTTTTAATTTTAATAAATGTTTAAAACCTTAAACTCTTTTTTTTAACTATTTCTCAAAGAAAACTAGGAGAATAGTTGGCTGAGTTATTTAGAAAACTCTTAAAGATCTTAACTGAAAACGTCCTTATTTGATGAATGAATTTGGTAATTCTTTTTTAGAACTGTTTCTTTTTTCTAGGATGGAAATGGCATTTTATCGGGGGTATTCTTTTCCCCTCTATTTTTTGGAAACTCACATCTTTAGATCTCTTAAAATAAGTTCTGGGTTTCATTTAAGAGAAGGGTTAGTAATTTAGTACTCTGTATTGTTATGGAGGGATTATTTTCCTCTGTTCAAATAGTTTTTGTATTATAATACTTATTGAATCAAGAACTAGTTACTCTTTTGTAATGCAATAATGAAGCCTGAAAATGGGGTTTCATTCTTTGAGTTCGTTGATACATCTGAGCATGTTTAGCTTAGTGATCGGTTATTTTTCTAGCTCTTGTTGGATATAAGAAATACACCTTGTGTCTTTATAAAAGAAAGGAATGTGATTCCTTTAGAAAATACTGTGTAATAGGAATGCTATTTGTATTTCATTCTGAGTATGGAATTAAAACTCGTGTTCATTGAAGGTAAAGAAGTGTAAGAAAGATGGAAGTGTGCTTTCTTCTTACTAGATAGATCATTGGTTAAACTTTTTTGTTTTGATTGTCTTTTGAAATGGAGATTTATTTATGAGTTGTTTGGTCTTCCTTACTCAAATATTTTGTTGAAATGATGTAGGAAGAGATTAGATGATTCATTTGTTGAACAGAAAATGTAAACTTGTTTGGCAGAATGTTTGTTTGACAAGGCTTGCTTGTTTGGTTTAAGATGAGTAAGTTTTGTCTCTTGTACTCTATCTTTTTATGAATTCTCCTTGGATGGAATCGAGTAGAGATTAACTCCTGTATGAGTCTACTTTTATTTACGAACATTGATTCAGATATTTAAATGCTAACTTCTTATATGTGGAAGTAGATTTAGACTTGCAGGTAGACTGTTTGATTCTCTCTTCCTTCTTGGATTGAAATGAGATTTTGTTCTGGTGAATATATTGAATGTTAAATTTTAAGGTAGTTGTCCTTTAAGTGAAACAGTTAATTCACGTTAAAAATATGTTCTATTTTTCAGATGTTTTGTGTTTGGGTACAGTGGAAATGATTCTCTTCTTAATTTTCTTATGAGTTAGATGAATTAACCTAATTAGAACCATGCTATAAACCCTTCTTTTGGCTTGGAAAAAAGTAAATGTTTTATTCTATTATTATAGAATAGGGGAAATAATGATAATATAGGATCTTTTGTTTGCTTAAGGATATTTGATAAGATCAATTAAACTCTAATTTTTCAAGGCTAATATAGTGGATTATATTCTATCCTTTTCTTAGAAGTGAATTCAATTAGTTAAAAATATACTTCTCTTCCATTTGCTATTGTTGTATTGATATTATGATGTAATAATTGTCTCATTAAAGCAGAGTTGTTTTAATGGAACAATTATTGGAATGCACTTTGTTTTAAGGCTAGTGCTTGTCATGCTCAGTTCATTGAACTGACCCGTGCTAGCAATTTTTTGTAGATGGACTTCGTAAGTGATAAAGAAGGAAAAAATTATATGATACATTGGCTGATTCGTCTGAATAACTCTTATTCGTTCTTAATATTGTTTTGAGAAAGAAAAGTAGTATTATTCTATAATGAAGATGGTTGTTATGCAGTATACCTAAATGCATAAGTCTCATAAATGTATAAGTTATAAAGTTAAATTGAAAGTTGAGAGTTTACCTGTATTGGTTGTGTAACTTATTTTGTACTTATATGAAAGATGGATTCTATCTTGTTGTTTTTATTCATATTATTTAAAAGTTAATTGGATATCTTTTAATAAGTTAGATAGAGGGATTTAGTCCAATCTCCCTACTTGTGATGCAGCTTGTAAAGTTGCAGATTATGATATTCTTTATATAAACTGTATGACATAGTAATGTATAGTGTGGTGAACATACATTGAGAAATGTGGACATTGGGTAGAATAAACCCTAACACTTAACATGTAGAGAAAGACTCTTTCTCTTTCTTAATTGCTCATAAACCAAAAAGGTTTGGAAATAGGACTACGACTTATTAGACTTCATTTTATATGAAGTCCACTTTATATTGGATATATTCTGGCATTGAAATTTTCCAAAAAGTTATTGTACCTTTTAAATATGACATATCATAACATTGTACAGTTATAGTTAATTGGTAGTTTATGTGTTCAAACATTAAAAGAAACAATGAATATAAAAAATTTCTTAATGGGATAAATGAAGCAAATTTAGGGGGAAATTTTGATGTGTGTTAGACTAGGGTATAGAAGGATTGCTGTAATAATGAAATAACCCAAACTAACAAAGAATTAACAATCTCCGTGGGGGCATGTACATCTCGATGAGGTAGTTTCTGTAGGATGTTGGCACATGCCAACTGTAGGGATGTAATTTCGAGAAGGCTTGGGTCTTATTGAGAATACAATGTTGTAGTTGACATGTGGAATCACCCTTCTGCATTAATCATCTAGATCTACACACATATGGAACTCAGACTTGAACCTAGTTTCTCTCTAGGTCTGAAAAGGAACATATTTAGGATAGGAATTAGCTTCCAAGGGCTCAGGGTACATTGGCACATTCAGATGACTTAGGTAAAACAAGTATGCCCATCTACCCTAAGCCTTTGTAAGCATCTTCCTATAATAGGTAATGTTTCTATCTAGGGCTAGGGTTAAACTTGGAACAAGTGGACTGATGGTATTCAATAAAGACAAATCATGATAATAGAAGAGTGAGGTGAAGGACATACTATAACATGACGAGTATGCCATCTAGGAATAGTGACATACACATTATGTTATAAATCTTTGGCCAAAGTATCACAAACTACTGGTTATGTTGTCCTATGTCACCAAGTTTAAAAAAATGTTATATCAGATGAATATTGGTAATAGATATTCAGATATGTTCTTTAAAAAGATCACTCAGTACCCGGTGTAGGGTAGGATGACTAAGTATATGAAGTATACAACATGTATTCAATACATAAGATAACATAGATATATCGGTAGCTTACCGAGTTATGGAATGAATAGATCAGTGAATCAATGAGTCAATACAACTGCATATGTTTATCCCTTGAATTTTATTGGTGTGGAATGTTTGTTCTAAATATTTCTTTATTTAGACCAGTAAACATTATTATAAAAAACTTCTCTTGGTTCTAAAGTCTTAAAATGGGAATGTTACACGTTACAATGCACACCATCAGAAGGAATGGAACCAGAAGGAATAAAATCCTCAAAGAAGAAACAACTTGCTATACATGCCGCACCTTATATGTTAATCAATGGTGACTTATACAAATTGGGATGAGATGAAGTATTGCATTGTTGTGTATTGGAACATGAGTACACGGTTATTATGGAAGAAGCTCATGGTGGAATTGCAAGTGGCCACTATGTAGATATGCCACAATGTGTAAGATTCTACTCGCTGGATTATGGTGGGAGACCCTCTATAAAGACTGTAAGGAATATTGTAAGGAATGTGATCATTTTTAACATCTTCAAAAACTAGGTAAATGAGATGAAATGCCTCTGAGACCTATTACTAATGTAGAACCATTTGAGAAATGGGATATAGATTTTTTGGGTCATATTTCACTAGTTACGTGCAGAACTAGATCACGCTACATTATATCTTGTATCGACTATCTGACAAGGTGGGCATAAGTAACACCTACCAAGGACTATGGCTACAACAACTCGGTTTCTATGGGAAAATATTATTGCAAGGTATGGATGTCCTTTGAGTTTGACCTATGATAGGGGCACACATTTTCTTAATAAGAAAATCAAAATTTTATTAGATGAGTTCATGATTGCACACCATAAGACTATACCCTATAATCCTTAGGAAAATGGAACTGTTGAGGCTTTCAAAAAAAATTAGGCCAGACATTGACAAAAATCTATGATGTTCGAAGAAAGGATTGGGATGAAAAAGTATCTGCAGTACTTTGGGCAAATTGAACAACATATAAAAGGTTTAAAAAATCCACACCATTTCAGTTAGTTTTTGGAGTAGAATCCATTCTTCCTATGGAGTTTATGTTACCTTCTTTGCGTATTATGTGTGTTGGAGGTCTAGATGATGAGAAAGCTTTAGAAGAAAAGATTGAAAAGATAATTTAATTAGATGAACAACAAGCCATAGCACGTTGGAGTCAGAAGCAAAAAAAGGACAAGTAGAAAGCATGGTATGACTGAAATATAAGGGAAAAGAAGCTTGATATTGGAAAAATGGTGCTTCTTTGTGACTCTAATTTCTTATGCCATCCAAGTAAACTTAAGGTACATTGGTTGGGGTCGTATGTTATCACTTACATCCTTGAAATAGGTGATTTCCAGTTAGAAGCCCTTGATGGAACACGGCTACCCAATTACTTAAACAGGAGTAGTATGAATCCCTACTATAAATAAGTCTTCTTGGTGTTTGTAATAAGGTAGTATTGCCATTTAGATTAGGTTCTCAATTCTATATTTCCTTAATGTGTTTCCTTCTTTGTTTTTATGCTTTATAAATTTAGTTGGTGTGTTATGTAATAAGCACATTTATGTGCTTGAAGCTTATTACTATATGAAACATGTTTATGCACAGAGGACTACACATACTTTTAGTGTGGGTGGTTGTCGATATTCAGGTACAAAATCATGGGAATTGAAAGGTGAAAGGAATAAGATGTTATGGGTGCTCTTCAAGTCAAAGGCTTGCTTCTAAAAAGTGAGAAAAGATGGAGATGAATGAATGGAAAATATAATTGACGTAAGAAGATGCCATAACAACTACCAGAAGAAGGTGTAGTGATGATGTAATCAGGTGCAAGTACGTGCACTGAAGAGAAGTCTGTGACCATAGGGTAGGAAGGTGTGCTAGAAGGTTATAGCTGGGGTGCAAAGATGTAATGTGTGGAAAGGATGGAATTGGTCAATTAATGAGAGAATATTTAGTAGGTGAAGTAGCAATGAATGCATCAAATCAAAAATTTAAAAATCTATATAAGCATGGGATGCGAGTTCATTTTTACCATTGGGATTAAGAGTATTTGAAATATAACTAACTGTGAAGATCCGAGTGATCAAATTGAGGTGCGAGAGGTGTGTAGCCAGTCGTGATGAAGAGATATGTGCGCATAAAGAGATTACGTCCCTGGTGGTGAAGGCTTTGAGTGAATCAAGGTGAAAAATAGGATCAAGGAAATGTGATTTCACCTAGGGCATGCTGAATTGTGCTAGGGTTTGATTTGCACATTATAAAATTCAATAGGTGAGGATCTACAAAGGATTTCAAGGTAGAAATCACACCCAAGAAAGTAGTTGCAGCAAGAGTGAAGGGAAAGAATAAGGTGGTCGAAGAAGAGGAGATGGCTCCCGAAAGAAATTTTTCTGAAATGCAATATCTAGAGGGGGTTATCATAGGCTAGGAGGGGGATTCTTGCATAAGGAAAACCACCATACCATAGATAATAGGAAGGAGCTTGATGCCTTGCTGAACATAAAGACAAATAAATGCATGGCGGAAGACATGATGATGTATGAAGATGCTGATGAGAAGCTCTTGAAGAAGATTGAAGTTTACTAGATATATGAGCTCCCTTAGTTTGGGAAATATGAGCCCTTATACTAGTGGTTCATGAGTAGAGTGCACAAATATTTTTTCTACTTTGCAGGATGTAGAGCCAAAATTTCATCTGTGCTCATCTCCACGGTAACGAGATTGAAGGGAATAGGATAATATTTAAAACATGATTTAATAGAAAAGGATGCAATCTTGGAGACCAGAAAGGAGTTGGGGTACACAAAGGGTCTGTGCAACATGGATATAGATAAAATAAATAATTATCCAATTGTGCAAGCAGCCACACATATTGTTATGAAGTTAAATGACTAGGAAAGGTGGTCACAAGTGAACACCATGTGGCTGCACATTACTAAAAAGATGTCCAAGGGGGTGGTCTACAACATTTCATGTTACATTGCAAAAAACTATCATTGAGGAAGTGCACATAGGAGGAAGGATCAGATTTGGAGCTGTTCTGTTGTCACTGGTGTTCATGGAGATCGGTGTACCTGATGGACAAAAAGAGAAGATATGGGAGTATCCCATGGAGCACAAGTCAGGTGAAAAACACTTCAAAAAGTACTTGTGTGAATGATACATGATAGAATAGGTAATACAAAGGGCTGAGAAGTGGTATGATAGGCTGCGTGTAGCCTTTGAAGAAGAATGGCGCATCCCCAAGGACTTGCCTTGAATGGTTGGAAAGGCAATTCAGTTCATTGTATTCCAGTACTTTGCATAGCGCAGTTCACCATGAAGTATGGAGCATGGAGCCCTTGGTGTAAGTTACCATATCTCTTCAAAGAAAGGTACTTCTAGGCATCAGTACATAGGTTCTCAGATGTACGATCCCTAACATTCAATGTAGACAAGGTAGATTGTGACTACCACATGCTAAGGAAGAAATATGTGTATCTAGGATGGGGTGCATATATTGAAAGGCTCATTTTAGATGTATTGAACATTAAACCAGTAAGTTTGGATATGGGAGATATTGGAGTAGCATTGGTGTACCTCCAACTAAAGCCCAAGATGCAAAATAACAAGTATGCGGAAGATGAGTTAACACTTCTAACACCACCAAAGGGTAAACATGTAATGGAGAACATTCCAGTGCCTAAACCCATCGAGCCAGTTGAAGTAGAGGATGATCATGAGGATAGTGGTGGTTTGGAACATAGAGGTAGAATACATCCTACGAATAAGGATGAAGTTGAGCGCACCACTACACCACCTCAGCCACAAGAGGGGGATGAGGAGGAATTGGATGTATTCCAAGGAGAGGATAGATTTAAGAGAGTATTCAAGATATTTAGGACCCAAGGTACTACTCCGCAAACAATGCACAAATCACCCAGAATATCTCCATAGAATGAGACAACTGTGAAAAGGAGAAGGAAACAGAAGTTGAATGAAGACACAGAAGAATTAAAGGAAAGCATGCCTAATTATCCTACACCTCCAGAGAACGTAGAAGAATAGAAAGATGAAGAAATCAAGGAAGGAGAAGGGGAGGAAAAGGGAACAAATGAGGTAGCTATATAGACTACTCAGGATATGGAGACATAAGTCCCAAATCTAAAAGCTTAAGTTCCTAAGCAACCTAGGTCAAGAAGAACAAGTGGGGAGCGCAATCCACCAACCATGGGTTATGCAAAGGACACAGGTAAAATTTTCCGCACCCATTTCCAAAGAACATTAACGCAAAAGGAATTATATGGCTAGGAATTAATGGATGAAGATATAGAAACAATGCGCAAAAGGAAGAAACTATCATGGTCCATGCACATGCACATGGATGAACTAGATTTTGATGTGTGTAAGGAGTCATGCATATCAAGGAGGTTGAAAAAGACACCTCAGATTAGACACATGATGGTAAATCCTACTGTCATGTCATATGAACAGGTGAGAAATGCATTGGTGAAAGTCTCAACAAATGTGGTTAGGTGAAATATGGATAAGGCTACCATAATTAGGGTGCTCAGGGAAGAGATTAAAACTAAGGATGGGGAAATAACACACCTAACACAGGAAAGAGACTTAGCGTAGAAGAAGAACATTGTATTTATTAGCATCACAGAGGAAATTGGTGATAATATCATAGGAGCAAGGTCACACTTAGAGCCAAAGGTACCAAAGACATTTCCTTTAGCAATACACTATGTAGGTACATTGGTGGACCTAGTGGTTGAAGATGAACCTTTGTGCATGCCAATGCCAAAGGATCTAGTACAAGATGTAGAATGAGAGAAGGCTTCAGTGATGTAGAAGATTATATCATATGAAGGATTGTAGCAAGTGTTGCAAGAACTGAAGAAAGAAGACTAAGCCTTAAACATCTCCATAGCTCCAGACACACTCATTAACATGAAAAACTTGAAGGAGAACAATGAGGTATAGAAAGTGATAAAGGATGAAACATTGAGCCACACATAAATATTATCAATGGTTAAACAGAAGAATGGGGCCCTGGTAACAGCTCAAGAACCAAACAAGAATCAGCTGGAAGATCTTGGGAAACTCATTGTGTAGAAGATGGATTTACTAGAGGGAAGGATGACTGCAATGTCTAGCATTTCGTTGGTCTTGTAGAATGAGAAAGGAGAGATCGTGAAAGATGAACTGGATTCCATTGTTGTGGACATTCCAAAAAAATTAGAGGAAGCACTCACTAAGTGGTAGACCTTGGAGGCTGAAATAAAATAGGAAGATCCTGAATTAGTTATTCAAGTTGTAGAAGAAGAGACTGTAAATTAAAAACATTCTTTCATTTGTCAAAATTCATTCCATTCTTCTATTCTTTACTTTAGTTTTTGAGATTACCATTGTCAGGGCAACAATGAAATTAGTGTGGGGTAATGTTGATCAAAGAATAATTGACAGAAATCATGGAAGAAGTCCATGCGGGAAAGAAGGTTATATTCAAAGGCATGAATGGATAGGGAGAACACATGCACGTGAAAGAAGTTTAGCTTTCGGGACTTAGCCATTTTCACTCATGAAGGTCTATTTTTAGAGATGGCATGTAGAGCACACAAACGAGGTAGAGAAGTATGCACCACACATTGGATATTTTGGAGGATTGAATATTAAGCACTTTACATGGACACAAGCTGGAAATATATCTGCTACTATCAGTTAGATAATAGTAGTCTATTATTAGCTCACTTACATGTGTGGGTAGTTTTGTAATGGCATGTGGATAATAATAGCATGTGCCCTATTTTGGGAATAGATAAACAGTGAAGGGAAAGTCCCCACCCTTATATATATGTAGTGAACTACATAGTAGAGATATATATATAGAGTAGTATGATGGTGGATACACACACAGATAGATAAGTCAATACATAGAAAGATTATGTTGTTACACGCATACTACTGTTATTGTAATGAAGCTTCTATATACTTATGATATTTAATATAATGAAGGATATTTCTTAAATCTAAGCCTTATTTTTGTGTGTATATGAATCTAGTATGTTTTTGATCTCATCATGGTTAATACTTAATTATGTTCTCCCTTAGGTATAGATCTGGTATGCTATGTAGAATGATGTGTTAGTAATGGAAATATATGTGTTAAGTCTTCATAATTCTAGCATCCTGCAAAAATAACCCTAAAGATGGACCTGGTACCTTTGAGCACTTTAGGTGAGTTCTCTATTTAGGTTGAGTGATGTGCCAACACGAATAGGGTTTATTGGATTTGTATCACTGAATTATAGGCTACATCAATAGTTAAGACCCCTCAGCAGTCAAGTATGAGCCACATAAGAAAGAGTGCATCATTGGTAAAGGATTGAGTGTGCTATATTAAATAAAAAAGATCATGATGAAAGGTTCTTAGAACAAATCCCTCAACACTCGTGTAAGAATCATAAGAACATAAGCGTGTCATCAAGGGGTAGGGTGATAAGAATCACCTACCAAATACCAAGATGACATGTGTTGGTGGAAGCATGTGGAATGGATGCAAAATGAGTGTATGGACCAAAAGGAATGTCTTGCAAAGTAACCATGAGATATGTAGAGGATGGTAGAAACTGATGGGATGAAACAACATCAAGTGGTGGATAGCATGGATGTGACGGATGCTATGAATGTGATGGTGGAAAGGATGGATGAGGTGTATAATGCACATGTAATGGTGGTGAGTGACCAATGAACTGAGTACCTAATGGAGAATAATTAAGTGGCGTATGCCTATGCTGACGGGGTAAGGGAGACAATGAAAATTCATGAGAGGTGAAGGAGATGAGATTAGTATCCACTAGTTATTGTATCCTCTCATGTAGGGCAAGAAAATCATTGTCCCGATGCCCATTGATGTGATGATAATTACAATAATCTTTGTCGAGCTGAGGTTTTAATCAGTGTGGGGGATGATGTTGGTTGGAGGGTAGCTGAATTAAATTCTCATTAAGTAATATATGTAGCACATCATGTGGTTAAGCGTGAGGAGTTATATATAAAGGTGCTAATGACGTAGGTGGAGTGGTAGAAGTAGTAGCTTACTGTAGAATTATAGAAGTATGGGCTAGAGGTGAAGAAGTGGGTTGAGATTATTCAAAATGTACTTTAGGAAAAGTTTGATATTGTTATTGATGTTCAACTAGAAGTGTGAGTTAAAGACTAGAGAATGTAATGGTCAGAGAAACATGTGTAGGATCGATGGTATGTGTGGAGAGAAGATATTTTCTATGTAAATAACTTTATAACATAGAATAATGAATGCCTCATAAGTATCATATTGTAACCTCTTCTTAAGTTGAGAAATTAGGCCACAATAAAAAATTAATTGCTTTTCTAAGTCAGTAGGCTGAAATATGAGCTGGTGTATGTAGCAATTAAACCATAAGATATAATCCTAGATAGGTTTAGAGGAGCCCTGATGTAAAGTAGATATGTAGTCATAAGTGACTCTTAAGCCATTATTGATAATGAAACAATTGAGGAAAGCATCCTCCATGTCATACAAAGTGTGAATGGACCCAAAGGGTAAATGGGTGTACCACTATAGTGCCTCGTCAAAAATACTATAGCGAAAGGACTTAAGTAATAATTGATCATTAAAATGAGAGGACATAATCATATAGTAGTGTGGGATATGAGCATAAGGGTTACCAGTACCATCAAAATATGTGAAAGTGGGCATGGTAAATTATTTAGGGAAGTTGGAATTATGAATCTTTGTAGGAGTGAGATTACCATGTAAAGAATTGTTGTCGATAGAGGTATAATAGGTCTTACTTTCTAAAGTGAGAGTATGAATTTGAGATTGAAGCTGACCTATAACATACATTAGAGAGAGAATGTCCCATGAGGGGATGGTAGAATATGGTAACAATGTATTAAGTGGTTGGTGTTTTCCATTATGAGTGATCATAAGGATGAAAAAAGGTGATATCATGGAGTCTGATACTAAAGGAATATTAGTAGTATGTACCCGAAGGATATGTAGTAGATGATGGTGGAGAAATTTCAATAGCAATAGTGTGACTGACATTAAAAACATCTATAATAGGTGAGGTGACCAAGGATGAATCCTTTACATCTGAAGATTAAGTGGAAACTATAGATGATGTGGGAATAGAAGGAGAATAAGCAACATATCATAGTGAATCATGCACAATAGTAGATGCAACCTTAGGATAAGACAACAATGAAGTAGGAGAGTCACACTTAGTTCTTGAGAAAGAAGGATACTCTTGATGATCATTAGTAGTAGATGGAGTTCTAGGAATAGTACAAGCATTGAAAAGATTATCAGTATGGTCATCAATGTAATATGAAGTAGAATGCAAACTAGAATGAGATGTGGGAGTAGTATCATAAGTGGGAGAAGATATGGAAGTAATTATAGAAGTATGTGGAATAGAAGAAGAGTCATGATGTATACTTGACTGAGTATAAATTCCTAATAAGTAATCATTGATAGAGTCATTTAAATCATCTGGTGGAATATCAGAAGGACTACAATGGACTAGATGGCATGGTTTACAATGAGTGAATGAAATAGGGTCATCAATGAGGTAGCTACGTATAGGATAATCTGTAAGACTAGTTGGCACATGTTACTGGCCCTTCAAGAGATCCTATTTAATATGATCAGGCTTAGCAATCGGGGTAGTGTATAAATATTTGAGTTTAGCTATGGTGGCTTTGTCATAAATAGGATTGACACTAAAATGATACATGATGGAAAAAGAAGAGGAACTATGCTTAACCATTAAGGTATTGAAAAAGGATCCAAAGGAAAAGTATTCTAAAATTAGGGTTCACCAAAATGATTAACTAAAATATGGTATTTGATGATTTAATCTAAATAGAAACATAAAGATGTAGTCATTTTTACACCAACCAAAGAACAAGGGAATCCCATGCATGTCAGCCTATCATCCAATGGGTACTGGGCACTCAACTGAGGCATGCGCAGGTGCCGAGTATCTCCTTTATGTGAGTTTAGTGGGAAACATCATCTATGATAGTAACTTAAGGAGAGTGAGTGGAAACAAGACATGAAATCATCATAGAGCTCAGAATGACTTCTAGACCAATGTAGTCATTCCAAACAGAAATATACTTAACATATTATAGGACTAAACCAAAATCGAAAGGAAAATGCATAAGGATTCATACTCATTTCATAAAAATACATGAAACAAAACTATGAAGATATGTATATGGACTAGAATCATTAATGATCATATTAAAATAAGTTGGTAACCTCATTACATCCATTAGATCCATTATAGAACATCATACTATGGTAGGCTGAAGTCACACATTATAACTAGATTTACATCCTTTAGCTCTCAAAAAGAAAATTTACAATCCCAAGCCCCTTGATGCATCCTTCTCCTATATTTTATCTACCCATCCCAACGCAACTCCTCACAGTGTTTCTACAGATCTCCACTCTCTATTGATCTATATCCTTCACCTGCTATGGGTGCTTGTATTTATAGGCCTCTTGAACTGCCAACTCACCTTTCTGAGGCTTCAGATCCGTCACCAAATGTCCCAATTTGGTCCTCCATGGGAGCATGCTCCTCCAGGTCTGAGCTTTTCACTCCTTGCCATGACGATCTTCTAGAAGCTTCTAAAGCAAGGTATATTCCTTCCTAGCCCAACCTGTCACTAGGATGGCACCTCATCCATTCATCATGCGTAGCTAGGTCAATATTTTCTCATGTCTTTCCTGATACGCCAAATACAGCTAGTCCCGAGACCTTGTTCTATCTGCATGTATCACGGGTCATTCTAAAACCCTCCTGGAACCCTACCTTCCATACCTTCTTCTTGCGCGCCCACCACTCAACTTAGCCCTTGCACGCTCATGTGCCTTTTTATATTTAGTCAATACTTTAGGGGCCCAACATCACCCCACACTTTACCTGTTCTCCACCCTTGGGAACACTTCTTCAAAGAGAAGAAAAGTAGGAATTACAATAGACTTAACGTCTTGGGAAAAGAATAAGGGAATGAAGAATTTGGGAGAGATAAAAGAATGGGGAAGTGATGTTGTTACTGCAACAAGATCTGGAAAATCTCTTTGCCATTCAGCCTCTAACTTGTTCCAGGCATTGACTTCATTTTACACTCTCTAGAAAAGGTCACTGACTAGGGCGCTTACCTCCTCAAAACCCAGTTCATCTCCTCAAGTTTTTATTGTTTCAACCATTCCTTCAAATTCTTTGCCCACGTCCTCAAGTGCATCCATCCTTCTTGTAATCTATGGGTACAACTCCTTCAACTAGTTTTTAATTGAACCTCACAAGGTTTCAATAGCTTTTGACTTCTTCTCAACCTCAGCTAGGATCCTCTCCCACTCTACTTTGTTTCCTTTATTCTTCTCTTGGAATTCCTTGAGCTCTACCTCATGAGTGGCGACTAGAATACTCGTTACTCTGTCTCTTTCTACGTAATTATCATATGTGGCCTTAGCAGTATGTGTAGTAATATTCACATCAGTAAGAACCTTGCTATACTTGGAAATGATTTCTATAACCTTCAATCTTTCCTCCTTTTCCAGGTGCACTACTACTTCTTCTGCAGATTCTAAGGCCAAAGGTTGCCTCTACATGGTGAGGATGCGTGTTAAGTCTTCAAGGCACTCAAGGGAAGATCCATACATTTGTGCGGGTGGTGCTAGGTTCGGATGCTTCAACAAAATGGCATCTATGATGGATTCTACCTTCTTTTATACCTCACGTACCCTTGCATTTTCTACCCTTAGTTCATGCTTTAGTTACGTGCTAATTAGTTCCTCCCACTTTAATTCCTTGGTCCTTTGTTCTAGCTTTTATTCCCTCTTCTCTAGATCTACCTCTATGAATTTTACCCTGTCATTCCTCCTAAATAACCTGGCTTCCAATTCAACTGAAACCTTATTCAACGCATTACATACTTTTTCCTCCAAAAGCTATTGGGTGCTCACCAAGGGGTTGTCTCCTTTTGAATTAGGCATCTTCATTATTGCCCCTTGGCTTACCTAAAATTCTAGCTCGTCGATGTGGGACTCAATTGCCCAAGAAAGAATTTTCCTCATCTGAGGGCATGCACCTTCTTCACCAAATAACTTCATTTTCAAGAGTTGATCTGTTGGTATTGTGCTTTGGAAGCACGTGTGTTCAACACCTTGTTTGGATCATCAATAGAGCTCATTCTTGGTCTCTGGATCTCCATGCACTTTCCTCATGTGAACATTCCCTTAGGAAAATTCACTGTTAGACTGGGGCCTCCGGCGCTACCGTGATCTTTTCCTATGCTTTCTTCCTTATCTTCATTCATCACTATTTCAGTGCTACACTCCAACTCTTGTTATACCAAGGATTCAATGATTTTCTTTTCTTATCTTTATGCCACCTCATTTATCTTCTCCTATGTGAGGCTTGTAGTCCTCTGATCCTTGCTAACCTCTTCACTACCTTCCATGTCCTAGGTGCCCTCCTCCTCGTGGCTTCCCTTCCTTCACACAAAGTGATAGTAATTCTTCTCATCTTCACCTTCTTCTCCCAAATCGTGCACACTGAAAACAAGTGGTTCTCAGTGTCCTTCAGGTTCATCTTCTTCTTCATCATCCCTCTCACCCATATAGTTCTCCAAGATATATGTGTCCTCTGAATCAGCCTCCTTTATCACTTTCTGTTTCTTCATAACTGGGGATTCCAGTATAGGGGATTCGGCTCTTTCTTCTTCCTCCTCTGGTGATTTCTCCTCTATGATAGGATTTTCTTGTTCTGGTGCCCTCTCTTAGACTGGGGACCTCTTCCTATGCACATGTAAGTAATAGTTCTATTGCACTTGTTCCTAGGGCATCCCACCGTTTGTGAACCTTGGACACTTGGTGACTTTTTCTTTATCTCTCATGTCTCCTTTTTCTTGGACATGGTCTTCTCTCTACCTATTGGGTCTTCAGGTATAGCTATATCATTTTCAAGATAAGTGCCCTTCTTAAACTTGGGCATTATGTGAAGGTATACACACATGGTGGGCCTCCCTGCAATGGGCAGAGTCAAAGGTCTCATCATCTAAAATTCATACGATACATACTTTTCCATTTACGCATGCTTGTTAGGGTAGACCAACATCCTGCACATCTCCTTGTGGTCCTGATCAATATTTCCAAGGTCAAACTTCAACTTCTTGGATTACTTGAATCTGTTTACTCCCGTCTAGAAGTATTGAGCAGTGAAGGAAAATGGAAGTTTACACCATGGGCTCATGTTTTCATCAACCAAATTAAATCTACCAATGCAGATGTGTTAATATACTACAAATTCATCTTCTCCCCTGTTAGCGCTGGTAGTTGTTCTAGAATCCTCCACTCTTCCCCGAATGCATTCCTCAAGTGCATATACCACTTCTCAACATGTGCCTTGTGAACAGCCGTCATGTTATTGCAAGTGTATTTTTTGAATTTATCTGTAGGTAAGGGGTCTTTCTCTTGGTACTCCCAAACAAACTTATCTACCGCATCTGACACTCCAATCTCTGAAAACACAATAGTTAAGAGGAAATTGTTAAAAAGTATCTTATCACCTTCCTACACACTGTTGATGATCACATCTGTGATGTACGTGGACAAGTTATAGATGGAACCTTCTGAGATCCTTCTGCAAACATTGAGCCATGACTCGTTCACTTTTGTCCACCTATCTTGGCCATTAAGTTTGGTTACCAGGTGCGTGACCATTCTCATCACCGGGTCTTGGATATCTGTAATATCAAAGTACCTTGACCCCTTCTTGTATGCATATGTGGTGACGGTTTCTTTGATGGCTTCTTTGTCGCATAGGTCGTCCTTTATATCTTCTCCTTCACATATGATACCTTTGAATTTTGAAATCAACTGAGGATTTATGCACATCTTTCACCCCGTGAAGTGAAAGTTGTCTTCATGTATGTGTGATATCAGCCAGTGATAGAGGTGCTCATGATTCCCAAAGTAGGGAAACTTATAGAGTTGCAACAATCCCACCTTCCAACTTCACTTTTACTTCGTCTCTATAAATGGGTGACCCTTCTGGTGTCCTCTTGTTTTTCAGGAACACTAACTCCAGCGCCATTTATTTTTTAGTCACATTTGTGCAATGGTTATAATTACTTACTGTCATGTTTCTTAAATGGGATTCCCACTCCTTTCATGGAAAAATCCCATATGGGTACTACATTTCTGCATACCATTCTTCATTGGTACTTGTGGTAGTTTCTTGTTGTTTTCCCTTGCCCTTTCCTTTTCCCTTCTTAGGTGTTACAACTAGTTTCTTGGGTGTCATTATGTAGGTTATCTTTACACTTAAAATTATCTTTCTCTACTTCTCTAACCTTTCCAAGCTTAGATCTCAAACTTGTGAAGAAAATCCTTTTCAACCCATGCCCTAGCTATCAAACCCTCACTATAATATCCCTTTCACAAGATGCTGCTTCTCCAAAAAACTCTCTACGCCCATGAACTACTTCCCTCCTAGTTTGCAGATCCAAACTAGTCACTCACAGTTAATTTTTTCCAATTTTTCTTCACACCGATCAATTTTGGAAACCCTATTTTGCAAAATCTCTTCCTTCTTCACATTTGTAATGTGAATAATTAAATGTCCAACCTTCTATTTATAGTTTTTTTTCCACTTTTTAACATTAAATGCTACCTCACCTACCACTCTACTTTAACACTTAATGCGGCCTTTTCAATGAAACCTAACTTTAACACCTTAACTCACATGCCCAACCTTTCATGGAAAATCCCCCAACATTCTAGTGCACAAACAATCCATCTTGATAGGAGACTCTTACATGGTGTCACCAACACCGAATGTACTTCCATCATGTTTTTTTCTCTCACATACCTCGTGTTGCTTTTGTGATTCTTCCTCTCTTGTACATGCATCCTCAATGTAGCATTACCATGACACCAACCATCCTTTTTCACCTTTCCTTCCATGCACTTCCTTCCCCATGGCCATCCAACTGGGATTTCCAATGCAATCCATCTTGGCACTTCACACTTTGTAATTTCTTCCACCTTACTCCACCCCACACTAAAATGATGTGCGGTCCTTTGCACATTCACAACCTTCAAAAAGTAATGAGGTTACCAGCACCCAAGGCACAACACAAAACAATAATGAGAAAGGGAAACACAAGAAAAAGAAAAATGCATTAAAGGAAATCCTAAACTATTTGGCAACACTGCCTTATTTACAAACACTAAGAAGACTTATTTATAGTAGGGCTTCAACCTACTCCCATTAAAGTGTCTTGGTAATCTCATCCCATCTAATGCTTGTAACTGGCATGCACCTGAATCAAGGATGTATGAGATGATGTAGGGACCCAACCAATGGACTTTTAATTTCTGAGGATGGTGCAGAAACTTTAAATCATAAAGTAACACCATCTGTCCAACCTCGAAATATTTGTTCTTAATGTGATGATCATGCCATGCCTTTTGTTTTTCTTTTTCAGGATTTTGGCTCCACTTGGTGAGTGATCTTATTTCCTCCAATTGCATTAACTTGTCAATTCTTTCTTCTAACACTTGTTCATCTCCCAATCCTCCTATGCACGTTATACGCAGAGAAGGTAACATGAGTTCGAATGGTAGGAAAGCCTCCATTCCAAACACTAATTGAAATGGTGTGGTCTTATTTAACCTCTTGTAGGTTTTCTTATATGCCCAAAGAATGTCTAATACTTTTTTCATTCCAATCTTGTCTACCAACATCAAAAAAAAATTTAGGGTATGACTTAGTATTTTGTTAAATGCCTCCATGGTTCCATTTTCTTGTGGATTGTAAGGGGTAGTCTTGTGATGATCCACCATGAATTATGCTAACAAAATCCTTATTGTCTCATTCAAGAAATGTGTACCACTATCACTAGTCAAACTCAGAGGGCATCCATACCTTGTCATAATGTTTTCCCATAGGAACCTTACTGTATTAGCTATTGTACAGTCCTTAGTAGGTGTTACTTCTACCCACCTTATCAAGTAATATGTACAAGTGATTTTATAATGTGATCTAGTTCTACGCATGGCTAGTGTAATAGGGCCTACAAAGTCTATATCCCACTTTTTGAATGGCTCAGTGCTGGGAATAGGGTGCAAAGGCATTTCATATCTTCTTCCTAGTTTGCCAATGTAATGACAATGGTAACATGCCTTGCAATATTCCTTGCAGTCTTGATATAGGGTCTCCCACCATAATATAGCCATTAATATCTTGTGTGCAGAGGCGTCACCTGCATAGTGTCCACCTGCACTACCTCCGTGTGCCTCTTCTATTATGGCTAGGTGCTCATATTCTAACACACACCAGTGTAGAATCTCATCATGTCCTAATTTGTATAAATCCCCACTAATCAGGATGTAAGGTGCAAAGTGTATAGCTAATCACTTTTTATACAATGCCTTCATCCCTTTTGGTGTTACACCTGTCTTGAGAATTACTATAATATCTTCCAAATCCGGGGGCGTGTGCCGCAACCTAAAAAGTTGCGCATCTGGAATAGTCTCTTCAGTGCTCTGCATGTCCTCTCCTAAATCAATCCTAGACAAATGATCAGCTCTAGAATTACTTTTACCTAGTTAAAAAACTACTATGAACTCGAATTATTAGAATAATAGTACCCATCGACATATGTTCCCTTGCAGAGTAGGCTTGTTCATTAAATATTTCAATGCCATATCGTCAGTGTAAAATATAAAAGGGGTTGCTAGAAAATACTATCTGAACTTGTGAAGCATGTAGATCATTGAAAATACCTCGTGCTCAATTATATTATAATTTTACTCCATTGGTGTCAAATTACTGCTTGCAAAGCACAAAGGATGATCAAAAATCCCTTCACCAGGCTATGAAAATACTACTCCAATGGTAGTTCCTGAGGCATCAACATGAACATGGAAGGGCTTATCACAACAAGGGAATTGTAGTATGGGTGTGGTGACAAGCCTATCCTTTAAAGTGTCAAATGCCTTTTGCTGCACCTCTCCCTGATGGAAGGCACTCTTGTGTCTAAGTAACTTTTCTAAAGGCATGGCAATATTGGAATATCCCTTAATGAACCTCCTATAGTAACCCATGTGTTTGAGGAATGCATGCACTGTGCTTTGACTAGTAGGCTCCCCCAATCCCACAATTACTACAACTTTGGTAGGATCTACTAGTAAGCCCTCCCTACATATGATGTACCCCAATAATGTTCCAAATGGGGTAGAAAAAACACATTTATTAATGTTGAGGGATATCCTCAAATTTTGACACCTTTCAAACATCAACCTTAAGTTGTCACAATGGTCCTTCACTAACCCAATTACTGTCCAATAATCTAGGTAGACTTGAAGAAATTTATAGATGAAATCTTGGAAAGATTGCACCACAAGGAAAGAGAACACAACAGGAACATTATTCAACTAAAAAGGCATGACCATATAGGTAAAAATTTCTCACTCAGTGGCAAACTTTATCTTCCTTTGGTCATCCTTTGCGATCCTTACCTGGTGATAGCCTAAGAATCCATCTGTGAAAGAGTAGACCGCACGTCCTGTCACTCCCTCTAATAATTCTTCAATAAATGGGGTTGGAAAAGGATCAATGATACACACTGCATTTAGCTCCCTGTAATCAACATAGATGCTTATCCTTCTGTACTTTTTAATACTAATCATAATTGGACTTATCCACTCTGGCTCTTCAATAGTTTCAATGATGCATGATGCTATCATCTTATCTATTTCTTACTTGACCTTCATGCGTAGGTTATGATTCATTTGTTATGGTCTCTTCCAGACTGGACATGCACCCTCCTTCAACTTAATTCTCATTTCATCCAAGGAATGGTGAAAAAATTTGAGTTCATGATACCCGTGTAGGAATAAATCCTCAAACTCACGTAAAATATCAATGATCTTAGAGACTTCCCTCTCTGACCAATAGTCTTCGATGATAGTCTCTTTAGGCTCTTCTTATGAGCTTATTTTAACCTTATTTGTCTTTAAAGTTTCATGATAGTCACACACCCATTCATCAACATTGTCTAACACCTCACGTGTCCCTACAGAATGGTCAACATCTATGTTTTCTAATTCTTCCCCATCAATTATATAAACCATCTTTCCTCTTTATTTTTTCACACACACGTGCTCAAGTTAGACCTCTTTTGGTTATGTCTCCTCAAAGTGGGCCTCCAAGCCAAGTTCACTTGGCAAGTCTAGTAGCCTATCTTCCGTCATGGCACTATCCCCAATGGTAAGGTGCTTGACAACATGTAATTCCTTATCCACTAAGGGTTTTGTACTCTGATACTCAAATGTTTGAATGAGGCTAGCTGCTAATTATTTCTAATTCCCTATCTGGCAGTGTGTCTCAGTGTGAATATACCATGTGCATGCACAACCTTGTAGGGTGGAGTATAACTTGTGAACCCATAATGAAGGTGGTAATGCTTCTGTGCTTCCCATTTATGTTGTCTCACATGCTTGGATATGGAAGGAAGTGACCTCTTTACCATGGTAGTCTTTTATAGCTGTGGGCGC
Source organism: Taxus chinensis (assembly GCA_019776745.2). NCBI lineage: Eukaryota > Viridiplantae > Streptophyta > Pinopsida > Cupressales > Taxaceae > Taxus > Taxus chinensis. Next base: position 430,312,919 of record CM034154.1, on the reverse strand, counting down.
GTTACTCCTACAAAACCTTATAGAGAAAGCAATTCTCAACTTGCGCCATTCCAAGAGGTTATCCCGATGTGTTTCCCACTAGTGCACAATAGTTTCGAGTAGGTTGTAATTGAAAATTTCTCTTATTTCCTTTTCATTTCTCCAATGGGCCTCTATTTCTCATAAGAAATATTCTAGATTAGCCCCTCCCAAGTAACTTGGTAGTTTTCTTACTCCCAAGCAAAAAACTGTATGCACCTTTTTCACGTTGGTTACCGATCCTCTTAAATGTCATCTAATCATCTCATAGGTCCTGTGTGCCCAATTATCACATGCTATACTAGTGGTTTCACTTAAGGACTGAGCATCCTCAAACCAGATAACTCCATCTATGGGATGAATTATCTCTATATCCCTAATTGAGTGCACAAATATTCTATCTACAACCTCTTCTCCTAGGGGTTCACTATAGGGTGTTGATTTTATATCATCCAGGGGTATGATGACCTGTTCCTCCTCATTTTCAAATGTTGAACCGAAGATCCGCATTGTTCTTAAATAACCATAGGTGCCCAAGTAATGCTAGGAAATTGTTTACCTCAGTGAACGCCAAGACTTTGAAGTCCCTAGTAAAATTAGCCTCCTAAATGGTGATAGTTGCATCCTTTAAGACACTGATGGAAATTTCCTTCATTTTTTTCGCCATATATAGCACATTCAAAGATGGTTGTAATGTAGGTCTTCCCATCTGATGTCATGCATCTAAGGTGAGAACATTGACCTCCACACCTATGTCAATGAGGATATTACTAAGGAGCCATCCATCCATGAATGCATTAAATGTGATCTCCTTATCATAGTCACGGCTGTGAGGGGAAAGGTTTACATGCAATACCTACCTCTCATGCTCTTCTCCGGCATGTGGTACCTTCTCTTTCAACCATGCTCCTAGCAGGGGAATAATATTCTCTTTCCTTAGCATTTTACATACTTCGTTGACCTCATCTAGGTCATCCTTTGGCACCTCGACCTTCCTTCTTTGCTCCTCCCTCCTGGACTGCTCCTTTAGACACTGTATTTCTCCTTATAAACTCTGAATGACATCCATGATTTCTTGGTATACCTACTTTTGATGTGTAGGGTCTAGGTACTTCCCATGTACCACTTCTTCCCTTTAAACTAGGTTCTTCTACCTTGGCATTTCCTTTGTGCGCGTGGCCTCTACTCTTGTTGTTACCATAATAGGTTCCAAGCCTACATCACATGTCACCCATGACATCTATTATGTGTCATCCTTCTTAATGCTTACCATTGCAGTGCCCTTATCTTTCCAGTGTTGTTGACTCATGTGCTCAAACAACTCAAGGCACTCCTCATACTTGTGCTTCTTCCTGCACCATGAGCACTACAATAAGTATGGACACTCTCATTTATAATGTTCTATGGATACACAATTATAACATGTTCCTCATGGGAACTCACTCCTTCCTCATCTTTGGTTACCATGACCATGGAATCCTCTATAAAATCCCCTTCCATGTGCAGCTCCATCTACATGCTCCTCATAACAGTGATCATCACCCTTAGAACCACTTGTAAGGCCAGTTTGGCACACACCAAGATCAATAACATCATGAATCTAGTCAATCAACCTATAATCTTTTATGTCATGCAATATGGATGTACAGATTTTGGAATAACAAGATACATTTTTATAGATTACATGTTGTAGTAGAGGGCACCTATTTGCATCATTGTTCCCATAAAAAAATTTCACAATCCACTGCTATAGTGCATAGCGACTTCCTAGGGAAGTTATCCTTGACATGCCCCTCTACTTCACAATCTGTACACCATATACCACTGCGAGTCTCATGGGATGAGTTTACAGACAACTTCTCTAGTTGTTTAGCCATCGAAGTGATTTCAGCTTCCAAAAATGGGCTAACACCAATGTCAATACTTCTAAAAAATTTAGCACGCAAAGTAACTTCCAATCCCTCGTGCAGGTCTGTGAAATTCTTATGAGATAATACCCTTCTAAATGGTGTTATCAACCCTCTAAAAAACCATTGAGCATGTTGTGAAGGGTGAATGTCATAGGACAAATTTGACAGGAGGGTTTTGAACTGTGCATCATAATCCCACACACTCTATGCCATTCCCTATTAGATCTCCTTGAGAGAGATGATGCTCTTCTTCTCAAACTCAAGGATGTGGAATTTTGCTAGGAAGGCATTTTTCAATTTAGTGTAATCTACCACCGTCTGATGGGGATCATACTTTCTATACTAGTTATGCACGCACCCTTGCAATGTTGTTGCAAATTGACTGGCCTTCCACTCTAGGGTTGTGATCCCCTTCATGCACCATAGCAACTCACACTTGTGAACATGCTCTACAACATCTTCAATACCTCTATAATATGGAAAATGTAAAGACATCTCAAAGAAGACTTGAGGAGGTGGCTAAGGCCCTTGTCCTCCTGATCTAATTCCTTGACTTCCTCTGGTGTTTCCTCCTCTACCGGATCCACTAGATCCACTAGGTTTTTTTCTCCTAGTCCCTCTAGTTCCACCTCCAGATCCTCTTGCAGCTAGTAGTGGGCCTGAAGTGGTCATGCCTAACATTCCCAATGTCCTACTAAAGTACATGCTAATGGTCTGTGAGATCATCCCACTACCGATAGTATACCTTGTGCTAGTCCCAGACACGAGACTGAAGGCTTTTGTATATGCATTTGCCCAAAAATCCTCCAAACACTAGAATGGTATGTGTAGCTAGAGAAGTCCCAAACAAGAAATTGTATCTTCTAGGTGTAGATCTGTCACCTCCACCATTACTAACTAGGTTAATGATACTTCTCCCTTGATCTGGAAAACCAACTACCAGGGCTTGGTCACTAGGTGGGTTCAGATGTGCACCAAAGAATATTCTCTCTCCATGTGATGAATTCTAATTAGAAGCCAAAGGGGTCTACCTCATACACTTGCCAAGATGGTGTAAAAAATACTACTCAGGTTTCACATCCTCTGCGTGAACCTCAAATGCTTCTTGTAATGTCTACCTCCATATATCCATCACATTTGTAACCTCACGTTGTCTTGCAATCTCCCTTTCACATGATTCACTATACTTGAGTCATCTCTCCTCCCTTTATTTCTCAGTCGCAATGTCTGCCATCTTCCTCAACCCTAGCTTCCTCAACCAATGCTCAGGAAGGTTTAGCTAGACATAAAAAATGCCTATAAAGATAAGGTAACAATCAAGATCTTCATTTCTAGAGGAATAGCATGTAGAAATGACCCTCTGAGCTTCCTTAAAAATTCAAACTCAGCAACTTCTACACAAGAGTATGTAGAATTATCATACTCCAGATTGTAGCTAGCTAGTACTCCTTTCCACTAACGATCTAAAACACGAGTCCAAATCAGATTTGAATCTTACAGCCTCTGGTACTCTTCTTGGGTCCACGTGCATGATCTATAATACCAGCTTGATCTAGATGCATATGTTGAGATCCATTCATACAACTCTACTGGGAAGAAACGGAAAAAAATTTCATATAACTCATGGTAGAAGTTCTCTTCTACCCATCTACGTGCATCAAACTTAGGTTGAGTGCTGAATCTCTAAGAAAAATTTTCCTTCGTGCTCTTAAACCATGTTTCAACACCTTCTAAGGTTAAACACTCTGTCATCACTCATTACACATATCATGATGTATTCCATTCCTCACTGTAACTCCGAAAAGAGGGTCCTAGCAATGGAATCAAAATGTAGTCATTTTTACACCCACTAAATAATAAGGGAATCCCATGCATGCCAACCTATCACCCAGTGGGCACTGGGCACTCACTCAAGGCACGTGCAGGCACCAAGTATCTCCTTTATGTGAGTTTAGTGGGAAACATCTTCTATGAAAGGAACTTAAGGAGAGTGAGTGGAAACGAGACATGCAATCACCATAGAGCTCAAATTGGCTTCTAGATTAATTTAGTCATTCCATATAGAAAGATACTTAACAGATTATAGGATTGAACCAAAATAGAAAGGAAAATGCATAAGGATTCATACTCATTTCATAAACATACATGAAACATAACTATGAAGATATGTGTATGGACCAGGTTCATTAATGATCATATTCAAATAAGTTGATAAACTCATTACATCCATTAGATCCATTATAAAACATCACAGTGTGATAGACCAAAGTCATACATTATAACTAGATTTACATCCCTTAGCTCTCAAGAATAAAATTTACAATCCCAAGCCCCTTGATGAATCCTTCTCCTATATTTTATCTACCCATCCCAATAAAACTCCTCATGCATTTCTATAGAGCTCCACTCTCTATTGATCTATATCCTTTTCCTTTTATGGGTGCTTGTATTTATAGGCCTTTTGAACTGCCAACTCACCTTTCTAAGGCTTCAGATCCATCGCCAAATATCCCAATGTGGTCCTCCATGGGAGAATGCTCCTCTAGGCCTAATCTCTCCACTCCTTGACATGATGGTCTTCTAGAAGCTTCCAATGTAGGGTATATTCCTTCCTAGGCCAACCATTCACTAGGATGGCATCTTATCCATTCATTATGCGTAGCCAGGTCATGATTTTCTGATGTCCTACCTGATATGCCAAATACGGGTAAGTCCCAAGGCCTTGTTACACCGATGTGTATCACAGGTCCTTCTATAACCCTCCTAGAACCCTGCCTTTCACGCCCATCCCTCAACTTAGCCCCCGCTCTCATGTGCCTTTTTGTACTTAGTCAATATTTTCAGGGCCCAACAATGAAATATGGAAATACTGAATCTAAATATTTAATTTTATTATTTGAATGTATTGGAATAATAAAAGTAAAAGGGATATGGTACTAACCTAAAATTTACTTACCTCATTGTATGCTGGACTAAAATAGGTTGATGTGCAAACTGGGAAAGATGTGACCGGGTGGCTTTAGGAATGGAATAATTTTAAAATCTGACTAGACTGGGGTGCTTAGAAGGGTACTAGAGCACCCTGGTCTACGATCTGGGCACTATAGTTTGTAAAAAAGTTCATGATCTAAATATGGAAGTTTCATAAGGTATCTATCATATCTTTGTCTTTATTGTATAGTTTTCGCAATACCTTTTCTTATGTCACTAGAAAAATAATGTGAAGATCCACCTACAAAACCCTATTCAATGCATCGAATATTAAAAAATAAAAATGCATATGAATAGGTTAGAATGACCTTAGCTGCCACACTGGTGGAATTACAACTAAGGGTTGTACTACATTCTATACCCTATGTAGTTCTATGTGCACGTGTGTGTAGTTTTATGCCTAGGGTGCCCTAACGCCAATGACTCAAAAGTAGGGGGCAATAACTAGATGTAAAAATGTAAACGGTGGATGGAATGGAAAGAAACAACCCTTTCCCCCTATTTTTGTGTGATGTATATGTAAAGCCACCCAATTTTTTTCCCTTTCCTTAGTAGATAGCTACCCTTAATAGTACGATGCCCGCCCCTAATGTAGTGAGTATTCTATGTTTATATAGAAATCTCTTTTTAAAATTTCAAAACTAGTGACCTGAAATGCTAACTACCACCTAGGGGAATGAACGAGGTAATGAAAAAGACCAACCTTGAAGAAAAAAATTAGGACCAAGAGTTACAGAAAAAATGGCACCTAAAAATATGGACTGGGGCACCCTGGGGTGCCCCAGTGCTATCCTAGGCACCCTAGTATAGGACTAGAGATGAAAATCGAGAAAATTAGGACACCTGAGACTCCCTAAAATATGCCCAAAACTGTTTAGGAAAAATGATGATTGAATAACTGACAACAAGACTAAGGGATGGGTCACTAGTGAATAATTTTATTACGTAAGATCCATATATAAACTAACATACCCAGTGGTATAAATGTATTAGTAAGTACGTGATTTTGTGACTATGTTTTCCCCCACTTTATATTATTCAACAAATTTCTCGATAACATAAAGTAGATAGAGATGCATACCTAAGAAAAATTTGGAGAAGCCCATGTTGTAGAAGAACACACAGATGTGTAGTAGAAGTGTTCCAATATAAAAATAAAAGCATGTTTAACCATAGATCAACGAGTTTATCTATTTACCGTAATGAAAACGTGTAAATTTTGTGATGAAGTGTGCTAAATGAAAGTGATGAATAATATGTATGATGAGTTTGAATGTGATTTAATGATGAATAGGTGGGTAGGGAGTGATCAATTCTAAACCTGAATTCTCGTATACAAAGATTAATTAGATTATTTGGGCATCCTGCTACCAGAGGAAGAATGTAGGGAGAAATTTGTGTTGTTCTCCAATATTTAACTACATCCTTAAGATCTAGCAGTTGCAAATGGACTTAGATTAAAAAATTGACATTTTTGGATCCAAATTATTTTTATTATACAGTTGATCCATATAAGAGTGATAGATGAAATACACCCTTGCCCCCATTCCATGATGTTTCTGTAATGTGAAAGCTTCCAAGTTGGGTCATCTGGAAGGAAACATGATATAAAAAGGTGACTTCCAAGTTATGTCATATGGAATCATACTCAAGATAAATGAGGTTACTTCAAAGTTAGGTCATCTGGAAGAAAAAGCCGAATGGAAGGTGGATTCCAAGTTATGTCATCTAGAAGCAAACACCAAATATGAGAGGGCTTCCAAGTTAGGTCATCTAGAAGAAATCACAAAATATAGAATAAATTCCCAAGTTATGTCATATGGGAGAAAGTGATGAATGTAACTCCCAAGTTAGGTCATCTGGGAGATTGCTTGTAGATTTGAATGATATGATTTTTGATTTGAACTAATTGTTTTGATTGGTTATTCGTGGAGAGATTTTACCCTATCTACCCCCAGGTTAGGTCATTAGGGGGGGTCAATAGAGAATGATGAATGATTGTATTATGATATATTTTTAATCACTTGTTTCCCCCAAGTTAGGTCATTAGGGGGAATCAATAGAAAGTGGTGTGTGATCGTATTTGGAAGATTTTAAACGTTTTTTCCCCTAGACTAGGTCATCAAGGGGAATTAATTGTGGAATATCATGTGATGTATCGGTAAGTGTCAGGTTTGTAATGTTTGATTTCATGGTGATGTGAGGCAGATTATAGGGGTACCCCCAATAATATACCATCCCTTTTGGTGAAAGGGGGAGTGATGCAAAGAATGGATGCTAAGCCAAAAGTAATGTAGAATGTATGAAAAGAGATATAATGTGTGCCAAGGTAGAATTCTAAAAATAATGCCACTAATGGGGTGTAAATTGGAGTAAAAAATCTCAAAATATGAGTGAAACAATGTAGCATGCATTAGTTGTGGAAACTAGCATGAAATAAGGACCATAATAAAGGTAGTGATGAAAATTAACTATAAATATCAAAGTGAAAAAGTGTTTACTTACCTCATTTTTCTTTTACGTGAATGTGAGAGTGTTCACGGAGTGAGTGAAGATGCCTCAAGTTAGAGCATTGTGTCCTATTTTGTTTGAGAGAGTGGTGATTTTCATAGTGTTGTGGATGACCGCAAAGCTAGTAAGTGCATTAATTTTTAAAAAATGTATGGTGTAATAGGCATTTTAGCTGAATTTTTAAAAAAATGATATTTTTTATTTTCTCAGTGTTTTTGACCTAGACAAGATCAGTGAGGGCACTAGTGACCCTTAGGACTAGAGCACCCAGAACTTGGCACTAGTGTCCTGCTCCTACGCCCCAATCCTGTATCTAGATGCCCTAGTGCAAAATGTGTGCATTTAGTGGAAATGGTGAAAAAAGTGTTTCTATTATGTTGAAAAAGTGTGTTTGGCTATGTAATGTCTTCTAACACTAATTTTGTTATCATTTGGTGGTGTGCAGATGGATATACACTCGAGGGAGTTTTGTGGTGGACATCATATGAGAACATTGCTTGGATTGGGCCTATCTGATGATGAGTTGGATGTGATGGACCATGTTTTCCTACGACATATATCATGGATGGGGGATGTGCCCCATAATATGCCCATGTTGACTGCATTATGAGAGAGATGGTGTGTAGACACATACACATTTTGGTTTCCTACAGGTGAGATGAATGTCATGTTGGAGGTTGTAAATCACATATTGCTATTTCTGGTTGTTAGGGATAGGGTAAAAGTGATGGCAGTGGAGGATATGGAGCAAAAAATGTGCTCGAAAAGACATTATTTTGTGGGGAATTGAGTACCTACTGAGGCCCATATCAATTTTGATGCTATATTATAGTCTAGGGTTACGTGCTTGTGGAATTTTATTGTAGTGGTGATTTATTCATGTATATCCATGGAGGGAGGTGGTGTTGGTATCTTGTATAAGATGCATGGCATATGTTAGTGGATAGATGAGGCAAGTATGAGATATGCATGGGAACGGTGTGTGTTGGCCCATATATATAGAGACTTGTATCAGTTTGCATAGGATAAACATGGTGGAGGTATAGGAGCCAACAAACTAATGCATGTATGGGCATATGAGCATATAGCTATATTGAGAATGGTTACAAGGCCATGAGGAGAGTGGGCTCCACTCGAGATATATGCTTGACAATGAGTGGACATTTGTGGTAGGAAGATAGATACAAATTCCTTCAAAGCACTTATAGATAGGATGGGCTCAAGGTGGTTATATGGAGGCTATACCGTGACTATGGGGGATGGGTCGAGGATTCTTAAAAATTGTGATGTATCTGGAGGAATATGTTGCTAGAGGACCACTTTCTAGGTGTGGTAGAGTTATTTCACGTTAAGAGGGTGTCATGACAATTTGGTATGGACCATGATGTGCCCCCAGAGCCATATATATGGTTGAGAGCTATCAAATCACCTAGGAGGGCTGGTGCTAGGCTAGGTCCCACAACAGAGCAATTAATACCACTAGAGCTATATGACGTAGATCCAATGATAGCGGTTGTGGATGGAGATGATGTGGGGTGTACTGAGGAGTATTAGGCATGGTGGGCATCTTGTCAATGGGTATTATTATACATGTTATTCATAGGTACTATGTAAAGCTAATGCATAGAAGAGAATGGGAGGGAGGTGTCCCCAACCCTGTAGTAGCGGTCGTGGAAGAGTGTAATTATTTATGTATGCCTATTATGTGTTTAACAAATTGTCTATGTTGTTATATAATGTGTTTCTTTATGCTATGTTTGTAGGGGATGCATATTAGTCAATGATTATAGACACATCAATCCATAATTTGACATGGAATGTGCCGAATGATGTGCTAGGTGGAGGGATGTTAGAGCGTGTTAATGACATTGCATGTGAGAATCCCCATCTCTTTGAGCTAATGGCCATAGTAGTGGAGTCATGTACGGTACTTCTAGGATACATGGACAAGAAATGCAAGGAGACTTGACGTATTCAAGGGATGAGGCATGTAAGGATGTGTTCACATGGTATGTGGACTTGCAGCGTCAGTTTTTAGAGCAAGCTGCAAAGATTACTATGCTACCAAGGTAGCTAGAGAAATTTTGAGGCTGGGAACTGTGATGTCGCATTAGTGACGAGGGGTCTAGTTGTAGGGAACTTGTAGTAACTAAGAGCGATAATGATGACGTGGGGGGATTTTACCCCTAGTGATGAGACATATTTGACTATGATGTATGAATGGATATTTTTGATATATGATTATTTTTAGTTGTTGTAATGTGATTGATGACGTATGGTTGAATATTGATTGTCATCATATATGTTATGTATTGAATAGTGTAAAATCATATGATAATATTGTGAGTTGTAGATAGAATGTGTATGGTGAATGATAAGAGATATGAAATGGACTGTGATTGATGAGAATTTTATAAATGGAATGTGTTACACCTAGTTAGTATAATGATGATGTTAATGTGAATAACATATGTGATAAAACAATGAATGTGTCGTAGCGCACATAGAACAATATGATGTGGTCATAAAATTTTAAAATGATCAGAGTAATGGGGGATATGAGGGATGCCTGTAGTGTGTGGGTGAATAGAATCATATGGTTAAGACCCCTCAGCAGTCAAGTATGAGTCATGTAAGTATGAGTGAGTCATCAGGAAAGGATTGAGTGAGCTAGATTAAATGACAAAGTGCATGATGAAAGGTTCTTAGAACAAATCCCTCAACAATTATGTAAGAATTGTAACAACACAAGCGTGTCATCATGGGTTACAGTGATAAGAATCACATACCAAATACTAAGATGATGTGTGGTGTTGGAAGCATGTGGAATGGACATAGTGTGAGTGTATGGACTAAGTGGAATGCCATGTGGAGTAACAATGGGATATGTAGAAGCTAGAAAAAACCCATGGGACACATCAACATGAAGCATTGGATAGCATGGATGTGGAAGATGCAATGAATGTGATGGTGGAAAGGATGGGTGAGGTGGAGAACATGCATGTGACAGTGATGAGTGACCAATGAACTGAGTATCAGATGGATAAAACTTAAGTTGGGTATGCCTACACTGACAGGGTAAGGGAGACAATGACCGCTCCCGAGAGGCAAAGGAGATAAGATTAGTATCCACTAATTTTTTTATCCTCTCATGTAGGGTGATACAATAATTTTGTTGATGGCCATTGATGTGATGATGATTATAATAATGTTGGTCACACTAACATTGTAATTAGTTTTGGGGATGATGATATTTGGAGGATAGCCGAATTAATTTCTCATTAAGTAATATACACAAAAAAATGTGTGGTTGAGAATGAGGAGAGATATATAAAGGTTCTCATGACATAGGTGGAGTGGTAGAAGTAGTAGGTTGTTACAGAGTTGGAGAAGTATGGAATAACGGTCAAGGAGTGGGTTGATATTTTTGAGAATGTAATTTAGGGAAAGGTGGATATTGTTTTTATGCTCAACTGGAGGTGTGAGTGAAAGACTAGAGGATGGAATGGTTGGAGAAACATTTGTAGGATCGATGGTATGTGTGGAGAGAATATATTTTTATATGTCAATAACTTTATAGCATAAGAGGATGAATAACTCATAAGTATCATATTGTAACCTATGCTTAAGTGGAGAAATGAGGCAATGGAAAGAAATGAATTAATTCTCTAAGTCACTAGGATAAAATATGATCTAATGTATACAGGCATTAAAATGCAAGATAAAATCTTGGATAGGTTCATAGGATCCCTGATGTAAAGTAGGTATGTGGTCATAAGTGACTCTAGGGCCATTATTGATAATGAAAATATGGAAGAAAGAATCTTCCATGTCATAAAAAGTGCTAATGGACCCAAAGGGTAAATGGGTGTACCACTATAGTGCCTTGTCAACAAGACTATAGCGAAAGGCCTTAAGTAACAATTGATCATTAGAATAAGATAAAATAAGCATATAGTAGTGTAGGATATGAGCATGAGGGTCTCCAGTACCATCAAAACATGTGAAAATGGGCATGGTAATATATTTAGGGAAGGCATAATTATGAATTTTTTTTAGGAATGGGATTACCATGTAAATAATTGTTGTTGATAGAGGCATAATAGGCCTTACTGTCTAAAGTAAGGGTATGAACTTGATATTGAAGCTAACCTACATCATGCATTAGAGAGAGAATTCCATGTGAGGGGATGGTAGAAAATGGTAATAATGTATTAAGTGGTTGGATTTTTCCATTATGAGTGATCGTAGGGATGTCAAAATTTGATACAATGGATTTTGATGCTAAAGGCGCCTTAGTAGTATGTTTTTAAGGAGCTATAGTAGATGATGGTGGAGGAATATCGATAGCAATAATATGAATGACATTGACAACATCTATAATAGGTAAGGTGACCCATGATGAAACTGTTATAGGAAAATATGAAGTGGGAACTATAAATGATGTGGGAATAGAAGGAGAAGACATGATAGATGGTGGTGACTCATGCACAATAGTAGATGCAACCTCAGGAGAAGATAAAAATGAATTAGGAGCTTCACACTTAGTGGTAGAGAAAGATGGAGACTCTGATGATCATTAGTAGTAGATGGAGTTCCATGAACAATGTGAGCACTGACAAGAATATGATTGGGGTTATCAATGTAATATGAAAGAGAATGCAAAATAGAATGATATGTGGGAGGATTACTATCAGAAGCGGGAGAAGATATGGAAGTAACTATAGCAGTAGGTGCAATAGAAGAAGAGCCATGATGTATAGTTGATTGAGTATCAATGAATAGTAAGTAATCAATGATACAATAATCTAAAACATCTCATGGCATATTGGAAGAAGGACCACAAGTGAACGGATGGAATGGTGTACAAAAAGTGAATGCAATATGGTCATAAACAAGTCAGATATGTATAGGATAATCTTCAAGACAAGTTGGAACATGTTGTTAGTCCTTTAAGAGTGCTTGTTGAGTATGATCGGGTGTAGCCATTGGGGTAGTGTATAAATCTTGGAGTTCAGATATGGGGGCCTCATCATAAAGAGGATTGACACTAAAATGAGACATGATGAGTGAAGAAGAGGAATTATGCTTAACCACTAAGGTATTGAAAAAGGATCCAAAGGAATTTTTTTCTAAAAGTAGGGTTCATCAAAATGATTAACTAAAATATGGTATTTTATGAGTTAATCTAAATAGAAATAGAATGAAATAATGAATCTAAATAATTAATTTTATTATTTGAATGCATTGGAATATTGAAAGTAAAATGTATATGGTACTAACCTAAAATTGACTTACCTCGCTATATGTTGGATTGAAATAGTCTGATGTGCAGACTAGGAAGGATTTGGCCAGGTGGCTTTGGGAATGGCATAAGATGAAAATATAACTGGACTGGGGTGCTTGGAAGGGTATTGGGGCATGCTAGGGTGTCATGGTCTATGATCTAGGTCTTGTAGTCTGTAGAAGAGTTTAGGATCTGAATCTAGAAGTGTCGTAAGGTCTCTACAGTATCTTCATATTTGTCACATATTTGTCGCAATACCTTCACTTATGTCATTGTAAATGTGATGTGAAGATCCACCAACCACACCCTATTCAACACATCAACTTATAAAAAATAAAAATTCATATGAATAGGTCAGACTAACCTTATTTTTCATAATTGTGGAATTACAAATAAGCATTTCACTATATTATAGACATCCTAAATGCAATCCCTTACCTTAGTATATATCTACCCTTGATAGTAATATGTCCGTCCCTAATGTAGTGAGTATATTATGTTTATATAGGGATCTCTTGTTCAAATTTCAACACTAGTGACCTAAAAAACTGACTACCACCTAGGGGAAAGAATAAGGTAATGAGAAAGAACAACCTTGAAGAAATAAATTAGGACTAAGAGTTATGAAAACAAGGGAACCTAAAATCAAGGACTGGGGTGCCCTGGGTGCCCCAGTGCTATCCTAGGTGCCCTAATGTAGGTCTAGAGATGAAAATTGAGAAAAGTACGACACCTAAGACTAGGAATTATTCTAACCCTAATATTAATGAACTATTGTCCCTCTAACCACTCTCTCATTTCATTTAGTATTATTACACTCTTGTGACCTGAAACTAAAATCTCAATCATGCCAAGTTTAGGAAGAATCGAGATATTTTTAGCAAGTTAAACTAATTATCATTAATTAATACCAATTATTCCTCAACCATCTCCGATCACCTAACCGCCATTGATCCAATTAAATAACAAATATTAACTCACTAATTGGGTTATGAATTTGGTTTTCTAGCTCTTGCAACCTTGCATACTGACTCTCAATATTTTCAACAAACTTGTGACATACCAAAGACCTTTATATCATTCAAATACTATACCATTCATCAACAATCTGATCCAGAGCACCAATGCACTCACAAGGAAGCATCGTGCTCTCATGATTTTGCTACCTTTGTTTGGGACCACCTTCATTTACAACCACCATAACCACCTACCATTCATATCCATTTCAAAAGAAAATATTATTTCTTCTTTGTCATTTTTAGTAGATTAGTCATTTTATTAGCTATCTATTTCATTTCATATTCTATATTACCCGGATCTCTCCCACAGCACCTATGTTTAGCTATCTTCCTGTTTACCCTTCTATATCTTTCCCAAACACCATTTTTTATGATCTCTGAGTATTTTTAGTAATCCCAAAACCTCACCCAAACCTTCCTAACTCTTTGTGCAATAATAGAGAGATCCCATCAACCTGTTTTAAATATTTCTATCTTATTTCCCCTACCGACACAAGTCACCCAACTAATGTCGGTCATTTAATACTACTGACATTGGTCACCTAACCGATACCAGTCTCAGTGACTGGTAATATTTCCTAAACCACCAAGCTAATAACTCACTCCAAACAACCCAGAGATTCATGAAATCTAGCCCAAACCTCATTTACAGCCTCTATCATACCTACAAGCCCAAATCAATGTACCAAACCTTCAAATTTAGTCATAAATTTCCTGTTAGATTATATTTTCTTATAGTATTTATGTGAAACACCTAAATTGTAAAACTACAGTATGATTTTCCATATTTCATGTTATTTCTCTAAATTAACTTGTTTTAAAATGTGAATTGACAACCTTCTTGGAAGCACCTCACTTCCCAAATCTAGTTTCCACTAGGCAATGCACCAACTGATATTGTTAATTCTATTTTGTTGTCTTGTGTTATATTTCAGGTAATTCCTCCTAGCCAAAGGGAATCTCTCTACAATTAGCTTGGACAACATTCTACCTGCGTGCAACAATTTCTTTGACTATCTACAGGTATTCCTCCTTTCCCTTACCTATTATCTGTTTTATCTCTATTTTGTAATGAAACATTTTGGCACACCCGGTGGGACCCCTTATTTTGGGTTCTTTAAATTGTTCATATAGGGTCATTTGTGTGTTTATTTATTTTCTAGAAAATTTTACATTAAACCTCTCTCTGGTAAATTTTCTCTTCTTCTATTTGTCTAAAGGAAACTCATCATTTTGTGCATAAAAATAACATTTCTTCTTTTCTCTTATACTACATTTAGTGAAAGAGAATTCTCTTTTACTATTCTCCATTTTCTTCATTGAATATCACTTTTGATTTGGGTTAAAAAAAGGGCATTTCATCCTTCGAATGTTGCATTAGATTACCTAGACTAATTAACAATCACACAGTGGAGGTCATGACCACTTGGTGATTTGATTTAGATTAAGCATAGTTCACATTTGTGCAAACACTCCCAGGAAAAACCACTTAAATAATTTACGAATTTCTTAAACACACCCTTTGGAAGAATCCGTTAAGTATTTAACAACCCATTAACGATGGGCACTGCCTGGTTTTCTGGCCAGTTTTTCATATCAAAGTTTGGACCACATGTATCGAAAGGTATATCGGGCCTCTTTAACTAACCTATCTTGAAACTAGCCATAGATTTCTTATAGGGCACATTCATTATCCAGAAACTCTATTTCATTCACATCCAATTTAAAAATGCATAAACCAGTTAACATTAAAATATCATACCCAGGATTTACGTGTTTTGCTAGATTTTAACTTTTTAAATTGTGTTTTAAGATGTGAGAATGTTTCTTCTTATTTTTCTTTTCCTTCACACTCCACAATCATAACTGGTGTATTCTGGTTCTCTCTGAGTGTGTTAGGACGTATCATTTCCATAATCAGCTTCTAAGTTGGAGTTTCTTTTGACTTAATCAACTTAAATTTCAAATTTTCATCATCTTCTCAGATTTCATAGTAATTGGCATTGGTCCAACGACCGACATTGGTTACCTCCTCATGCAAGCATGAGTTAACTGATCGGCATTGGTTTCCTTCTATTTTGGTCATTTATTTTCCAAAATAGTGTTCAACTCATATTCATACATTTTATGTGTTATGATTCATTTACTATACTCATTTCTGAGTCTCTGTCACCATTAACAAATTCTAGTTTCATCCATTTTCCCCTTTCATCTCTAGATTTATAATTCTTTTTACTATATTTAGTAACGATAACTAGTCCAACAACTTACATCAGTTTCTTCTGCCAACTTACATCAGTTACCCAACTGACGCTAGTTTCTGTGTTTTTTATTTTTATCAGAAACATCAACCTACTTTCATTTTTCAAGAAATTTTCCCGTCTTCTATTTCATGTCTCTGTATCATTTTTAAATCTCATAATACAAATATTTCCACCATTCACATGGTTTTGAATTATAGGAAATCCAACACCCTAGTATTTCATGCTCGATGTCAACCACTACCTCCTAGCCCTTCATTGCCTTCTATTTCTTTACCCATGGACCCCACTTCTTCTATATTTGTACTCTTAGGTAACGTTAGTAGTTTGTAAAACTCCTTGATCAAAATCCCACAGCCTTACAGTATTATCTCACCCATGACTCATCAAGACAAATCATATATGTGAAACCTATCTCCATTTCTCCTACTGTCACCTCCACTTTTGTATCGGCTAACACTAGTGTAGCATTACCTTCTTCCAGTCTACCACCTATCATTTCTCAAATTAACCCTACATTTTCGATATATGTCACACCTACAAAAACCATCACACCTTCGACATCTACCACCCCTTTGACATCCACCTCACCATCATCTAAAAATATTAGTGTAGGGATACCCACATCATCAGTATCTCATGTATCCATTACTTCTTAGCCACCAGCCACTTCGACATCTCATACCCCCTTCCAGAATCTAGTACTTCTCATACCCCAAAATCTTACACCTATTACTACGAGGGTCCCGAAACAATATCCTCCCACCTATACCCTACCTCAATAATCATCTGTCACCTCTTCTTCTTATTTAGGGTATATGCCTTCTTAATATATTCCCTCTTAAATACCACCATCATAGTTTGCTTATTCAGAACCACCATACACTGGTGTTTTGTCTATGACTTATCTACCTAATCCACCCCCTTTATACCATGAGGGGTATCCCTCAATCGAATCCTACAAATGATCTTATAAAGATAATGATGGATAAAATGCAAACCTTGGAAGCATGTGTCTCTGGCTCTTGCAATTCCTTGACTTACAAAGAAATCTATAATGAGACTATTCATCCATCTATTCCCATTCATCCTCATCCTACACATTGGGAGATGTATAAGTTCAATCGATTTAATAACAAGGAATATCCATAATAAAATTTTCAATCGTTCAAAATTTTTTGTTATCTGATCACTCATGATGACACCTTGCTCCTTAGGAATTTTCTCATGTCTTTGACAGGATCTTCTTTAGATTAGTATAGTGCTTTACCTAGGATCTTAATCTTTTCTTTCAATCAATTGGCCCAAGCCTTCCTTAACAAATTCTCCATCAACATCACTAAGAATCTCTCCATGACTGATTTGTATTTGATGCAACAATATGAAGATAAATCTATCATAGATTTTGTCACGCATTGGTGGAGCCTTACGAATCAGCTAACCTTTCAAATTCCATAAACCGAGCTGGTAGAGTTGTTCACTAGGGATTGTGTTAGACACATCTCTCCAACTCTTTAGGTATAAACATTCTGAATGTTTTATGAGGCATTCACCATGGACTGGAAGCTATAAATATGTTCTATCAAAGAGAAGAAACTACAATTCCGCAACAAGAGAGCTCTGTTTAAATCGAATGACTCTTCTTCTTCTTCTAAACCACAAAAAATCATACTAAGGAAAAAGGATCCGCCAATGTAGTGGTTCTGAAATCTGGCCCATCTCATCCATCAAACCAACCAAAACCTTCTAATATTTCCCATGTTTGAAATTTCTAGTACATGTATGAGTAGATATGATATACCCATATAGGATAACCTTACTCCTCTGTATTGGAAAAGTTGTTAAAATCGGGAGCCATCACCCTTCCACATGTTAAACCACATACTAGTTTCAATCCTTCCCAACATATACCCACATGATATAAGGAGAATGATTATTGTAGTTATCATCGTGTCAGAGGTCATAGTGACGGTAATTATAGAACATTCAAAAACATTAGTCAGGAAATGTTAGATAGTAGAGATATCGTCTTGGATAACCCTAACAGGATGAAAAACCAAAACCTTCATATATTTAAGAATCCCTATCTAAACTACACTTCTCTGTTAAACCAGGTTACTGAGACTTCTAATAATGATACCCATGCCCACAAAGTTCATGTCGTCTTTGAAAAAGTACATGTGCCTTCTTCTTAGTTTTCTTCCATCCCATATATTGAGGAAATTTTTACATGATATCCTCTACCCACATAGGATCCTACCTCACCTACTCCTCTACCCATAGAGGAGACAACCTTACCCATTGTTTTACCTACTAAGTATCAAACCTCACCTAATCCTTCATCTATAGAGTAGTTTGACCCACTTATCCCTCCAAATGTCAAGAAAACCACACTACCCATTCTTCTACCCATGGAAGAATCTACCTTATGCTCTTCTCTACCTAAAGAAGAGTCTACACCACCTACCTTACCCCCCCTCAACCCATTTAAGAGCCACTTTCATCTCCTTTTTCCCATTAGCATAATTACTCCAACAACTTTCAAATGTCTTGTCAACCTTCCATAATCACTTCTACATACCGATTCAGAAGCCAAAAAATTTCTTTGTCTCACAAACCTTTTAATTCTTCATGGGGATTACTACCAAGGCATAATCATATTCCTCTTCTTATATGCCATTCTCTTGTTTGGTTGATTTCTTAGAGTATGTTAACTACTCCGCACTCTGGGGGCATCTTTGAAGCTGTTGGCGAGAAAAATTTTCAGGGACAAATTGGTGGATTTCTTGCCAACACTCTGGGAGTCTATGTCCCTCTACTTAACCAATACATCTTCCATATATGCATGCATGAGTGAAAGTGAGTTTTCCTAGTGGCCTTATGGTCAGAGATCCAACAGGGGCACTCCCCTGACCCTGTGGAAAAGCTAGAAATCTCTTGCTAGGGAATACTTTGTCTGAAGAATAGGAAATGGGAGTGAAAAACAAGATGGGAGAACTAACATTGCACCTATAACATCAAATTCCTGCACACACTAGTTATAAATTTAAACACATGCATTTATGGGAGGAAACAAATTTTTAAATAACAACAAGACCAAATAGAATTTGTTGATAAAAAATGATCAAGAAACCCCTTAGTCAAAGAAATATAGAAAATACTTGTATTGATTTCTTAAACAAATTTTTTACATAGTGTGGGAGTGGAAAAAATTCAATAGTGGAGGAAAGTAGAAGAAAATGGCTATCTCCTTTGCTTTCTCTAAGTACAATGCACTATTGAGTTTCCAAGATCAATTTCAAAACCA
Source organism: Taxus chinensis (assembly GCA_019776745.2). Classification (NCBI taxonomy): domain Eukaryota; kingdom Viridiplantae; phylum Streptophyta; class Pinopsida; order Cupressales; family Taxaceae; genus Taxus; species Taxus chinensis. Next base: position 430,293,615 of record CM034154.1, on the reverse strand, counting down.
TTGAAAAGAGAATGGATTTACAATTTATAGAATGAGATATGACTCATTGTCTACTCCTAATGGATTTTCATATGTCCTCACACAAATTAAAACTTTTCAACTTCCCAGGAGAATATTAAGTCCCTTTTTATAACATAAAGGAGACTTTTACATTAAAATCATAAAGTTTATTTTTTAATTTCATTAAAGGACATCTAAAAACTACACCCCCCAATGGAGAATTAGAACATGGAGGAGAGAAAGTAGCGGGAGAGAAGAGAGGAGAGAAATAAGGAAGAAGAAGGGGAAGAAACATTGATGATTCGAGATGTATATTTAAATACATTGGAACATCTAATCAAAACTCTTTATACCCTGAGAAATTCCTTCATCTTAGCTCATAGACACTTGTTGAGTTGAATGATTTCTTCTACCGATGACTACAATTCTGACGCTGTGTATGATATACCTAAGACCTGAATCACCTAGTGAGTGTTGAGAGACACTGTTGAATTCCCTAAGATGATTATCAAATTCCTTAAGAGAAATTCCCATGGATGATCCCAAATGATGGTATTGAATTTAATGATCATCCCTCTATGTCTCATTATGCCAAAACTACCCTTTGAGTGAAACTTACTATTAATAGTAAGTGTCTAAATGGAAGGCTTACTATTTTTAGTGAGATGTGATTTTTACCTCTTCTTGACCATCATGATGTGATGAACTCCCTCATTCAATCATGTGCACACTACCTTTTCCTTGTCCACTTTTGATGATGACTTTCCAAACGTAGTGAGTTTGTATAGGAGAACTTTATATTTTTAGAAAGTGGAATTCCATAACATGGTTTGTGAAAAAATATATTTTTTTAGACACGGCTCGATGTCGCATTAACTTCCTCCTAAGTTCACTTGATTTTGACCACTAGAATGCTTGGAAATCATTTTAAAATTTTTTGCCTTGTAGTGGCTTCCGGCACAGAAATGCCATTACGAACATTAATGGAGCTTGAAATTTTTAGGTCTATTATTTGTCTCCATTTTTGATGAAAAAAAGTCCATCATGATAGGTTTTTCATTTAGAGTCTATGTGCAAGTTTTTATCTCGTTTCCATTTTTAGGTTGATGGGAAATCTAAAAAATGTGAGCTAGTGTATGAAGTGGGGATTTTTTTGAACAAATGTTTTAGGGAACCATTTGACCTCTCATTTTTTTCATCTTGATCATCTTAAAAATGTGGAATTATTAAATTGATAGAACCTCAATCCAAATTGTATCTTGTAAGATATGAAGATTTTTCAATTGGGTGACTCCATAGTTATCTCATAAAAAGTCTTCACTTTCTCCCTGTTCTTTGTTTCTTTAACACTTTTGATCAATCCTTCCCCCAATACCTATGTATTTTAATAGATTTGAGTGGTTTTTATGGCCATGGTGGAGATGGTGTGGATAAACAATGGTGGAATGGGTGTCTGGATAATCATGAACAAAGCCATGGCAAGGTATAAAGCCCTGAAGAAGAAATGGGGGAAATAACAACTAATTACTGGATTTAAATTTTTTAAAAAAAATTGTACAGAGAGGGTTGGGAACATTTTCTTGTTTCTGACATCCCTCACCTAAAAGTGATTTAAGGGAAAAAAATTTACATGGTGAGCAAAAAGGTGACACGTGGCAGTAATCTGACGACAGGGAGTGAGAGCCAGAAAATTAACACTGAGGGGATGGAAGTGGGTCACATGGGTGACCAAAATCCTCCCTTAGAGGGTTGGGAACATTTTCAGGGTTTGATGTCCCTGACATGTGAGGGAAATGAGGGGTATAAAATTCCATGGTGATCCTGGAGTTGACACGTGACAGAGATCCGACGGCAGGGAATTTGATCTCTAAATTGCACCCAAGGTTTGAACTGACAATCCTAAAGGTCATAAGGAGTTCTAGAGGTCACATGGAGGATAGGATCATTTTTCCAAGGTTTATGTCTCTAACATTTAGGGACGTTAGGGACAGAAAATCCCACTAGATGCTAGGAGCTGACATGTCTCCTCCCAAAATTTGGCTAACTCCCGAACTCGCTTCAAGAGGACAACTTGCAACGATGATAACTTGAGCTCCCAATGGAAGTTTTTGGAAAAAAATTATATGATAATGAATATAAATGGACATTTGAATCCAATGGTGGGGGTATTATGTATTTATTATTCCATTAGAACCCTAAAAAATCAAATTTTGCATTTTCTAGTCCACCTATTCCTCAGAAAAACTACCTACAGACCTAATGTACCAAAGTGTTGTGAAAAAAAATGATTTCACCATATTTTAGGGATTAGAATTATCTTTCTGATAAAAATTTTTTTCTCCTAACTCCATCTGGAGCTCATAGAATCACCTTCTAAAGCTCAACAGTTGTTTTGGCCTGTATACTGACTAGGTTTATGAACCCTAATTTTGGAAAAACTACCCCAAATTCTCTGAGTCCTTCCAAAATCTTCCTGAATGATTTCCATGATGTCCTAAGACCTCTAAATCACCTCCACATCTACTTATTCTCTTCTTATATTCTCCATGGTGTTACTCTATCCCTAGGATGGTCAGTGATAGCCCTTCCCACAACTGCCTGTAGCTTGCAACTTTTAGTGAACTCCTAAAATCACCTAGGGGGAATGAATGGACTTTCCTAAATCACCTAAGGGGATGAGATAACATTATTTTGGGGGTCACTTGGACTAGCTGGATAGTCTTGGGGTGTTTTGGTATGGTGGGACTTAAAAACATTTCCACAAGGGTATAGTTGTCATGCTCAGGGATTGTTAATTTCCTTGTTTCACATTTGCATGAAAACAACTAGATCTAGCTTGGGGACATGACATAAATTGAGTGTAGTGAAGACATGACATGGGGAATCCAAAATTTTAATTTCAGGCCATATGATCCATTGACCAGTTCCTTAATTATTGTGCCCTACAAAGTCAAGTACAATTTACAAGAGAGGAAGATAACAAAGAAGGAAACACACACACAAAACAAATGATGGGAAGGAAACACATGACACACAATAGGAATGGAAACACATGCAACATAAAGGGAAACACACCTCGTAATCACCTATGGTACAAGGTGGGGGATAACTCACTTTCACTGAAGTAATTTTTATTCCTCAAAAGTTACCCCTAAAGAGGAAACCTTAAGTGATGTTGTTCTGTGAAGCCATTAACTGGTTCCTGAAAGTAGTCTCCTTTCCTTAACTATTTAAGAAAGCCATGTGATTCAATGGTTGTTTGCATACTTGAGAGGAGTGATTATACATGAGATTCTTGATTCTCATACCTTCGCTTATAATTACATTAACTTCATGTTCTTTAAAATTGATTTCATAGCGCTCGTTTCCTTCCATGTTTATCCACATAGTTGATTCTTCAATGAACTCTCATCACTACCCTAAAGCTGATTTTCATTCAAATTTCATGAATATTCTAAGTTACTTTATTTTATGGCCCTATACTCACTAATATCTTATCCATGAGAAAAATTAGATTCATCCTTTATCCCTACTCCATTGTGAGGTATTTTAGTACTGACAGGCGGATTGAAAGTAACCTCATACTTGTCTTATATGGCCATGACATGAGTTAAGAGAACAAGAATCAGCTTAGGGTCTTCCACAACTTCTACTGCATCCAATAGTTCTTGCATGGAGATATCCTTTGTTACTTCTTTTAGCTCATCTTTTTATACCTTTGAATGATCTTTATTTTGTAGCTTAAGGAAAATATACGGAGGGATTACTTCATCATATTGGGAATTTCTGAATTTTATCACTCCTTCATCATGAGGAGCTTCAAATTCAAAGGCCTCAAAACTCCTTGCTTCAATTTTTTCATCATGGAAAGATTCATCCTCTTGTAATGGGGAAGAAAATACCTCAATTTATTCATTGTATCCATTAACCATTAGATCAAGAGGGACATCATATTTCTCATCCAGATTTATTTCAACATAGCCCATCTTCACACTCATTGAAGCTTCCTAGTCAGCTTTGAATTTGTCTTACAGATTCATGGCTTGTATTAGGGGTTCAAGACCAAGCTCAGGGTCTTTTGTTTCTTCCGTGGTTTTTAGCATTTCTTATACATACAGTTCTTTCCCATTGTTCAAGGGCTCATTGCAGACTGACTTGGTCTCTTCCTGGGTGACAGGATCAAGGGAATACTCATTTTTAAATGGGAATGAGAATATATCTTCATCAAGGATAAGCACATAAGCTGATTTTTATGTTTGAAAATCAACAAGAACCATTTCCTCTTCTTCATGGTTTGCATCATCTAACAATTTGGGGCTACCTTCTTATTACTCAAATCTCCTTAATGCTTCTTCAAGGTCCATACCTCTCTAGGAAGGCATGTCTAGACCTATCAAGATGGGAATATCATCTTATTCTTAAGTTGTTATGAAAATATTCATCCTCTTGTTATCTTGGTACAAAATGTTAGCTTCTCGGCTTTCAGAATTTCCCACCGTGTACCTCATCTTCTTCTCAGGAAGTAATTTCTCCATGTCTCCCTTCAATAGTATGGTTTTAGATGACCAATTCATCTAAATTTTCCCTCCCAAGTCTCGGTAGAAACTTCCACTCCGCAACATTCTGAATGAGGCTGGGAATTCTGCTACCAAAATCATCACTGAAACTTTCTTGTCTAGAAATCTGGTGAGATCCACCTATGCATCTTTGACCTTCCCTACAAGTGGGACCTATTTTGACTTCAAGTATTAATAAGAGACACCCAATGAAGTGGTGGTAAGTTTGAGAGCCTTTCCGACCTTTAAAGGAATCACATTGTATGAGGCACCAGATTCTATTATGCATATGGTCAGTATATATTCTCCAACAAGAAGGGAGACGTAAAAAGGATCAACCTTGTTAGTCTTGGATGTTCTTAAGGAAAGCATGTTATGTGAGGGATCCCTTGGTGGGTTTGACAACATTACTTTGAAACTATAAGTTACAACATTGGGTTTTATACTACCAATATTAATATATTGGACGAACCTCTCAAATTGTTAAGGATGAGTCCACAAATATTCTATTTTAGTAATCTAGACATTGGCTTTGTTCACATATTATATTAAGTCAAAAGTATCTTATGTAAGTAAGGGTGATGAAGGGATGGATTTCAAAGTTAGGATAGGTTTGGAAGAAAGAGTAGATTTTTGGGGAACAGAGGGGATATTATAAGGTACACTAGGAGATTTTAGAGGAGAAAATTTAGATTTAGAATTAGAAGAGGCATATAAATATTTACTTGGAATTGTCAGAGACTTATTATTTGTTACAGGATCATTCTTTAATAATGCAAACTCCATGGAGGGTGGCACTAGAGAACCTCGAATGATTTTTTTTTACGGAGTCACTATAGGAGGATCATTAGTCTTATTTTTCTTTGCAACACTGGAGGAAGAGCCCCCTTTCTCAAACAAAGAATGAGTGAATACCACACATGAGAAACTTGATGCATCTTCTTCATCTTCTTCATCACCTCTGGTATACTCATAGAATCTTATTTGTGTATCATTCTCAACCTCATCACTTTCTAGGAAATCACGACCTTCATCTTCTGGTTCAATTTCCTCTTCATTTACCTTAATCTTATAATTTGCATTGATAGGTAAGGCCTCCAAGGCAAGCCTTCAAGGTGCTCCTATAATCTGATTTCCATTGCTTCTTTGAGAAGAAAATCGTTAAAATATTTCCCTCCTCAAAGATGTCATTTCATTTTCCATTTTCTACAAAAAAAGGATTGGTTCTTTCATCCCCAGGACATTGAGATTTTCACTTTGAGGAATTCTTGATCTTTCCAGATATGATGAGATCGTCATCAAGTTCAATGGATAATATTTGTGCTTCTGCAATATCCCTCGATTGAACTCTTCGTAGGAAAAATCCTACCTCCGGTGATTGAGAGTTAATAAATAATCTCTTGACATTTTTTTTCAAATGGTGAATCCTCCTTTAGTATCTTGTGGAAAAACCAGTCAAAGTGACCTATGAAGTCTCTCATAGTTTCATTTTCTCCTTTATTTATTTGTGCCAATTAAACAAGGATGTCTTGATAGCCTTCAGTAAATTTGAATCTTTCCTTGAACTTCCTTTTGATGTCATTCTAGCCAGTGATGGATTGGGTAGGTAAGAGGTAGAACCATTCTACTATTTTTTCTTGGATAGACTCCACAAACAATCTTATAGCGGCATCTTCATGTTGGACACAAAGAATCCCACATGATGTGGTGAAGACTGATATGTGTTATTCAAGAAGTTGTGTGTCATCATCTTTGAACTTTGGAAAGTTCTTGCAGGAACTTGTTGGTAGATCATGAAGAGGTGGTTCAAGAGTGAACGGGCCTATATTTATTCCCCATGGAACAATGGGTTGAGGTATTTCTAATTCATCCACCATTGTTTTTGCTTAAAATTTTACATCAACAAATTCTTCTTCGAATTCTAGCACTGAAAATATTTTCAATAGGAATATGGAGAGACACCATGGAATATGAAAGGTCACTTGTAGGAAATTGACAGTGTAGCCTTCAGTAATGAATTTTCATGAACTCTTTTTTTTTCAATATTTCATATTTTTTTTTAATTTTTGGACCTTGTGGTCATATTTTGGGTGCAGATGCTACTAAATCTACCCCACAGTGGGTGCCAAAAACTACTGGTAAGAAAATTTTTCAGGGAAAAATTGTTGGATTTCTTGTCAACGCTATGGGAGTATAAGTCCCTCTACTTAACCAATGTAGTTTTCATATATGCATGCGTGAGTGAAAGTGAATTTTCCTTGTGGCCTTGTGGCTAGGGATCTAATAAGGGCACTCCACTGACCCTATGAAAAAGCTAGCAATATCTTAATAGGGAAGAATTTATCTAAAGAGTGAGAAATGGGAGTGAGAAATGAGATGGGAGAACTAACATTGTAGGAAGAAAATCATATTCCTACACATACTAGTTAGAAATTTCAACACATGGATCTCTGGGAAGAAACAACTCTTCAAATAACAATAAGACTAAATAGAAATTTTTTATCACAAATTATCAAGAAACCCCTTAGTCAAAGAAAGTAATAAACTCCTTCTTATATTTATTACTTAAAAAAAGTTGTACACAGTGTGGGAGGGGAAGAAATTCAAGAGTGGAGGAAATTAGAAAAAAATGGCTATCTCCTTTGCTTTCTCTAAGTACAATGTACTCTTGAGTTTACAAGATCAAGTGCCAACACTTTGAAAATAAAATGGCTTTAAAATTTATATAATGAGTGTCACGCCTCGCCTTGGGACATGGAAAAACCATACCAAATGCAACTAAATTTTTTGGTAATTTTTTTTTTAAAGGTATACGGTTACTACTAATGTTTTTTTACTTTGTTTCCCACCAATAATTAATTTTATTATAAATTTGATTTCCCAAAATTTAAATGAACTATCCCATACTTGACTTCATTATTTATTCTTCCTAAATTATCTAGAGTCATGAAATAATAGCCTACAACCCCCATATAATACTTAATTTGTCTCCCCTTTTAATTCATTTGCCCACACATAAAACCTTATCTCCCATTTATATTTAAAATTACCCATGGTTTAAAAGTGCACAGGTTAATTGTGAGCCCTTGGATCAGATATGATCTTGACCCTTGGTTTTAAAAAAGAACCCTAAATTTCCCCTAATCCTCCCTTTATTATTTTATTCTCTTTCTTTTCATTCTCTTTCTCATTTTTTTTAGCTCTCATATTGCAGGTTGAAGGAAGAACTATGGAGTTTTTTTTTTTTCTTTCATTTAAAGCCAAATAGATATTTGTTTTAGAAATTTCTTTAATACCAAATTTGCTTCTTTCTTTTTTTGTGTTTGCACATATGTATTTTCTTATTGTTGGTTTGTGTAGGGAAGGGGCGGTAGATCTGAGGAGAGGGGGAGTGTTCTAGTAGTAGTTTGGAGGGTGGTGGTGGAAGTGAGGGAGGGGGATAAGAGGTATGACAGAGGGGGTCATGGGGAGGTGGCAGGGCGACATGCTGCAAAGGAAGGGTGGTAGGTTGGAGGTTGGGGACAGTGGCGTGGGATAGGGGTAGGGGTGCCGGTGGGAGGTCGGGGGAGTATGCCACAAGGCCTAATGTGGCCGCATACGGGTGGGGGCTACGACCCTTGGAGGATGGGTGGGGGCAGATTCAACCTCCCCCATAGTTTTTGTAATTTTTTTTTGTTTGCTAAATTTTTTGTATAAAGTTTAATAAATATATATATGTAAATATATATAGTCCATAATAAGTATGCATTTCACTGAACAAGACTGCAAAATAGATTTGTTTTAGGAAGCCAATAAACTAAGAACCTATTAATGTTTTAATTCTGAATACGATTTTTTTTATACACAATGATAGATAATAATGAAATAACAGATTTTAATTTTATTATTTTTGAAGGAAAGACAAAACTTAAAATTTCCAACTCTTCAAACTAATGAATTATCTACTTTGTGGTAAGGAAAGCATAAGTACATCCAAATGAGAAGAGAGGAATTTTTTAATAAACTTAAAGCTTAGAGAGGAAGAATACACATTCATAGTGGATTTCCTAATACAATGAAAATCTTAAGCTTTCACAAAGAAAGGAAGCAAAACTAAGTTCATTATATTCCATAATACTACTAATAAATTTACAAGAATAAGACATATTGCAAGAAGAATGACATTTCCATATAATAAATCCAAAAGCTCCATATTAGATTTATTTTCTTATCAAATGCCATACTAGTTAAAAAATTTCAAATTTTCACACACAAGCAAGATATTCAAAAATTATGATATTTTCTTTTGAAGGTACATGTTTTCAAGAATCAACTTCTCATTTCAAAAAGAAGAGTTATCCCAAATTTTATTTACAATGGACTCAAATTCAATGTTCAATATGTTTTTCACAAAATACATAACTACTCATTAAATGAGTTACAAGCCTCTTTCAAGATGATAAGGAGATTGCCAAATCAATAATGACTCAAGTTTACAAGAATGTAATTAACAAAATAAGAGGTTTACAAGAAATACTAGTTTCCACAAGGCCATATCCTTAGACTTACAAGGGAGATCAAGAAGTCACAAACTCCAACTACCACCAAACTTCCAACTTCAAATGCCTTCAAGGAGCCCAAACAAGGAGAAGAAGCTTGTTTTACCACCCAACCATAGGCATCATTACATGCCTTTCCCAAGGTTGGGATGCATGCTAGCCTCCCCCAAGCCCATGGGAAAGAGGACAATTAACCAAAAATTGGACAAGAATGAGGGTAAACAAACAATGATACATCCACATGAAGCACAAGAAAAGTATAAACAAGACTCTAAATTTTACAAGATAAAAAAGAGGAGAACCCAAGTTCTACCTCTAAAACAAATGGGGAAGACAGGAGAGAAGTTCTCCAAAATTGTAGGCAACAATAGTTGCATTAAAACATGATCTCCCTACCCTTCTTATTTCTCCTAATTCATTCAATCCCTCCTTATTTCTCCTCCCTTTCACTAAATCCTTCTTGGAAGGATTCTCAAACCCCAAAGGGGTTTCCTTACCAAGAATGGGGAAGGAGGTTCAAGCCAAATGAACCCACTTCCCCACCTCAACCATTTGAGGTGAAAAACTAAATCCTACATGGCTTTTCCATCAAGACTATGAGGATTGAGAGGGAAAAATACCTCTCTCTTCCCCCACAAATCTAAAACTCCATCATGCCATATGATGGAGGGAGTAAAAATAAGTAACAATAAATAAAAATCCACATGCAACAACCATATTTCCAAGTAGACAAATCTAAAAACTAGCATGAATACAACACATACATAAGGCTTAAGAGACCTACCTCAAAGAAAGCTCTCCAAAAATATTTCCAACTTCAATCTTTTCCATTTCTTGACTCAAGAAAACTCTAGCTCCAAATCCACAAGCATCTAAACAAAGGCTCCAAAAAAAGATTCTCTTCTTTTCCCATGAGGGGGAATTTGAAGAGGAGCAAGAAAAAATCCTCATAAATGAGGGGGTGACATGTGTCACCCCTCTCTTCCTTCAAGGTCAAAGATGCCAAAACAAAAGAGAGAAATGGTAAAATGCCTTTTATCCCTCTTCTCCAAAATTACCTAAATTGATAACAAAACAAATTTTGTGCAAATTTTAACAAGCACACTAAACTATACCCCGTATATGTATGTGACCAAACAAGAGGAAAAAAGGGAGGGAAAACTCCCTCTAGCCATGGAAATAAGCCCCCGTATCTATTAGGTATGGTCCAAGGGCTCATTTTTATGATAAGGGAAACCCCAAACTAAAAGGAGGTCCCTAAAAATGCCCAAAATAACCCAATTTCGGATTTGGAAAATTTGACACAAAGTTGGAGGGTGTGGGGCCCACCCAAGGGTTCACATGTGACCCTAAACCCTCTATATTAAGTACATCATTAATCTAATTCAAAACTTAATGCAAGTGGGGTCATTAATTCCCCAAAACAAGTTTACAACACAACTAGACACCCTAAGAAAAATTAATAATTACAAAACATATTTCATTACAAATGAGGGTCACCCATGGTGCCCAAAACAATAATTCTAATGCTAAGGCCTCAAGTAATAAACATGGCTAGGGCTTAGCCCATGGGTTGCTTGTGCAAAGTTGTGTAGCTGGTCTGAGTCCCACGTTCTCTTGTGACTTGTCACCTGCACACTCATTGCACACATTAAACACACCTATCCGATAAAATATAAATCAATTACTAAATAAGATATCAATGAATTCTAGAATAACATTTTATTTTTCTAGAATCAAAAGTGTGACAACGTGCACAACCATACATAATTCACCATAAGTTAGCCACAATGATAAAATGACACGTATCCATAGAATCCTACCATACAACAAACTGAGTATCCATTAATATAAATACGTTCCAAAACAACATGATATCAATTAGTATCCATGAAATCATAAGATAATGCAAACAACATAGTAATCAAGCTAAATCGGTGCTATACGCCTAAATGTCAATACATGTCTAATCAAATAAAATATCCTAATGTAATGTCCAAAACATATCAAGTCTTTGTCAAAACATGTCTATGATTAAATGAGCAATAAGTAACTGAGCTATAAAAATGTGGGCACTACATCCCCCTCTACTAAAATTAGACTTCCTCCTATAAGTCACTGAAAGATATAGGAATATCTAGCCCTCAAAGGTTTCGCATCCTCCCAGGTAGTTGTTGTCTCATTGTATCAGTCCCACTTCACTCTAAGCTGGTCCAAGTCTTGACCCTGAAGCGCCAACCTCCGGTGCTCCTATATGTGTACAGACTCCAGTATCCATTGTCCTCAATCCTCTACCTGTAATGTCAACCAATCCAAAACATGAGAAATATCTGATACATATCTACGTAGTACAGAAACATGAAATACATCTTGGGCCCGTGCAAGGTGTGGTAGCAAATCTAGGCGGTAGGAAACTGGACCAAGGACCTCTAAAATATCAAAAGGACCCATAAAATGAGGCAAAATATTAGAACCCTTTCCATAGCGGAGTGGGCTCTTACGTGGGTGAACCCTCAAGAAGACCTTGTCACCCACTGAGAAGTGACGATCAATCCTCTTGGTGTCTGCATACGCCTTCTAGCATGCTCTAGCCTACTCAATGCATTGTCTAATCAGAACAACCTGCTGCTCTAAATCCTGTAGATAAGATGGTCCCAGAATAATCCTGTCATCTAGTCTATCCCAACTCAAAGGTGTCCTACAAGCTTATCCATACAAAGCCTAGTAAGGAGCCATAACAATGGAACTATGATAGTTGTTGTTGTAGGAAAACTCAACTAAATGTAAATAATCTTCCCACTTCTTCTGTTGGTCCATCACATACATCCTCAACATGTCCTCCAACACTTGATTAACTCTCTTTGTCTATCCATTTGTCTCTAGATGATAAGATGAACTGAAATTAATCTGAGTCCCCAGAGCAGTCTGAAAGGAAGTCCAGAAAACTGAAGTGTAGATGGTATCCCTGTCATTGATGATGGTGTTCAGAATCCCATGCAACCTAACAATGTCCTCCATAAATACTTTGGTGATGGCATGTGCATTATAGGTGATCTTTGTTGGTGAAAAGTGTGCAACCTTGGTCAACTTATCCATGGTGACCATAATGGCATGATGACAATAAGAAGACATAGGAAGTCCAACTATGAAATCCATGGAGATCACATCCCATTTCCACTCGGGAATATCATGAGGATGTAAGAGTCTTACGGGATGAGAATGCTCTACCTTGACCCTCTGACACTCAAGGCAACGTGCAACAAAATCTGCTATGTCCCGTCGAATACCCAGCCAATAATATAACTCCTTTAGATCAGTGTGCATTTTCTTCAATCCTGGATGTGCTGCATATGGGGCTCGATGAGCCTCTGTAAGGCTGAAGCTACGTAGTTCACTGGCCTTAGGCACGTAGATGCACCTATGGAACTGATGTAAACCATCTATCTCTAAAACACACCCAGAAAATCTACCCTCTAATCAACCCTATGACTCCAACATCTGTCTAGCTCCCTCATAAAACCTGTCCTTTGGAAGGTGCTCAAGAATCTTGCCTCTCAAATCTGACTGTAGTGTCAAAGAAGCAAGCACATGTCATCATCTACTAAGTGCATCTGTAACAACATTTTCCTTTCCTTTGATATATTGTACCTCCATGTCATACTCACATAGGAACTCCATCTAATGCCATTGACAAGCGTTAAGGTTCATCTATGAGAAGATGTGCTGTAAACTACGATGATCTATCCTCAAAATGAAAGGTCTACCAAAAAGGAAGTGTTGCCAATGCACAAATGCATGAACAACTGCTACAAGCTCCAAGTCATGAGTAGGGTAATTAAGCTCGTAGTCCTTGAGCTTACGAGACTCAAATGTAATAACCCAATGCTCTTGCATAAGAACTACTCTCAAACCCTCTAGTGATGCATCAGTACAAACAAAAAAATCCTATGTAGGGTTTTGAATTGCTAAGATGGGCACCGTGGTTAACCTTTCCTTAAGTAACTGAAAGGCCTGGTCACACTTTTCTGACCAATAAAAATTCTTCCCTTTTCTCTAAAGGGAAGTGATAGGGTGAGCAATCTTAGAAAATTCTTGTACAAACCTAGAGTAATACCCTGCTAAACCCATAAAACTCCTTACCTCAGTAACTGATGTGGGCACTGGCTAGTCCATGATAGCCTATATCTTAGAGGGATCTACTAAGATTCCCTCACCGAATATGATATGACCCAAGTACTGAATCTCTGTCTCAAAGAAGCTACATTTTTCCAAGTTCCCATGCAACTTCTACTCTCTCAAAACCTGAAGTACCTATCTCAAATGCTCCTCGTGTTCCTCCTCGGAATGAGAATATATCAATATGTCATCAAGGAACACTAAAACAAAGTGATCCAAAAATGTCCTGAATACTCCATTCATGAGGCTCATGAAGACAGCTGGGGCATTAATCAAACCAAATGGAAAAACTATGAACTCATAATGCCCATAACGTGTGTGAAATGTTGTCTTATGAATGTCTGCATCTGATATGTGTAACTTATGGTACCCTGACATGAGATCAATTTTAGAGAATACTCTCACTCCCCACATCTGATCAAACAAGTCATCAATCCTAGGGAGTGGATAACGGTTCTTTATTGTGACTTTTTTGAGCTACCTGAAGTCAACACAAATCTTGAGAGAACCATCCTTCTTCTTCACAAATATGACTAGCTCTCCCAAAGGTTATACACTAGGGTGAATGAGACCCTTATCTAACAACTCCTCTAACTAAATATTGAGCTCATGAAGCTCTGGAGTCATCATCTGATAGGGTGCCCTAGAAACTGGTACAGATCTAGGTACTAAGTCGATGGTGAAATCCACCTCTCTACGGGGTGGCATCCCTAGAAGTTTCCTAGAAACACATCAGTATACTACCTCAAAACTACATGATCATCTAAGGGTGAATTCTCTGAAGTGCTCTCTGATAGATCACTAATGGTGATAGAAAAAAAATGACATCCCTTATGCATGCTCTACTTGATTTTTTTAGCTGAGATCATGTGCAAGGAGGTAGGCCTCTACATCCTTGAAATCACAACTGCACTCCCAAGATCATCCTGAAACTCAATGACCTTGTTTCTACAATCCATCTTAGCTCGATGGGCCTCAAGCCAATCCATACCCAACACTACCTGATAGGATCCTAGAGGAATAACTTGAAAGTCAAGTGTAGTGGAGAAGGCTCCTAAATCAAGTACGCAACTCTCCACATATGAGTCCACGACTTGTTTGGCCCCAAATGCCAACTCAACCTACTAACTATCTGGTTTCCTAGCCACCACTAGCCTACACCGGTCCACTATAGAAGGTGATATAAAATAATCTGAAGCACCTGAATCAAAAAGTGCTAAGACAAAAATACCCCTGATAGTACTTGTCATCTCAATGACTGTGGCCTGATGCTTGGCCTGGTGGTTGTCAACTACTACATATACATGATGAGTGCATCCTACATCACCCACCATCTGCTAAGATCTAGTGGCTCTCTATGCATCCATGGTATTGGTTTTATTCGGGCACATACACACATAGTGATTAGGAGATCCACAAATGAAACATCCTCTTGTACCCCTCTGAGATGGGGTCCCTCATGTACTCTGGTGTACTGATCCTACCGATCCAACCCTAGTAGATTGCTGCATGTGAGCTAGCTATGCCTGCTAAGTACCTTACCTCCTATCCCTAGCTCCACAAAAACCTCCTCTAGAACCACCTCTCTGAAAACCTTGTGTCTATCTAGCCCCCTGTTGCGGGTTGCCCTGCTGCTGTGTCTGTCACTGCGGGTGTGGTGGTACCCTCGTGGCTGTTGGTAGAGGCAAGAATCCTCCTCTAGGGGGTGGGGCTTTACCCTATGACCTCTAAATCTAAAAGGCCTGAATCCTCTCTTGAAACTTGCTCTTGTTTCTATCTCAGTGCTCATGTGCCTTGGTCCTATTCTCCTCAGCTAAGTAGGCCTTCTCTACGGCATTCTCAAGCATGGGAGGGGATAACATCCTAACTGCCCCTGCTATATCTACATTAAGCACTCGAATAAACCTATTAACCTACAATTTATCATCTTACAGGTAGTCCAAATACTGTAGGAGATCTAGGAACCTGCTCTCATACTGTGCTACTATGTCAGATCCGTGTCGTAAGTCATGAAACTCATCGATCCTCTTCTACATGAAATGCTCTGACATATAACGAGACTTGAATCGATCCTTGAATAACTCCCAGGTCACTATCTCTTGATCGGATCCAAATGGATCTTCTACTCCTCATTCCTCCACCAAATGCCTATTGCTTCTCGGAGGAGGTGTATGACGAACCTTGCCTTGACATTGCTCTCGTAAGAGTGCAAGCCAAAGCAACTATCCAAGCTAAGGAGCCATGAATCAGCCCCAAAACCATCTATGGAGCCAATGTAGATGGGTGGCTATAAGCGAAGGAGATATCTAATCACACTACCTGTATCTCAATCCTAGAGATGCAGTCCAACAGGTGAAAGGGGTCACCTATTCCCAAATGGTCCCTCGAGACTATGTGAGTGGCTACGATGGTACGAGGCTACCCTCTCGTGATGAATGGAAGGGTTACGTGACCTCTCCCACCTCAGTGTATCATGCTTTAGCGGCTCTGAATGTGTTTCCTTGCCTATCGGCTCCTCGTCTCCCAATGGAATATCCTCTCTCGCCTCCTGTGGTGGTGGAAGATGCTACTACACAACACCCATCAGCTGCTGTAGAACCTCTAATATCTGAGGCCCAAATTTGGGTTTTAGCAACTCCCACATAGGTTTACTATGCCCCAAGCCTCTAGCTGATCGTCCCCTCTTGGGTGCCATCCTGTGCATGAGGTGAGTGAAGAAGTTATTAAATGGTTGCAGAAAGTGTTTAATTATTTTATTTATTTATTTAATTTTAATTTTATTACCAATGTTGTTAACTGGTTGATTGATTACCCAGAGTTTCTATGTGTGTGAACCTCCACTATGATACCAAATGTCATGCCCCACCTCGAGACACGGGAAAACCATACCAAATGCAACTAAAATTTTTGGTAAATTTTTTTTTAAAGGTATACGGTTACTACTAATGTTTGTTTACTTTGTTTCCCACCAATAATTAATTTTATTATAAATTTGATTTCCCAAAATTTAAATGAACTATCCCATACTTGACTTCATTATTTATTCTTCCTAAATTAACTAGAGTCATGAAATAATAGTCCATAACCCCCATATAATAGTTAATTTGTCTCCCCTTTTAATTCATTTGCCCACACAAAAAACCTTATCTCCCATTTATATTTAAAATTACCCATGGTTTAAAAGTGCACAGGTTAATTGTGAGCCCTTGGATCAGATCTGATCCTAACCCTTGGTTTTGAAAAAGAACCTTAAAGTTGCCCTAATCCTCCCTTTGTTATTTTCTTCTCTTTCTTTTCATTCTATTTCTCATTTTGTTTGGCTCTCATATTTCAGGTTGAAGGAAGAACTATGGAGTTTTATTTTTTTTCTTTTATTTAAACCTGAACAGAAATTTTTTTTAAAGATTTATTCAATACCATATTTGCTTCTTTCTTTTTTTTTTCTATCTGCACACATGTAGTTTCTTATTGTTGGTTTTTGTAGGGAAGGGGCAGCAAATTTGAGGAGAGGGGGAGTGTTCTTTCCACAGTTTGGAGGGCGGTGATGGTAGTGAGGGAGGGGGATCAGAGGTATGGCAGATGGGTCATGGGGAGGTGGCAGGGCAATAGGCCATAAGGGAAGGGGGGCAGGTTGGAGGTTGGGGACAACAGCATGGGACAAGGGTAGGGGTGCCAGTGGGAGGTCAGGGGAGCAGGCCGCAAGGCCTGGTGTGGCTGCATATGGGTGGGGGCTATGACCCTTGGAGGATGGGAAGGGGAGGGTTCGGCCTTCCCCATAGTTTTTGTAAAAAAAAAATTTGTTTGTTAATTTTTTTTGTTTAAAGTTTCTTAAATATATATAATACTATATATATAAATACACAGTCTAAAAGCTATTTTCTGTTAAATCACAATACTGTATTTTCTATTTAATAATAATCTTGTATTATATATATATATTTTAATATATAATACACTTTTTAAATCTAATTGATAATTTTTATCTATATATATATGTGTGTGTGTGTGTGTGTGTGTGTGTGTGTGTGTGTGTGTGTGTAAATATATATAGTCCATAATAAGTATACCTTTCACTGAATAAGACTACAAAACAAATTTGTTTTAGGAAGCCAATAAACCAAGAACCTATTAATGTTTTAATTCTGAATACAATTTTTTTTATACACAATGATAGATAATAATGAAATAACAAATTTTAATTTTATTATTTTTGAAGGAAAGACAAAACTTAAAATGACCAACTGATTCACAACTAATGAATTATCTACTTTCCTGGTAAGGAAAGCACAAGTACTTCCAAATCAGAAGAGAGGAATTTCTGAATAACCTTAAAGCTTATAGTGGAAGAAGACACATTCATAGTGGATTTCCTAATACAATGAAATTCTTAAGCTTTCACAAAGAAAGGAAGCTAGTTTAAGTTCATTATATATCCATAGATACTACTGATACTTTTTCAAAGGGATAAGTACATTGCAAGAAGAATGATAATAATTTCTTCCAATGTTAAATAAAAAAGCTTCATGTAAACAACAAAAATTCCTTATCCAATTGCGAGGTACTAATTAAAAGTTTTCAAATTTGCACACACAAGCAAGATATTCAAAAATTATGATATTTTCTTTTGAAGGTACATGCTTTCAAGAATCAACTTCTCATTTCAAAAAGAAGAGTTATCCCAAATTTTATTTATAATGGACTCAAATTCAATGTTCAATATGTTTTTCACAAAATACATAACTACTCATTAAATGAGTTACAAGCCTCTTTCAAGATGACAAGGAGATTGCCAAATCAATAATGACCCAAGTTTACAAGAATGCAATTTACAAAATAAGAGGTTTACAAGAAATACTAGTTTCCACGAGGCCATATCCTTAGACATACAAGGTAGATCAAGAAGTCACAAACTCCAACTACCACCAAACTTCCAACTTCAAATGCCTTCAAGGAGCCCAATTAAGGAGAAGAAGCTTGTTTTACCACCAAACCATAGGCATCATTACATGCCTTTCCCAAGGTTGGAATGCATGCTAGCCTCCCCCAAGCCCATGGGAAAGAGGAAAATTAACCATAAATTGGACAAGAATGAGGGTGAACAAACAATGATACATCCACATGAAGCAAAAAAAAAGTATAAACAAGACTCTAAGTTTTACAAGATGAAAAAGAGGAGAACCCAAGTTCTACCTCTAAAAAAAATGGGGAAGAGAGAAGAGAAGTTCTCCAAAATTTTAGCCAACAATAGTTGCATTAAAACATGATCTCCCTACCCTCCTTATTTCTCCTAATTCATTCAAGCCCTCCTTATTTCTCCTCCCTTTCACCAAATCCTTCTTGGAAGGATTCTCAAACCCTCCTTACCAAGAATGGGGAATGAGGTTCAAGCCAAATGAACCAACTTCCCCACCTCAACCATTTGAGGTGAAAAACTAATGCCTACAAGGCTTGCCCATCAACTCCAAAACTCCATGATTCCATATGATGGAGGGAGAAAAAATAAGTAACAATAAATAAAAATCCACATGCAACAACCATATTTCCAAGTAGAAAAATCTAACAACCAGCATGAATACAACACATACCATAAGGCTTAAGAGACCTACCTAAAAAAAAGCTCTCCAAAAATATTTCCAACTTCAATCTTTTCCACTTCTTGACTCAAGCAAACTCTAGCTCCAAATCCACAAGCATCCAAGCAAAGGATCCAAAAAAAAGATCTCTTCTTTTCCCATGAGGAGGAATTTGAAGAGGAGCAAGCAAAAATCCTCACAAATGAGGGGGTTACATGTTTCACCCCTCTCTTTCTTCAAGTTCAAATATGCCAAAAGAAAAGAGAGAAAGGGTAAAATACATTTTACCCCTCTTCTCCCAAATTACCTAAATTGATAAAAAAACAAATCTTCTGTAACTTTTAACAAGCACACTAAACCATACCCCTTACATGGATGTGACCAAACAAGAGAAAAAAGGGAGGGAAAACTCCCTCTATCCTTTGAAATAAGCCCCTTACCTATTAGGTAGGGTCAAAGGGCTCATTTTTATGATAAGGGAACCCCCAAACTAAAAAGAGGTCCCTAAAAATACCCAAAATAACCCAATTTCGGGTTTGGAAAATTTGGCACAAGGTTAGAGGGTGTGGGGCCCATTGAAGGGTTCACATGTGACCCTAAATGCTCTAGATTAAGTAAATCATTAATCTAATTCCAAACTTAATGCAAGTGGGGTCATTAATTCCCCAAAACAAGTTTACAACACAACTAGACACCCTAAGCAAAATTAATAATTACAAGACATATTTCATTACAAATGAGGGTCACCCATGGTGCCCAAAACAATAATTCTAATGCTAAGGCCTCAAGCAATAAACATGGCTAGGGCTTAGCCTGTGGGATGCTTGTGCAAAGTTACGTAGCTGGCCTGAGTCCCACGTTCTCTTGTGACCTGTCACCTACACATTCATTACACACATTAAACGCACCTATCTGATCAAATATAAATCAACTACTAAATAAGATATCAATGAATTCTAGACCATTTCATCTTTATGGAATCAAAAGTGTGACAACGTGCACAACCATACATAATTCACCATAAGTTATTCACAATGATAAAATGACATGTATCCATAGAATCCCAACATGTAACAAACTGAGTATCCATCAATATAACTACGTTCCAAAACAACATCATATCAATTACTATCCATGACATCATGAGATAATGCAAACAACATAGTAATCAAGATAAATCGGTGTTATACACCTAAATGTCCATACATGTCTAATCAGATCAAATTTCCTAATGTAATGTCCAAAACATATCAAGTCTCTTTCAAAACATGTCTATGAGTAAATGAGAAACAAGTATCTGAGCTATAAAAATGTGGGCACTACAATGAGAGATGACTCATCATCTATCCACCTATGGCTTTTCATATGTCCTCGCAGAACTTAAAACTTTTCAACTTCCTAGGAGAATATTAAGTCCCTTTTTATAACATAAAGGTGACTTTTACATTAGAATCATAAATTTTAATTTTTAATTTCATTAAAGGACATCTAAAAAATGCACCCACAATAGAGAGATATAACATGGAGGAGAGAGAAATTAGTGGGAGAGAAGAGAGGAGAGAAAGAAGGAAGAAGAAGGGGGAAGAAACACTGATGATGAATAATATTCCTTTGATGAAGTCTGCATATCCTTCTAGATAATTTGATGAGATGTTCCACTGTAGTGAACTTTGCATCTCTAAAATCTTTATACCCTGAGAAATTCTATCATCTTGTCTCACAGACACTTGTCGAGTTGAGTGAATTATTTTGCCAATGAATGAATGTAATTCTAACCCTGCATATGATATACCTGTGACCCAAATCACCTAGTGAGTGTTGAGAGACATTGTTGAATTCCTTGAGATGATTTTTGAATTCCTTATGATAAATTCCCATGGATGATCCCAAATGATGGTGTTGACCTGAATGATCATCCCTCTATGCTCCATTGTTCCAAAACTGCCCTTTGAGTGTAAATTACTATTAATAGTAAGTGTCTAGATGGAAGGCTTACTATTTTTAGTGAGAGGTTATTTTTACCTCTTCTTAACCATCGTGATGTGATTGAATCCCTCATTCAATCCTATGCACACTACCTTTACCTTGGCCAATTTTGATGTCAACTTTCTAAATGTAGTGAGTCTGTATAGGAAAAATTAGTATTTTTAGAAACTGTAATTCTACAGCTCAATTTTTGAGGGAACATATTTTTTTAGACTCAACTCATCGTTGTAGTCACTTCCTCGAAATTTCACTTGATTTCGCCCACTAGAATGCTTGGAAAAAAATTAAAATTTTCTCTTGACAATGACTTCGAGCACGAAGCTTTCATGATGGCCATTAATGGAGATTAAAATTTATAGGTATGGTTTTTATCTATGTTTGCAATGAAAAAAAATCCATCGTGATAGGTTTTTCATTTGGAGTCCATGTGCAAGTTTTTAACTCATTTCCATTGCCAGATTGATGGGAAATCTAACAAATGTGAGTCGGTGCACGAAGTGGGGATTTTGTTGGAAAAAATGTTTCAAGGAACCATTTGACCTCTTGTTTGTTGCATCTTGATTGTCTTGAAAAATTTGGATGTCTTCAAAATAATACACCTCAATCCAAATTGTATCTTGCATGATATGAACATTTTTTGATTGGGTGACTTCTTGGTTATCTCGCAAAAAATCTTCATTTTCTCCTTGTTCTTCATTTCTTCAACACTTTTGATCATTCCTTCCCCCAAGACCTATGTATTCTCATGGATTTGAGTGGTTTTTATGGCCATGGAAGAGATGGATTAGAGAAACAATGGTGGATCGGGTGTCTGGAAAATCATGAACAAAGCCATGGCAAGGTATTACGCTGTGAAGAAGAAATGGGGGGAAATAACGAGTAAGTGCCGAATTTAAATTAGACGAGAAAAAAATTACACAAAGAGGGATGGGTGAATTTTCTATTCCCTAGAATATGTCACCTCAAAGGGATTTTAGGAACATCAATTTCCATGGTGAGCAAGAAGGTGACACACAACAACGATCCGACAAAAGGGAGTGAGAGATAGAAAATTAGCACTGAAGGGCTAGAAGCGGGTCACATGGGTGACCAAAAGTATTCCTTAGAGGTTTGGGTGAATTTTTCAAGGTTTTATGTCCCTAACATGTGTGGGAAATTTAGTACATCAAATTCTATGGAGATTCTGGAGTTGACACGTGGTGGAGATCCGACGGTAAGGAATTTCAGCTCCAAATTACACCTGAGGGATGAACTAACAATTTTGAAGGTCACATGGGGTTCCATAGGTTACATGGGGGATGGGAAAAATTTTATAAGGTTGATGTCCGTAATCCAAAGGGACATTGTGGAAAAAAAATCCCTCCAGGCTCTTGGATCTGATACATGTCATCCCAAAATTTGGCTAACTCCCGAACTTGATTCAAGAGGACAACTTGCGACGATGATAAATTGATCTCCCGATGGAAGTTTTTGGGAAAATGTTATATGATCCTAACTTGAAATGGAAATTTTAATCCAATGGTAGGGGTCTTATGTATTTATTATTCCATTAGAACCTTGAAAAATCAAATTTTTCATTTACTACTCCAACTATTCCCGATAAAAACTGCCTACAGACCTAATGTTCCAAAGTGTTGTTAAAAACATGATTTCACCATATTATAGGGATTGTAATTATATTTCTGGAGATGTTTCATTTTTCTCCTAACTCCATCTGAAGCTCCCATGATCACCTTCCGAAGCTCAACAACTATTTTGGTCTATGTACTGACTAGGCCTATGAATTTTGGAGAAACTTCCCTAGCTTCTTTGAGCCCTTACAAAATCTTCCTAAATAATTTCCATGATGTCCCAAGACCTTTGAATCACCTCTATATCTTCTTATGATCTTCTATTCCACTCCATGGGATTCCTCCAACCCTAGGAATGCCAACGATAGCCCTTCCCACAACTGCCTATAGCTTGTAACTTTTAATGAACTCCTAAAATCACCTAGGTAGAATGAATGGAATTTCCGAACACCTAGGGGGATGAGATAAAATTATGTAGGGGGTCACTTGGACTATATGTATAGTCTTGGGGTGTCTTGGAATGATAGGACTTGAAAAAATTAACACACGAGTATAATTGTTATGCTCGGGGACTATAATTTCCTTGTTGCACATTTACATGACAACAGACTCACAGTGTTGACCCAAATGCAGATGTCATCTCCTAATACTTCAAGTATTTATTACAAAATATTCAAGGCAACCAAATATGTCACACCTTAACTGGTCGTATTGGCCTCATCTTCATCCCAACCTTCACCTACACCCAACTCTTCACCTGCACCAAAACCTTCATCCATACCCAAACCTTCACATGCACCTAAATCTATCGCTACATTAGGGGCGCTGCCAATACCTATTCTAGTCCATCCTTTCATGAAGCTAGATTTGACTACCTCATCACAAACTACCACCTAGTCTATTCCCACACCCAAGAGGATGACCTAACCTCTTAGGCCTTCTACCCCAGTTTCTCCCATGCCTCCTCTTTCACATTTTCCTCTTCCATCAATCCTAGGCCCAAATTCATCTACCTTGGTAAAGAAACATCTTTACCAGTTCAAAATTAAATTAAAACAACCCACAGCCCCACCTTGATCTTTTACTTTAACCAGATCTTCTTCACCACCTACGCCTTCACCTTCTCTTTCACTGAAACCATTTGTATTACCCTCAAACACAACCTTACACACATCACCACTTTCACCTTGGTTGACTCACACACCTACACCTTTTGCATCCCCTTCTTCTTCTTCACACACTACCCCAACACCTTTACCCAAGAAGGTGCAACCTACACAAAAAACCACACTACCTACTAAAACGGTAGTTAAAATGAGCCCACCCCAAAATTCACCTCTTTCATTAAGGTCACATACACCTTCAACCAAACCAACTCTGACTTCTCATTGTGATCCCTTGATAGGGTCCTATGCTAATATCCTCTCTTGGTTGTTAAATACCTCAGCTATATCACTACCACCTCTTACGTCTTACGACCCACTCAAACCCAAACTGGTAGGGTTTGACGACTCTAAAATCTGTGCATATCATCACTCCCCAAGGCATGATGTTGAAGGGTGTAAGGCCCTAAATAATATTCTCATTCAAATTTGTGATTCATAGGGTATATTAGAGGCTGATGACCTTTTTGGATGATAATTTTATTCCCCTTTTTCTTTCTACCACATGGCCCAACCCTATATCCATTCAAAAACCATCACCTCTACCTCCACAACCCTCTTTTCCTCCTCTGATCTTTGAAATCAATATGGTTCGAGTTTCCACTCGATCACAAAAATAAAAAGGAAAAGATAAGAATGGCGACCCATCAAGTACACATCTACCCAACATTTCATCTACACCTTCACCCAAAGTAACCATTTGTAGGCTGACTTATCCTATTTCTGAAGGAGTTGCACATCATACTATGATAAAAAACTTCACCAATCACCTTTGAAGATGTCTTTGTAGAACCTCATCCAAACTTATAAGTCTCATTGTCAGGCCCTCATGGAGGTCTTGTAATCTATTGAGGTTCCACCTAATGATGCCACACCTATGGCCGCCATCACCACCCCTCATCATGTGGCCTCTCTTGCCATGTCACCTCCATCTTCTACCCCAGCTACCTTTTAACAATTTTCCACATTCAGTTTCTCTAACAAAGAGATTGTTCCTCTATAATATGATGATCATAATCCCACTCTCTTCATTTCTACCTACATCAATGATAAACTCTTTTTACACTTTATGATTGATGCAAGTTCTTGTATTAATATCATTTCTTTCCACGTGTATGCAAAAATGTGCATACCCACCAACTATATGCATAAAAACCAAATTAATTTGTGTTCTTTCAATGATGCCATGACTTCTACCCTCAGCACCATCATCCTCCACATTCGTGTGGGTCCTCGTACCATTCCCAAACTCTTCTATGTCCTTGAGGGGGAATTCCAATATAATATTCTACTTTTTTGACCCTGGATTCATGTCATGGGTTTTGTATCTTCAACCTTGCACCGCTATTTAAAATTCAAACATAAAGGAAAATCCTACACCATTCAGGATGACCCTTCACCATTTAAAATCTGCAACATGCTCTATCGACTTAGTGATGTCCTTATACTAGTTAAGGCATCTACCACCACTACCACTTCCTCTTCATATGATGCCTCATCCATCACTTCTACCACTACATCTTCCATAACCAACTCCTCTATTCCCACTGTTGTTGTAGATTCCATGGCTAGCTCCTCTACCAACCCACCTATTTCACCAACAACTAAAACTACTTCTTCTCAGACTTCGTGTGACTCATCCATCCCCACTACCCAAGTACCTACCTTTGACCCCTTGGAAAGTGTTTTTTAATGCCTTACCCTAGGGGAGTACTACCTCTACAACATCAAAACTTTAATTACTCCTTAGGCGTATAAAATAATTCTCCAACATCCACATTATGACCTTTGTGTAGGAGAAGTTTTTCCATATGGTCCACCCCACCTTCACACTAACTTAACATATGGAGGGCCTTGAAACTTCTTCATATACTCCTAGACCACCTACCAAAACCTAAACATTCTCATCTGACTTCCAATACCTCACCAACTTCCACTTCTCCCATAATTTTCTTCATCGATGTTCCTATAAAGGTTTTAGCTTTGGTCTCTATGAGTAGGGTTGTCACACAGTCATATTGTGTACCACCTGAAAACATAAATACCACAACGGTCTTGGATTTTATGAGGAACCTTCTTCTAAGAAAACCTAAATCAACCTCATTGAGGAAGATCAAGCTTCCCCACCTCACTCACCTACCACACCACCCTCACCCACGGAGTCCATAGATCCAGAATCTATTCCTCCTAAAAAAAATTCATGAACACCGTTTCCTTGGGACCTTTGACCTATCAACATAATGGAGAAGATTCCTCTTCCCTTCCCTTTCTGTATCATAATATGATCGATTAAGAAACACCTTCTATAAATGTTTTTCAATGTCAGGATAATAATTATATTCTCATCTAGGTGTGGAGGATTCTTACATTCACCATTCATTTCCTTTTGAGACACAAACCATGTTGAATGAATCAACCATCGAGATCAAAATTTACACTCAAGACGACCCTCAAATTCTAAAGATAGGTCGATCTTTAGATTCTACCGAATAGGAAGCTTTCACTTCTTTACTTCGATATCACAATAATGCTTTCACTTGGTCTTACATCGATATGCCTAGTATTGACCCAATTATTATGGTCCAAAATATTGTAACTATTTAAGATGCCAAACCTGTGAAATAGAAAATGCAAAAAAATGCATCCACACATTTCCCTTCTTGTGAAAGAAGAACTCCAATGCCTTCTTTATGTTTCTTTTATTCTACCCATTGACTATCCACAATGGATTTCTAACATTGTTCCTATCACCAAAGAAGTGATAGGACTCTACATCTACATGGGTTTCTGTGACCTTAATCTTACATGCCCTAAGAATGAATTTCCTCTACCTAGCATCAACCAACTCATTGATCTTAAAGATGGGAATGAGATGTTATCTCTTATAGATAGATTCCCATGTTCTAATAAAATATAACTCGTGCCTAAACATCAAAACAAAACCACCTTCATCTCCCCTTGGGGGGCCTTCTGTTATCAGGTAATGCCTTTTGGTCTTAAAAATTATGGCGCCACATAACAACGTGTTATGAACTATATCTTCCATGAAATCATGCATAACATGTTGGAAATATAGTAAGATTATATCAACAAAATTCTTGTTGAATCCAAAAGACTTTTTGAACACCTCCTAATTCTCAAAATCATCTTTGATCATCTCATTAAATACTGCATTTTCCTTCAACCAAATAAGTGCATTTTTTCCCTTCTCTCTGAAAAAATCCTTGGTTTCATATCTCTTTAGGAGGTATTGAAGTCGATCCTTCCAAAATCAAGGGTATTCTTGAGATGTCGCCACCTACTAACCTTCAACAACTTTGTAGTTTGCAAGGAAAATTACAATCCATTTGATGTTTTATTTCCCAACTTTCCAACCACTGTCACTCTTTTCATCATTTTCTTAAAAAGTATGGTTCCTTCCATTGTGACGATGAGTTTCAAAAATCCTTTGAAGCATTGAAGGAATATATTATTCAACTACCTGTGCTCATCCCACCTAAATATGACAGGCCTTTTACCTCTATATTTCTTACACTGATCATTCCTTGGGTTCCATTCTCACTCATCGTGATGAGCAGCAAAGGGAGAAAATGATTTATTATATAAGCCATACTCTTTTATATTATGAGACTTGATATAATTACACCAAAAATCATTTCTTAGCCCTCATTTTTATCACCACAAAACTTTTCCACTCCATATTTAACCACAAAATGTCATCGTCACCAACACTGACATCTGCATTATATGTACGCTAATCCTTATCAACACCAATACGTTGTGCATTAGATCATGCTCCTTGTAGATATAGATCTAGAATTCATTCATCAACAGTATTTTAAGGGAAAAAACATTGTAGATCAACTTGTAAATGCACCTCTTTCCTGAAACCAATCTTCTAACTTTGATTTTCATAATGAATCCATTGATGACACCATATATCAGATGACCTTATTATTTGAAGGTTCTAAATGTCAATTTGGGGGTGGCATAGGGGTCATCTTCATCCCTCTTGAAGACAAGCCTATAGCTTTATCCTTTAAAATATACTTTGACTGCACTAACAACATTTTTGAGTATGAATAACTTGTCTTGGATCTTCAAACTTCCACCTCCCTAGATGTTAAATCCAATAATATCTTCGTTTATTCTCAATTGGTTGTAAACCAGGTCAATGGTCTATACCAGGGTCATAATGAAGTGCTTCAAAAGCATAAACATTATGTCAAAATAATTTTAACTACCTTTGATCATTAAAAACTTTAAATCACTCCATGATCCACTAAAAAATTTGTGGATACCATGTCTTGCCTTGATTCTAAAATACTCGCTTCACCTTCACACTTGAAAATCTCTATCATAGTACAAAGGTTGCACTTACCCTCTTATTTATTCTAGGATGTTAAAGTTGTGGGAAGAATTGAAATTGAATCATGCGACATTTGGTATAATAAATTTTTTTACTACCTTTCCCTTTCCATTCTACCTCCAGATCATACTCACAATGGATGATGCACCTTCCTCAAAAGTGTCTCTCACAACGTTGTCATGGTGGGTCTTCTCTACAAACGTGGATTTGACGGTATCCTCCTATGGTGCCTTACAACTTTCAAAGTTTCATATACCATCAAGGAGATTCACGATGGGATTTGTGGGGGTCATTTCAATGGCATATTAATTGCTAAACGTATCCTTCACCTCAGTGAATACTGACCAACCCTAATACAAAAATGTAGTGACTATGTCAAATGTTGTGTGAAATGTTAACAACAAGCTAATATTCACCACACCCCTCATCATGCCTTACAATTCACTAGATACCTTTGGCCTTTCTCTTAATGGGGTTTGGATCTCGTCAGAGAGATTAACCCTCATTCTTCTCAACATCATCAATGGATCATCACATCAATAAAATAATACATTAAATGGGTGGAATTTTTCCCTCTCATTTCTACTAAGGCTGAGAAAATATGTGAATTCATCAACCATCACATCATTTTGCACTTTGGTGTTCCTCACCACCTCATCACTGATAATGGAAAAAAATTCAAAAACAATACCCTACGCAAACTATGTGACACTTTCAGTATTCAACTCAGTTTTTCTTTTCCTTATTATCCTCAAACAAATGGTCCAGCCAGATCAAGTAATAAAACTCTCAAAAAAAATCTTATGAAATTGGTTAACGATATTAGTAAGGATTGACACACACACATTCCTTTCACCTTATGGGATTATTTCACTAGCATTCACACCTCAACCACTACCACACCTTTCTCTTTGGTCTACGGTATAGAGGTCGTCCTACCTCTTGAATTTCAAATTCCATCTCTTCATATCTCACTTAAAGATATACCTAATGATGATGATTTTCACCCAAAAAATTTAGCACAACTTGAGATATTAGACCAATGTCATCTTAATTCTCTAGACCACCTTCAAATCTATCAAAAACGTATCAAATGTGCCAATGAAAAACATGTTCATGAACAAACCTTCAAGATCGATGACCTCATCCTGAAGGAAAATAAATATGTAACCAAAGATGAGAAAATTAAATGAGGAAATTTTTATCCTAATTGGTTTCAACCTTATATCGTCACTCATACCTATGGATTAGGTGCTTATCATTTATCTTCTCTTGAAGGTAAAACCAAACCTGAGCCCCTTAATACCTTACATCATTAACCGTTCTACTATTGAATAAATTACTACATCACTTTATGTCACTTATATGCTTGTCCCTTGAGAAAACCCCTACCTCTATCTACCTCTTTTCACAACTGACAACTAAATAAGGATTATATGATCACCATTCAACCTTGTCTTCCATATGAGTATTACTACTCTACTCATGGCATGATTATCATGGATACTTTTCATCCTTTTTCAGGATGGAATCCCATGGTCATTCATCACTTGAAACCTCTCTTGCATATCTAACCTCTTTTGTGCTATGGTTTTTCCTTTATAAAAGATGCCAATACTGCTTTATAGCCTTCTCAATGACTTTAAGTCCAAAAAATACAAAATATATGGGATATCCAAAAATTCTACTCCTTAAGTCAAAATTCTTACAAATAGATTATTCCCTAAAAATGACATCTATGTCCTTATCTTACTACTATAAGTAGACTTCTCCCTTGAAGGACAGCTATAAAATGTTAGCCACTTATTTCATTTAGTATATCCACAAATAAGACTAATCTATAATTGTCAAAATCAATAACTAGCTTGGAGATTCCCACATCGATAAACTTCAAGAAGACCTCAAGGAGATATTCTATTTATCCAACATAGACTTCCCACATTGATCAATCTATGAAAGAAAAATAAAAGAAAAAAGAAAATAAAAAAAAAGTCAAGAAAAATACAAAACTTTTAGTCATGGACTTTCCTATTTTGGTTTTGGGTGTCTTGCAGAAGGGGAATGATGTCCCACAACAAGGTTACACTAAACAAACCATTTCACCTTACCTTATTTTATTTTCTTCTACCTACTCAAGGAATGTGGTGCACATATGACATTTCATGCTCATGCAACTTCTTTCACCCTTGAAACTATTGATCATGTAATGACTCTAGGGTTTTCTATTCATAAGCATATCTTTGGTATGCCCATTATAGTCCTTGCCACTTATAGATAATTTCTCCTATCTTTCATTTTTCCACTTTGCTTACTTATTGAATCTTCAACACATGACAAGGATTTCGAAATCTAATATCTGGGATCATTTCTCACCTCACCTACACCTATCTCAGTTACTTATATCCATCATCTACATGTGGACCTTTGATCAAACATCATCATACATCCACCTACCTAATCAGCCTAAACATAATCAATCTGAAATAATTTACCTTTCCCATTCAACCTAACTTAATCTACCCTTCCTACATCAACCAATTTACCTAACACATCCTATTCTTCCCAATTATAAGGGATAACTACATCGGCCTAAGGCCCCTTATGTTGGGGCTATGTAGGCAGCACTACGAGGGTATAGGGCCCTTGGAGGTTAGCTCAGACACTCTTTCCCTTTCCTCATTTTCCACTCTCTCACCATAATCATTTTCCCCATAAAAAAAAACTTAGTTAGTTAGTTTCCATAAAATCAATAATTTGGAAGTTAACTAAAAAAAACCATATGTCACCTATATACATCATCATTTATTTTCCATAATATCAATATCTTAGAAATTAAATCAAACCTAATCAAACACAACCCATACCTATCATCTAGTTTCCATAACATCAATACATTGGAAATTAAACTATTCAACACAATAACATCTATCAAACCATGTCCAATCATATAGTTTCCATGAAATCAATAAAATGGAAATGAAATTAAAACATATATCATCACTCAAAACATGCCTACATACCTAGTTTCCATGAGAAAAATAAATTAAATAAAAATAACCTCATCACATTTTACTACAGATATTAACTCAATCATATCATCATCTAGTTTCCATGACATCAATACAGTGGAAATTAAACTATCAATCACACCATACCATCAAACCATGCCTACATATCTAGTTTCCATGATAAAAATACAATGGAAATTAAACCAAACACATCATATGAAAATAACATCATCGACTACATAAATGGAATGTCTGTGTGTCAATACATATATACACAGATATAAATGTATTGTCTTAAAATATCTCATATACATCTTGCATCTTTAGCATGTAGGTCGATATATATATATATATATATATATATATATAAAATAAAAAATAACTACATCATCCACATTATATCTATGAGGGGTCGACTTCTATGCTTCTCTCTCCTGTACCCGCATTTTTCCTCCACCTACGAGAACTAGTCACCTCTCCCTGAACATGTCTATGAGACAAATGAATATATGAGATACTAGAACTATGAGTCCATGAGCTAGTCCCCATATTGGCTACCTTCTGCGCCCTATACTCACCATAAGTCACATGTGAGATACTACTCTCCATCAACCTATTCTAATAATATTGAGCCTCTAACACTACATCTCTATAACTAGCCATAGATATAACCTAATGGGGACCATTAATTTGAATCCAACCCGTGGCCCATATACCTGCACCTGTTCCTGAGCTTGGGAAAACTGGCCCTATAAAGTTGTAACATATGCTTGTAGTGTAATGACATATGCCTACATCTATGCAACCTACTCCCCGTCCCCTACCTGAGCCTGTGCTAACTACACCTTTAATGTGGTTACCTATGCCTGTAACCCTGTCACCGATACCTATAATGCAATAACCTACCCCCTATCTCCTGTCGGTGGCTATGCAGGATCTTGAGCATGCGCATGTGCTAGCTGCCCCTATAATCTATTCACATGTCCCTGAAGGGTGGCCACCTATGCCTATGTCTGAGTAAGCTATAAATTTAGGGAAATCACCTGCCCTTATAATTGTTTCCTCTTTACTATCATCGTAGCAAAGTCTGACTGGCCTAGCCGTGGTGGTACTACCTATAGTTGGGATATCCACCAGTGCCTATATCCATCAATAGTGCTTGTGTCATTAATCCTCTTGTCGGCCACCTACTCCTCCTGTCCTATGGGATCTATTGGATGTGGTGGAGATAATGGTCTCTCCATGTCATCTCTACAGTACTGTGGAAATGGTGGAGGCACATCCTACTGAAGCTCAAGCTAATGTCTCACCCAGTTAACTAGTATCATCTCCTACTCTCCAGGCATCCATCCATGTATGCACATCACCCATTATAACATTGCCAACTCCTCTTCCATGACCCCAAAGGAAGGAAAATTCACATATGACATCCATACAATATCCAATGCATATAAGAACCCTAGTATCCACATGTAGTAGGTCACATCTCACGATGCCTCATCTCCCCTCAGATGTGCTGCCTACCAGTACCCACCTCCTAAAACCTGCTCTATATACGCCTCTAAACTAGTCCTGTCATGGTAGGCTGGTAGGATTAAAAAACACTATGTGCTCATAGGCCCAACAATGAATTGGATATGTGAAACACACACCGAATCTCCAAATCCTCTGATATGCCCATAGCTCCCTGTATAGCTATACTAAACAAATTGGTGCCTAGGAAAAGTAGACTCACTCCTCAATCATATCCAGCAAAACCCACATCAATTCCCATGGGTAGCTTCCACCCTCTGAATTAGGAAGCACATAAAGCCCAACCACTACCTCTCATAACTAAATATTCTATCCACGCATATATCCACATCTTACATTACAATGTTTTCTTCACATAGTGCATCCATTATTTTGATTCATTATATACTACACTAGATTCTATTATATATGGGTCTAGTTTCCTCTATCCTTCATGCATATTCCATTCCTATGTACATTTCCTACTACATTTCACACATTACATATTATATCCATTGTACATATTGCATTTCATTGTCCACACTTTGCATTTATATTACATATTCATCATTTGGTCATTTATACTATGTTGTCTTCTACATGTTGCACTCACTACCCTATGATGCACTCTAGTTCCTTAGTCCATACTTGACTACCGAGGGTTTACCAATCAATTGGACCTTATATTCACCCATGAAATTTTTACCTCATCCACCATTTCATGCATTAGTAACATACACCTTAGGTTACATTGTCACCCCTTCGTATCATCTTGTAGTGGTATAGGCTTTAGGCTAAATCACCACCCTCCTTTTATCATCTTCTAGTGGAATACACCTTAGATTACATCAACACTACCTTCTTATTCATCCTATAGTGACATATGCTCTAGGATAAATCATCACCCATTTTCAATCCTTCATCTCATAGTGATATACGCTTAGGGATAAATCATCACTCATTCATTCAACAAGTCATGGTATACGCTTATGCTATAGATTCCACGCACCTCTTTCCATATGTCCTATCCTCATACACTCATCCTATAGTGATATACACTTAGGGTTAAATCATCACTCCTCTGTTCAAAAAATTTGTGATATATGCTTCAGCTATAGGGTTCATGCACATCTCTCCACATGTCGCATTTCATCACCACTACACATACATACTCATCATAGTGTGCTAAACACAACCTACACTACTTGACCATTTCCCGATGATGCACTCTCTTTTATGGTTCATTCTTGACTACTGAGGGGGAAAAAAATGAACCTCAGTCCATAAAAAATCCATCCACTCAGGGGGTACATTGCCCCTACCATTCCATTCCGTCCATCCACAACATACTACATTGTCTTGGATGCATTTACTTTTACCTACTAGTGTTTTACATGATCACTTTACTACAAATTTTAGATTTATTTCTTCTATGTCATTATCCTACACACATGCACATTCACACCTTTGTTTAGTGTGACCATAGATACAAGAATCTACATGTGACACAGATGCTCACCTTTCACCCTTCCTTTACTAGTCACTGGGGGAACCCACATTCATCTTATCTTGGTGCTATTGTTCCATTTTGTAATTATCATCTTATCTTACTTAATTATACACACTTTGACATATTGGTTATTTCTCTAACATGCTAACATGTGTTCCATGTGCAACACTTGTTTTGCAGGATTACATGTTTCCATGACTACTTGTTTTTTTTACTTGTCTGCATTGTTTTCCACTGTATGCAGGATTTTCCCTTTGCTTATGTGCACACTTGTCTATGGTTTGTGACCATGATGGCCTTGCATGTATTATAACATTGTGAGTTATGTCCCATGTTTGAAACCCACTTTTTCTGGTCTTCTTGTTTTCTTGCGTGTTTACACTAGTGTACTTGGTAGTTTCTACATTGGTTGTGTATTTTCCACTTATTTCATGCATTTGTTTTGGACTAAAAATTGTTTTTATCTAGCCATCCCCTTTTGTGCCCACCTTAGTATCTAACAAGTGTTTCCCTTTCCTCCTACAAGGAAGAGTTCTATAGGTCATAGTGTGGTTGGTCCTCTTTTGGGGCCACATTATCCTTTTAGCAACATCACATGCGCCCCCAAAGAGGGGGATGCATCATCAAGGGTTTTAAACTAACACAACATATTTACAGTGGTTCAGACACAATGAGTGAGATCAGACCAATCTATAAACTCCATACATAATGGCCATAATAGTACATGGTGTCCTTCAACAATTATGCGGAGTATTTAAAAACTTGGGTGTTAAAGTGGGTGTGCTTCTCTTTACTTCTCTGTCTAGTGGCATTAAATAACCCAAAAATATAGGACAATATAAAGATCTCTTCACACATTTCAGTAGAAGTAGTTAAAGTTGGAAGACACAGAGTATTTCCTCCTTATAATTCTTCAACCAGGGTGGTGTGAGATCACCCAAAAAACACGTGACAATACATGATATCCTTCTACACCCTTTTTCTCAACAGGGATCAGGTGCACATGTTCCATTTACACTTTTATTCTAGCGTATTTTACATGTGTGTAATTTACACATGCATATTTTACATAACATTTTTACATACATACATATTTGAATACTTGATCATTTTCTCCTTATAGATCCATTGTATGAGAAATAAGTAGTCAAATTGTGGGAAACAACAACAATAACAACAAAAAAAATTACCAATGACAAAGACAACACACCAATACAAGAATTTTTCTTTATTAACCATGCAAGTACACTAAAAATAGAAATAACTACACATGTGTTCTACCCTAGGTTCACTCTCATCACTTTTTATGCACATTTTTCATCTTTAGAATCCACGCTCCACATTTTTATTATTTTCATTCTACCCTTGAGTCGAGTCCATCGAAAAATCTTCTTCTACACTCTACATGGATATCAGGTACGCATCTCTATCTACTTTATGTTAACAATATTTCTACTCACAAAAATAAAGTGGGGGAAAATTATAGACACAAAATTATGTAATTTACACATAATTTAGTCCGTTCTTGTACTACTATTTAGAAGGTTCTCAAGTGGATAAAGTACTAATTAATCCAACCTTTTGGCCACCTTTATTTTTTATTTTATTTTTTCATTCTCGTATAGTTTATTACACTTATCCTTCCATTTCAAAACTTTCCCATCATTATAGCCCAAAATTAGGGCTCCCTAGCCTATATTGGGGCACCTCGAGGTGCTCTGGTCCCACATTGGGTGCATGGATCTATGCACATCCTTTACCAATTCTTTTTAGGGCCTTTCTTGCCATTTATTGTCTTTATCTTTTTCCCAGTCGACCTTGTTGGGATTAATTATGTAATTAAGCTTGAGATACCTATAAATATAAAGTTATAAGACCATAATAAGGGTCCTAGGTCATAGCATTACACAATATTATCAGTCCATCTAAATTTTCATCCATTACATCACTTGCATATAAATAGTGTTATGCATTAAGGCTAGGAGATTTGCATCACACATACTTCATAGGGGGAGGTATTCTATTCTCTTACATGCACACATGCTATTTACATTTTCTATAGTTACTATTTCTTGCTACTTGACAAATTACAACTGACATAAGAGAACCAAGGGCACGACATGCACATACACACCATAACTACATCTAGGTTCAAAATTTAGTGCAACACTCAGTTATAATACCACTAGTTTGGTGGCTAAGGTCAGTATGACCTATTAATTTTCATATTTTATTTTTCTAGGGTTTGATACTTCATTTTGCATTATAGGTCATTACACATCTCACCCGATAGATCTAGTGTGACAGACAAGAATTATTCAAAGACACCTTGCGACCATATTAGACTCAGGTTTTGAGAATTTATAGTGTTCAAAGCACCTAGGTTATAGACCAGGTAACCTCAATACACTCCCAGGCACCCTATTCATTTTAGATCCTCCAAATGTATCCTTCGCAGGGTCCCTGAGTGGTCGTTTCCACTTCTTGATTTCATTTCCATATCTGTAACAACCACTATAAATCAACTCAACTATTTCTCTTCCTTCTCTTGTACATTTAGGGTTTTATTTCACTTAGAGTAATTAATTACATTTTCTCATTGCTTTTTTAGTATTTTATTATAGTTTTTTAGTCCTCCTAATTAGATTAACTAGGGTTATTATTTCATAGAAATAAGTCTTATTTTAGTTAATCACTTTCCTATGATAGTTAAAGCATACAACCTGGTTCTTGTCTCTTGATTCCTCTTCTTCCCAAAATTGACTTAAAGATTCTTCTAGGTAGTACTTGGTTGTGTACTTTTCCTTTGTAATTGTAACATAATATATTATTCTCATATTCAATCCTACAATCCTTCCATGGATATCCTTCATCTACTCTTGTCTTACAAGTTCTAGATTTATGCCCAAACATATTGCATGAATATTAAACTCCATGAAATTTACCTGGTAGTCTTATTTCATTTAGCTTCCTAATAGTATTCTTGTGTTCTTTGTTGTCCTTATTGGTCTCTGAACATCCTTGTCATGATAAATAGCTTGATTCAACTTTAAATTCTTTTTGTCTTGCTTGTTCTAGTTCCTCTCTGAGGTTCTTTAGCTATCTATTTAATATCTCACATTATTCACTCTTGACTTGAATAGTTTCTTTGCATGTTTCATGATCTAATTCACCAGAATGTATCTATTTTCCTTGTAAGCCATCAAGATGGTTAGTAACTTATTTCAAATAAATCTTCATGGTCCTTAGTTCCTCTTCAAATTTAAGACAAACATTTTCTTTTTCTCTCAAGGCCTTTGAAACTTTCACAATAAATGAAGCCATCTCATTAAGTTCTTGAACATAATTGACATCCTTGATCTTGATTTCTATCTTTAACTCATTTATAAGATCTTGATAAATTTCATACTTTATCTTCAGCACTGATTCTGCTAATGAACCCATGTTTGTGTCTTCAGAATCACCTTCAAGCTGTTAGTCTTGATTTAAGAGGACTAGGCTCTAATGCCAATTGTTGGAAACTTGGACACTAAGAAGGGGGTGAATCAATGTCTCATTTAAATTTTCAAGATATTTCTAGTTCTCCAAACTTTTTTAAGAAAATCACATGAAAACATACACAAAAATGAAAGAGAGACAATTTACAGTGTTTTAAAGTGGGAATTCCAAAATGGGAGAAAACCCACTAAAATCAGAGAACTAATCTTAGACAATCTATCCTATTTGTTACATTGATTTCAAGTTGAGATACAAATAAAAATTTTAGGCTACAACCCTAAGAATAAAATCAAGATACAACTTTATGATGGAAGCTACAACCCCAAAAATAATTAGTCAACAACCACTAACCTTCTGTAAGCTACAACTTGCAAGGAAGATAGAACTACCTGATTATATTGAATTAAAACTTAGTGTGTATACAATATTTGATCACTCTTCATCTTAGATGTAATACATTTGATTGTGACCTTGAATTAGCAACCTTAACTTCTTATTACACTTGTAATTTCATAAAAATTTCAAGCACATGTATACCTTTCACATACTTTTAGATATCTTGAGAATTCACAATGTCTTGTAACTCTTCTATGCACTTACTTTGCATCTTGCTCATTTTTATTCACTATACTCTCATGTTTTAAAACTTAGTTTCTTTTTTTCAGGATCTTAGACACATTTCCTCTCTACTTTTAAGTTCAATAAAGTTCTTATTTTCAATTTCAGACACATGTATTTTTTTTGCACTTTCTCATAGTCACACTATTTCATGTACCATGGTTATAGTTCACTGTATTTCATTTCTCCTACAATACATATGAATTATACTTCAACATTCATCTCAATCAACTCTAAACTCTTGTATATCCTATTCTCAGTAGTCATTTTATTTCTCATTAACAATCTCATTCTAAAAATCACTTTGTTCTAGTATACTCTTTATTTCATTGTCTTCTTAATCTTTTTCAAGACATTTTACACGGTTTCATACAATTTAACATACTATAAAACACACACACCCTTTTAAAATTCCTTCCCTACACACATCTTCTTTTTGAAACTCACATTCAAAAAGGCAGTTCTTTCAAATTCTTGTAAGGTTCTATATTGAATCTTCATTTTTCTAAACCATAGTTTGTCTCTTCATAGCCTCATTAGAATTTAGAAGAAGAAATTCATGAGTTTTTAACACTATATTAACCTTTTGGATTATTCAAGATCATTTGACCTTTCATCTTCACCACAACACTAAACACAACCTTGGCACTTTAACAATATTATGTGATTTTGTGCTATACGTGAACACCAATAGATGTTAGAGTGCATTTAGCACTTATACACCACTAGATGATTATTGTAGCATTTACATATACCTTGTCGAATTCCTTATGATGTAATAAATTATATTCCTTCACTGTTTAGAAGATCCTTTGAAGAAAAAATGCACTTAAGTAGTCACCTGAGTTATCAAATAATAGGAATGTCACCATTATCATATAAATGATAAGATTTTCAAATTGATTCAAAGCCAATTCTACAATAGTTAAGTCATGTAATAGTTTATGAATGATATTCATTAAGTTATAGACTATTTCTACAAAGATATTTCACCAAAAGATGATTTTCTAGAACTACAAAGAATTTAGAACGTTTTGAAGAAAATTGTCAATGAAATCCCCCCGGTTTCAAATGTAAATTCCATAAATCTTTTTAAAAATAATTTTTATTCATTAGAATGAGATGAATACAAAATTTGGAAAATTTTCATTGGATAAAGTTTGAGATTTGAATCATTTTCTCTTTCAAACCCTAGAATAAGGATTTCCTGAACTATGCAAGCCTGAGACCCTTCAAAAATTTATTTAGCACTCAATTTTGGATGAATTTTGAAAATTACAATTGCTAAGGTTATATGAGAATTTTTTCCACCTTCTCCAATCATTCAAAAAGCTCGAAACATGTCCAGTCAATCCCAAAACAAGAAAAACTAGTGCATAGTGTAGACAAAATACTAAAAAGCCTTCCTTGATGAGTTCACAAGATGATTCTTTGGATTTTGGTGAATCTTGGATTTTCATGGAGGACCACTAAGAACTTCTTGACCTCCTTAGATAGGTTTCAAGAACAAATAATCATCAAACATACCCTTGTATACTATTTTCTTATCAAAACAACACATAACAATGTGGAAATGATAGATTTGTTCTTTAACATTCACTAAAAGGATAAAAATAATGATACATTAGCTCAACACTAACCTTTAGAGAAGATATGGAATCAATTTCCATTACAAATAATAAATTTGAGCACTATAACCTGATTATACCTTTCAAATCACATAATTGAATGATAATTCCCTTGTAAGACTGAGATGGAATGACTAGAAAGAATATGCTTGGATTCCATACTTTATCACCACTATGTAATGGATAAGACCTCATTAAGATTTGATTAGTTTCACCACTTCAAAAACTTGACAAGAAGCCAGAGAAACTCATTTCAAATCAAACACTTCAAGAGGTAGACCTGAGGAAAGAGAAAACCTGTTAGTAGAATGCTCATATCTTCTCTAATAATTATCCATTTTACCTGGAGTCCATAATTTGTTACCATTATGTAATGGATAAGACCTCATTAAGATCTGATTAGTTTCACCACTTCAAAAACATTATCCATTTTACCTGAATTTTTTTACAAATATTCAAGATTATATTTATTTACAAAACTTTCTTCTATGATTTATCTGAAGAAGCCTTCATATTTTTTCTTGTGTGTAACATTCCCATTTTAATACTTTAGAAACAAGGGATTTATTTTTACCAAAATATTCTCTGTTCTAAATAAAACATCATTTAGAACACACATTCCATGTCAATCAATCTCATAACAGATAACCATATGTACC
This sequence comes from Taxus chinensis, assembly GCA_019776745.2. Taxonomy (NCBI): domain Eukaryota; kingdom Viridiplantae; phylum Streptophyta; class Pinopsida; order Cupressales; family Taxaceae; genus Taxus; species Taxus chinensis. The sequence continues at coordinate 430,253,250 of CM034154.1, read as the reverse complement.
TATAATGACTCGGTAAGTTACCGATCTCTCATTCCATGAATCGGTTACCAACCAATCTCTCATGTTTGTCTTAAAGTATAGAATAATTTATGTATACTACGTATACTTGGTTTTCCTACCCTATTCCAAGTACTGAGTGATCTGTTTAAAAAACCTATCTAAATATTTGTTACCAATATTCATTTGACATCACATTTCTTTAAACTAGGTGACATTGGACAACGCAACCAACAACTTGCGATACTTTGGCTAAAGATTTTCAACATACTGTTCATGTTACTATTCCTAGACAACATACTTGTCATTTTAGAATACGTCCTTCACCTCACTCTTTTGTTATCTAGAATTGTCTTTACTGACTTTTGTTAGTCCACTTGCCCAAGGTTTGACCCTATTTCAGGTTAGCAATATAATTTGTTATAGGAAGACAATCACGATGACTTAGGGTATATGGGCATACTTGATTGACCTAAGTCGACAGAATGTGCTAAGGTACCCTGAGTCATAAAAAGCTACTCCCTATTCTAAACTTGCCACTAACTTGACCTAGAGAGAAACTAAGTTCAAGTCTAGATGTGTATAGATCTAGATGAACAAACACGGAAGGGTATGCCACATTTCAACTATAGCACTATATCCTCGAGAATCCTTTACACTTCTCGAAGGTACAGTCCTATAGTTGGTGTGTTCCAACATCAGTTAGAACTGATTCATCATGATGTACATACCCCTTGGTGGTCATTAAATTCATAATTAAATTGGATTAAGATTCAAATTGCAGCAACCATGCCTAACCCTAATTCCAACATTCATTAAGTTATTTATCCATAATTAATCTAATTTTATATTAAGAAAATCATTAACTCATGCTTGCATTGGTGTTCATTAACATGGCCTAACAAGCAATTATCCCCGAAAATAGGGAAAAAAACATCAAACAGTTACTTTTTAATGCAACCTAGCTATCCAAAGAAGGTGTATCATTCACCTAGATTCAGCTAGTGTTTAATTTTTATATACAAAGCACAAGGATTAAAGATCATAACCACCATTCCTTTTATTTTTCATTCTTATTAGAGAGGAAGAGTCTTCCTCTACATGGTTAGATGTTAGGGTTATCATAACCTTTTTATCATTCATTATTCATATAGTTTTTATTGTATGTCCAATGCATATTTCATTATTAAACTATAGTTGTTTAGTTAGAGAATGACATCTTTTGCAATTTAACAAGTTTCATTATAGTAAGGGATATTATACTATCCCCTTAATCTAACTTATTAATTGATAACAACAATAGTATACAAACAGATATAAAGAATATCGACAAGATATCACTACTATTTCCTACATATAAGGTACAAGAGAATTTACACCAAAAACTGGAGTCAATCTCCAAACCTTTCAATTCATCATGTTAAAATATTCATTTACAAGACTATGCATTTCAGGCATACTGCATGTCAATCAACATTAAGATCATAAAATAACATCACTTTTCTTTTCCAATACAACTCAAGAATGAATCGAAATTCTTTACATAAGATCCTGAATTAAATAAGCCAATGCATCATAAAATTTTTTGCCTTATTTTATCACTTATGATGTCCATCTAAAAAATTTTCTAGCATGGTTCAGTTCATTGAACTGAGCATGATAAGCACCAAGAATTAAAATGAAGTGCATTCCACTAATTGTTCCATTAAAATAACTCTTCTTTAATGAAACATTTAATAAATACCATACAAATAAGTATAAATGATAACAACTAGAAAAGAAGTGCAAATAATGAAACAAAATTCACTTTTAAGAAAAGAGCATAATATAATCAGCAACAACTGCATTATAACATATAGTTTAATTGATCTAATCAATTACCTTATAAACAAACAACAAATCTTACCGTCTAATTATTTCATAATCCATTCTGAATTGAAATACCTAATTTATCTTTACTATGAACAAAAAGAGTTATCTTCAACATAGTACATATTTAGAATTATTCATCAACAACTTAAACAAAATAAGAAGAATCAATACATACTATCCACCATTCACTAATCCTCTGAAAGAGAGAAATAGGTCTAGAAAGTACTCAACTAATTACCCACATAACTACTTCAGTTCAAGGAAACTAAGAAAAGGATTCAACATTAAAGAGACAACAACTAGAACAAGAATCACAAATCAATCTAAGGAGGGATAGAGAATAAAAATAGTCCACCTACAAGTCTTAACTAACTTATACATGTTAGAAGATATCATTAAAAGATATGAAACCATACATTCCAAAATCAAAGAAAGACTCACACAAGGTTAATATCTTCTCGTATCCAACCAAGGAGGATTCATAATAAAACAGAGTGCAAAAAGATAAATCCTTCTAATAACAAATCCAAATGGAGTATGACTCAGTCAAAAAAAGCAGTCGGTCAAAACATGATTACATTTTCTCTTATACATAACCGAATCAACTATTCTCTTTCCACATTATTACAACAAATGACTTAGTACAAATTAGACTAAACAATCCACAAGGAAATTTACATCTCAGAAGAGTGGTTTCCCACTATTTCCTATAAGATAGAAAGGACAGAAAATCTGAAAGCAAGAAGTTGAATAGGCCTACGAGAGTAATCACTCTATAGCCAAGAAGAGAGTTGAGCTACATAGAATTTTGATCAAATTAACTTATTGTTGTATATATCTTTCCCCCAGGTAGATATAGACAAGCAGAAGAATATAGAAATCAAAGAAGCTCAAATCCCTGACATTTATCGCTTGGCACACAGAAATGGCGCATGACACAAAAATTTGTGCCTTAGCGCACAGAAATGGTGCATGACACAGAGTGTCGACACAGAAAAAGTTACGCCTTGGTGCACAGAAATGGTGCATGACACAGAGTGTTGACATAGAAGAAGTTGCACCTTGGCACACAGAGATGGCACATGACATAGAGTGTCGACACAGAAAAAGTTGTGCCTTGGCGCACAGAGATGGCACATGACACAGAGTGTCGACACAGAAAAAGTTACGCCTTGGCGCATAGAAATGGTGCATGACATAGAGTGTCGACAAAGAAAAAGTTGTGCCTTAGCACATGTAAGAGTATGTCGACACACACATGGATGCACCAAGGCGCACCTTCAGGAGGCGTAACATTTTGAGCGCTGACAGGAAGTAGACCCTAGCACAGATATTCAGATGGCCATAAATTTTGACTAGGAGCTCAGATTCATGTAAGGTTGGACTTTTTGGAAAGCTTACGAGGTCCTCTGTCCAACTACGACTGGATATCTTTAATTAGGTGAGAAACAATTCTTAAAAATTCAAAATACAGTTCACCATTTTTGGGTTCGCTGGGGTTCTCACCTACCATCATTATGAGATGAGTTAAGTGCATTCTGGAGGTGGTTGGGGCAGATTTTGAATTCCTCTCTTCTCCCTCTCTTTTTCCTCCTATAAATTGTAAGGAGGGGCTTCTTTCTAAAGGTTGGAAATTTCTGTTTTGCCCCTCCCTTCTTTTCTTTGGCAGGTGAACTTGTGGAGTTAAAACCTCCCATTTGAAATTGTAATGCAACCTTGCCTCTTGGCATTTTGTAGTGTGTTATATCAATCTTTGGAGAAAATTAATGCATGTCTATGGATTATTCTCAACCCTCTCTGTATTCATTTGTATCCTCCTGATCTTTCACTATGAATCTGGCTATATGTGCATGATCTTGCATTACATTTTAATGGTCTGTGTTTATTGGCAAGACAGGTGTTCTTCATTCCTCGGTGCATCACCTTTGTAGTTTAGGTTTTATTTTATGCATTTTCTTACCCTGTCTCCTTGGCAAGTTAGATTATGTTTTTAGTAAACCCTCTGCATTTTCTACGTGTGCATCTGAACATAGGAATAGGAACCGGCCTTCATCTAGAGAGCCATTAGAAAAACAACTCATTTTTATATTTCTTGACGAACCTATTTTAGAAAAACTTACATGACTTTCACATACCTCTTCAGAACTTGATGAAATTTTTCATGAAGCACCTAAACTCACCCCTATACATGATAAATTATTTTATTTTTCATAAATATTCCTATAATATTCAAACCTATCTCACTTACCTCATCCTACACTTCTAATCCCCAAGGTCAACTTTGGTGAAATTTTTAGTTTTCCTTTAGGAGAAAAAGAAAACATTTTTGTTGCTCATACATGCCCTAGACACTGTCCCTAGGATTCTCCCATGATTTCATGCTCTTTCCATGACCTGTACCAAACTTTCACATCTCATTAGGCTATATAACTAGGCCAAAATGATCCAGTTTAAACTGATACTTCCACAAGATGACATGAAAATCACTATAAGACCTCTTTCCCATGATGCCATCATCATATCTACTATGTATAAGCTTTTATAAAATCATACCTACCATTTTCATACTTGTAGTAGACTCTTTCCTCACAAATCAAGCCTATAGAACACTGATACTATCCTGAAACCAACCTGAATTCTCAATACACCACTAATGAGCCACTACCAATCAACCTTCATGTCCCTTACACAGCCTCACTTCACCACTCACTCCTTTTCCATCAATTCCACTTGACATCAATGACAACACCAATGACTTGGGTTCAACAAAAAATGCTAGCTTAGATATTGATTAGATGTACTCTTGTTTGCTTTTACTATTCTATGGTGTACCTTGTTTACCATGTTATTTTGATTCATAGTATACTTTATCATTTTTCCATACACACATCCACATTCACAAGATGCTTTTTGAGGTGAATGTGAATGCATGATGCTTGACAATGTACCTTACTAGTCCCACTGAGGCTCTTGGGGGCATCTACCTTTTCCCATTTCTCTATATTCAATTTAATCATCACAATATCTACAACATGTATTTCTATTGATAACTGTATACGTTGTCACATACTATCATTTTGTCTAACATGATAACAAATGCTTCATGTGTAACATTCATCTTGCAATCCTGATTCCAACCGTGATTATATGATTTGCTTATATCTTACCAATGCTTATATTTTGATTGTCATTATTTGTAGGTTATGCCCTATGTTTGATTGTGCATTTTGATTTTATAACATTAAAGGATTTGAGTGTATTACAACATCTTGAGTGATTTCCCATATATTTGACCAGTTACTCAATGTGTCTTTCCCCATATTACTATGTGTTTTTACCAGTTTCTATTGTATTTTGTCATGTTTAATTGTGACTAATAATTTTAGTGAGACTTTCCCAATATTTTTATTACAACATGGTTGTCACGATGCACATTCCCTATTCTCCATGCAGAAGCCCTATTTTAGATGTGCACATCAGGTTCTACTTTCCTTGTTTGGGTTGTGCTTTCCTTGGATCATCTCATGTAGCCCAAATGAGTGGGGCAATAATTGGGTGACTATTTCACCCTCTCAATGACACATAAATCAAATTTTAATTGGGTGACTATTTCACACTATGATAGGATAGATTTCCCATAGCCTCTCCAAAAACCGTAACCATAGGATCAAACACCTCATCTAAGGAAATCTAATAGATTCAATCTCCAACAATCAGTAGCCTCAAAATTTGGTAGACATCCTCTAGCATGATTGTCATCTCCCTAGTCACCAGATGGAAAGTATTGGTCACTGAATCCTATCTATTGATGAGAGTGTCCATCATATTGTGATACCTCATAATACACCTATATCACCTAACAAAACCTAGCACAATAGATATCATATGCTCCCACTCATCCTCTATCATGTGGGGTCTCATTTGCAATAACAGTGGTGAAAACCTATCCCTCATGGTCAACTATTGCCTATCTTGCAACATCACTGATCACACTTGTTAATTAATTACCCCTTTTACTCATCTATTTAACCTTACCTAGCCCAATACCTACATGTGCCTTTTCAAGCCTTCCCACATTTACCTAACCTATTTACCTGATGTATATTATATATAGCCTACTCATCTACACTGTCTTTGTTCCATTTCTACCACACCCATACTTACCTCATTTAATCCTAATCAATTCATTTCTACCTAACTTAACTCTAGCACACCCATTTATACTTACCTTTCCTCAAGTTCTACCATAATTTATGTCTACACCACTCATTCTACTTTACTTAAACCTAACTCACCTGCTCCTACCTCACTACACCCTCAACCATCCTTCCCTTCAAATTTTAACGATTTTTACCAACTCTTTTAGAGGCTAAGTCTTTTTAACAATGACCAACATCAGTCACCGTGATTGATACCAGTCCCCTTTTAACCCCACCAATGGTAGCCAACATCCAACCAACATCAGTCACTATTTTTTCCCTAAGGCCAAATCCCCACATCCCCATTTTCAAAAATTTAGCAAAACTACCTAAACTCCCTACCTACCCCACCCTAAATCACTTCCCAATTCATTTTCCCACTTAATTTAACTATTTTTCACCCTCCCCATAGCCCATTTCACCCACATTTAAACAAAATTTCAAATCAATTTCAAAACATTTTTTTTTATTTTTCTACCTTCATTTCAACCAAAACACTAGTGGAGCTCAAACCCTACCTCTACTCAGCTCTGTCTCCATAGTGGGATGTCTGGTCCTCTAGCTCCCTAAACTAACGGTCCTCTAGCTCCCTCTCCTTCCTTAGCCATGATGGAATCAGCCTCTCACCTATCATCTAATTGAATCTCTCACATCAATCTCATGCACCCATCAAAATCTCCTCCTATCAACTGCTACCCACTCGCCAACTCATCCTCGTAGTCCTCTCTATTGTTTACTCCTTAAAACCACTTTCACCTGTCATTTTCCTAATATATCAATGCACAAATAAATCTGTTTCACATGGAGTTTTACCTTTTTTACCCCCAAATTGACCTGACCAATGTCAGTCAGATCGTACCCTAGTCAATCAACATCGGTTACCCGTACTAGAATTAGTTTCCCTTTAATTGGTATTGGTCACCTTGTCATATCCATTATACTGAATTTCCCCAAAATTTTGATGCAAGAGGCCATTTTCTTACAACCACAGCCTTACCCCATCCCTAAAGGCTAATACCCCATCCCTAAAGGCTAACCTAATAGCCTTTTTATCTAACCCCTAACCTCATTGTACTTTGGGGAATTTTTTTCCTATACCTCGGCATTGCCTATGGCTTTACCTATTTACCCACACTAACCTTGCCTATTTGACACTATAATTTACCTACTTATTATACCTTATGACAATGTTACTTGTGTTATTTATCCTATCAACCTTTCCTTTCTTGATGTCATGATGTTTATCTTGACTAGAAGAAACCTTTTATTATTGTGGAACCCACCTAATACCCGTTCCTGCACCTAGCCTTGTTGTGTTTTAGGACCGTATCATATATGTTGGATACCTGGACCACAACAACCTTGTTTGGATAAACCTATCGACATTTCAAGATGGGGAGTTTATGAGTTATTTTTTCTAGTACCTTGTTGCATTCTCTACATGTGCATACATTTGAATGCCCCCACCTATTACCCATACCGATATTACCATTTCTTATACTCACCCTTTACCTAAATTTTCACCACTTTCCACTTTATCTAACCTATCACCAATTATTCTAGTTACTTCATATGTTCTTGGTTTGAGGGGGATCATATCCACATGTACTTGGGGAAACCTCATCTCTACCCTTACTCAGGGAAGCCACCTCCTATTTTTTTCATCATCGCTTATTAATGCAAGCTACACAATAAAAAAGGGGAAAATGTAGACAACAAAATTATGTCATGATCCTCTAAACCTCCTTCGATTAATTAATTCAATACTATCCCCCATCATGCCCACTCACACAAATTTTAATTAATTTAATTACCAAAATTAAGTTAATTATCTATCTTACCTCCCCACCTCATCCTATACCTATTCCAACCCTATTTATTACCTAAGACTAAGTCCCCAATTCCCCTAATTAACTAGGACTTATTCTAACCCTAATCTTAATGACCTATTATCCCTCTAACCACTCTCCCATTACATTTATCACTATTACACACTTGTGACCCAGAAACTAAATATCATTCATGCCAAATTTAGGAAGAATCAAACTATTTTTAGAAAGTTAAACCAATTATCCTTAACTAATGTTGGTTATTCCTTGGTTGGTGCCAGTCATCTTAACTGCCATCAATTACGTTATCAATCTGGTTTTCTATCTCTTGTGATCTTGCATACTAACTCTCAATAATTTTAGAAATATTGCGACATACAAGATACCTTTACAACATTCTGACACCACACCATTCATCAACAGTCTAATCTAGAGTACCAGTGCAATCATAGGGAAGCGACGTGCCCTCCTGCTACTACTGCATTCATTCCGGACAACCTTCTTTTGCAACCACCACAACCTCCTTCCATTCATCTCATTTTCAGAAGTAAGTATTATTTCTTATTCATCATTTTGAGTAGATTAGTTATTTATTAGCTATCTATTTCATTTCATATTCTATCTTACCTAGATCTCTCCCACAATACCTATCTTTAGCTATATGCATGTTTACCCTTCCATATCTTTCCCAAACACCATTTTTAGGATCTCTCAGTCTTTCTAGTAATCTCACAACCCCGCCTAAACCTTCCCAACTCTTTGTGCAATCACATAGATATCCCATCAACCCATTTTTTAATATTTCTATCTAATTACCCCTACTGACACCGGTCACCCAATGGATGTTGGTCATTTACTAGTACCGACATCGGTTCCCTAACTGATGTCAGTCTCTGTGACTGGTAATATTTCCCAAATCAATAAGCTAATAAATCACTCCAAACAACCTAGAACCTCACCAAATCCAACCCATACCTCATTTATAAGCTTGTTTAGACCTGTAAGACCAAATCAACCTACCAACCCTTCAAATTTAGTCATAACTTTCTTGTTAGATTAGATTTACTTATTGTATTTGTGTGAAACACCTAAATTGTACAACTATAGTAGGATTTTCTTTCTTTCATGTTATTTCTCTACATTAAATTGTTTTAAAATGTGGATTGACAGCCTTCTTGGAATCACCTCACTTTCCAGATCTAGATTCCACTATGTAATCCACCAATCAATATTGTTAATTCTATTTTGTGGTTTGGTGTTCAATTTCAGGTCATTCCTCCTAGCTAAGGAGAATATCTCTATAATCAGCTTGGACAACATTCTACATGCACCCAACACTTATTCAAATATCCACAGGTATTCCTCCTTGCCCTTACCTATTATCTTTTTTATCTCTACTTTGCGGTGAAACAACTCTTTCCTTTAGTGAAAAGAAATTGAAATCCTCAGTTTAGTGACACAACTCTCAAATCCTCAGTTTTGTGATAGGAATCCTAAATCCTCAATACTATTCCAACCATCTTCAAGGTAGTAAAAAAATATGAACAATTTTATCTCTTCTCTCATGACACACAAGTGTATTATATCCTTGATTCAACTATTTTTCAACAAGAATTTCTATTTTCACATTACATAATTTAAAGTTCAATTTCAATTATCATGAGCATTAACTATACTTATCTTCTTTTACAGGTGCAACCTTACTCCAATAATAGGAAACACACAAATGGAACAAGGAATAATCTCAAGCACAACAATGCTTTGAAAAAGGAAAAATATAAGGAAAAATGCAAACATCAGTTCTAATATGCACACAAAGTCACCCCTAGGATCATTATCCTCTTCTAGATTCCATGATACACATACACTATAATATCCATTCAACAAGATATCAAGTACAATAATCATTCAGCATGTTATCAATTACAACTCCCTTCAACTCTCCACAAGGTATGCTCTTCTTATCTACTTTATGATACCAAATATTCATTCACCAGTATAAAGTGGGGAAAAATGTAGTCACAAAATTATGCACTTTCTATTACACTAGTGTCTCTAAGTATGTCATTATATACATGATTCCTAAGCAAGAAGACTATACATTAACAACACTTGTTTTACTCTTTTATTGTTTTTATCTCTCCCACACTCTTATTATTTAATTTTTTTGAATGATCAAATTATTGTTGGATAATATATTACTTATTATATAGCTCTATATTTCATATTATATCTTTTAATCATCCCAGACCCTACCTCATATTAGGGACAAGAGTGCTTGAGGTGTTACTGTCCCCTTTGGATGTTTTTGTCCCTTACCCTCCTTTTCTTGATTTTGAATTGCCACATCATTTGGTATCTTTTATAAAGTATATTTAATCACTTTGGGTTTTCCTTTTTGGTTTTTAATGAAAAATATCAAACAAGGGAATCATATATATATATATATATATATATATATAAGAATTTATCACTATTATTAAGGGATAGACAATTGAGGGATAATACTTACTATCTACTACTTGGGAAAAGAGAAATATTCAAGGATTGGATTTGGGCTACCTTATTCACTGCATAAGAGGGGATATTTATGAATTCCATCTCACACACTCATATTGATGTAAAATTATTTGTAGCTCGCTATCTTGGTGTAACTATCATAAGGGAAACCTAGCTTCAAGTGACATAAATTCAATCATACACACATACACACACCAAAACTACATAGATTCTGAATCTAATGCATCACTTGGTGACAATCACATTAGGGTGACCGCTGAGGTCACCCTGATTCAAACATATGCATTTTTTTTTTTCATCTAATGTTTTCTTAAGTTTTTGGTAGGTATTTAGGGTTTCTTTTACAAGTTCAAGTGTGACACATGAACCATATAGTGAAGTTGATGTAAAAGGAAGTGAAAGAAAGAAGACATTTTCAAAACCTGAAAAGACCAAAATTTGAGCACTTTATTGGACACTAATACCCAAAGTAAACACTAGCACTCAGAGTGGTATTTTCCTCCTTTGGGTGGTATTTTCTGAAGAGTTCCCAGATCTTAGTTTCTTATACATATCTTGCACATTCCAGATCCAATTTTATCAACCTATTTTCTAGCCCATAATCAATTCATATCTCTTAATACAATATAATTCATTCTAATATCATATCTTACACACTTGATTTTACTTTACATTCTATATCTTTCTTGTTACTATTATATCTGTTTGATCTTAGTCATTTGATTAATATTTTTTTTAAAATCAACTCAACAAGGATCCTCTTGTTGTTGGATTTTCCCTTAGACTTGAGACATAACAAGACATGATAACAAATGTTGATCAATCCTTACATTTAGCCATAGGATCAATTTATGAGGAAAGTATCAAGGAGAAGAAAGAAGATTAAGATATCAGACATGATGATAAGATTGATCTTCATGTTGACGAGAATGATGCCTTTGAGTTTTCAAACTTCTTGTATGAAGATGAGGAGAGGAAGCCTAAGGAGGAGCCCAATATTGAATCAAAAGTGGTCATCAGGGAGAAAAAATGAAAAAAAGTTTGAAAAAATTGTAAATCCTCTCTAAAATGAGGAAACATTGTTAGATATCTTTGTGTATGAGGGCTAATATTAAAAAGAATGTGTAAATAAGAAAAATTGGTCCATTAGTTTTGAAAGTTGGATGTCCAATTAGACATCTAGCTAGATCAAAAATAAAAATAGAGTTGCCACTTGTATGCATGAGAAGATTAGTTATGTTCATAAACAAGAAACTAGATAAGTAGTTCCATGATCTAACTAAACCTATCATAAACATCAAGATGAGTGCTAAAAAAGATAACTTCTATAATAATGAATTAAAATAAAACACTATCATTTTATCTCTAACTACTCTATGATTACTTAGAAAATAAATTGAACCTGGTTAAACCTATGAGCAATCAAATTAGATTTGTTGTTTGCTTCAATGGAGGTGAAGAGGTCTCTTTAAAATGGCTACAAGGCCAAGTTAAATACCCTCCTACTAACCTAATATGAAGTTATGGATGTAAGATGGAGGAGCTTCAACAATAGAGGATAGTCAAGATCAAATGCCTATTAGTCTTGGCTAATGCAAATGAGGTCTAGTGCCAATATCTCTAAATGTCAGAGAGAAGGACTTTTGAGTGAAGTTTTAAGGTTTGAGAGGGAGGGGTGACCCTTCTATTTATAGTTTTCCAAATGGAAGAGTTTAGATTTTGGGTGCATGTGGGACTAAAGATCTCAAAAAGCACTTTTAGATTATATTAGGATAAACATGCTTTAGGCTTAGTTAAACTTGGTTCAGGCTAGTTAAGTAGGGTTTAGGCTAGTTAAACTTCTATTATAAAGTGATTAGAGACTTATTGAGAGTTGGGAGGGGTATGGTTAATCAATTGTGACTGATAGATAGCCTATGAAGCCTACAAAGATGTGGTCTAGAGAGAACTAGAGAGGTTCTGAATGGTCAAAAGGAGGAATGTTTAGCTAATAAGAGAGATATTAGCCAAATAAACTTGAATATGGGAATAATACGACTTAAGAGAGGTGTCATGAATGGGCATCCATGAGAATGTAGCAAAGAAGGGTTGATTAATGAAGTGTCATTTTGATTGGATGAAATGCTAAGTGTAAGCATATTTTAGGTGTCTACATTTTCCCCTCTTTGAGGTGGTGTAATTAATGTCACTTCAAAGAAATTATACAAGTATAAATAAGTATAAATTTTTGAAAGGATAGAAGAAAAAATGAGTAGAATGGAGGATGCCCCCTTGATTTTTGATGGGGTGATAGAATAAATCAATGGACAATCGAAAATATGATAGAAAGAGAACAAAACAAATAATAGTGTGAAGAAGAAGAAAATAAAGGGGATATAGAAGAAAAATGAGTATGAGGAAGAGGGAATGAGCTAACATACATCCAATGCCTTTTTCAAAACTTTATTTTTCATCATATTGCTAATGATCTTCATCATCAGTCCTTATTAAAAATAATGAAAAAAAAGTGTAGTATGACATGGAAAGCCATATACGAACAAATGTCCATTGCTAAAAACACCAACTCCATGCAACATATAAAATGCAATGCAATACGAGAAAGTAAAATGATGCCCAACTCCATGCAACATACATAATGCAATGCAATACGGGAAAGTAAACAAGCTAAACCTAATAGAGAAACACAATGTAATGTTTTTGTTATCAAGCTCCAGCTTCGACCTTTATGAATTAACGACAATGGTTAATGATGGTGCCCCAAGCAAGGATATATGTGAGGAGAAAAACAGAGGACACTTGAGTCTAATGATAAAGTAATGTGCACTACGAAATAGTACCAGGAAACTTGTTGTGCCCCAGAATATAGATGAAGTAAGCATCCTAGATTTTTTTTATGGAGGTAGATCAAGATGATCCATGAGTCGCACACATGAACAGGTGAGAACTAAAGAGAAAATTTTTGTAGAATGATTTATATTTTTTTATGTTTCTTGAAACATATTTCAATGTTTTTTATTTTTCTAACATATTTGAATGTTTTTTTATTTTGAAAGTTTTCTGAAGCTATGTACAAGAAGACAAGGAAGCATGGATGCCCCTAGTGATAGATGGGATGTACAAGGGCATAAGGCCATGTGCATATGAGAAAGGTGAAGATGAAAAAATGCCCCAGCGATTAGGTGGGAGTATTCAAAGGAAAACTCTTCACATGTAGAAGCGGGACCCAAGGCCATTATGGATAGGTTCAATCATGACGGTGAACGTAAACCAATGAAGTTATGGGAAGAAGCAAGGATGCTCCCAACGTAAGTTGGCCTAAAATAACATGATAGAAAGGAAGGAGAAGATTGTTTTTGTGAATGGGGGCAAAGGTTTCCGCAAACATGGAAAAAAAATAATCTTATACAAATGGATGTTCTGAATGAAGTAAAAGAATGCTGTGAATGATATGAATGTAGCTTAGAAGCCTTGAGATGAATAAGTGATTAGCCAAATGCTCAAATCGTGAGACGAGATATGGACTAGAGTAAGATTCTAAACAAGGTCTAAAAAACACTTGGTAACATACTAATCCTGTTTACTCATAGAGATCCTGTGTGTGCACGTGGAATTTAATTACCTCTTGAAGGGAATATTTAATAGACAATAAGTGAAGAAACCCTAGCCAATGTGTAGGAATGATTTATTTTGATAGATGATAGGTGATTTGTGAATGAAGGGTGGAAGGATAGCCATACATTACTCCACTGCCAGCCAGGCATCCATAGTCCTGACAGAGATGTATTTGATTCTAATTGCAGCATTTCCCTACTTCCAGTCAGGAATCCTTAGCCCCAATATAGTTTATTGGAAATACCCCAAGAGAGAGTAATATATCAATTTACTTTTTCTTTGTAGATTATAACTTTTTATTGATTGATTTTTTTTCTTTTTTCTTTCTGAAAACTTATTTTAGCTCTCTTGTTTGACAAGGGGTTAAAAACCACTGATGCCTTGATGAAAGGAGGTGGAAGTGATTATGATGATGAAATTGGCTAGTGTGTCTTCACTTATCCAAAATTTCTTTGAAACAAGTTTATTAGCTATTGAATGTGATAGGATCTCGAAGAGGTCAGTAATTCTTTAATTTACCAAGGTGATAAAAGACCAAGGTCAAACAGATACCATAGAGATAAATGTCACAAAATGTGTGTGAATAGGCTAACCAAAATATCATTGAAGGGATGAAAATGGTATGAAGACTTATAGAGGAAGAGAAATAAAGGGAAGAAAGAACATCCATGTGTATGTAAATACCTGATTGCAATGTTTGATCTTTGTACCTTTGATTTTTCTTGTGTTTTCTCAATGTTTTTGTATTTTTGCATTGTTTTATATTTTTAGCTTTTTGATAGTTTTTGGAAAGTTGGAACCAAAAATGTCACTCCATGTGATAGGATCCAACAACAATGTTTGTGACTTCCTTGATAAGGGAGAATAGGTGCATTTGTTTATCAAGAGTTATGTTACCCCCAATCTCGATGATCATGGTGAGCTCGTATTCAACAAATGATTGTGATTTATCTTGAAACATGGATTTCGTATGTGGGATCTTGAGTTCCCTATCCATAGGTTTATGTAATTTATGCCATGCTCGATGGTTACATTGATGTGAGTTCTTGAATCATGCTTGATTTAAAATTTTGAGATTGTTCGAGGTGTTGGGGGCTTTCAAGCTCTTAGAAGTTTTGAACTGAGCTTGATGATGAACCTGTTTGGGTTTCTTGTAATCTGATGTGTGACTTGTTTGATGTCAAGGAGAATAAATAGAATGTGGATGTTTATGATTGATGGTAGGAATGAAAGAAATGATAGTGGGCTTTCCCCGGTCATTGGTAGAGGGATGGAGAGGATACGGTCCAAGAATTGAAGAGGATGGGCTACCAGGAGGTGAGCCACTGATAGAAGATGATGAAGGGCTACCAAGATATAGCCCTAAGATGGAATAAATTTGGCTATGAGGACATGGACCAAAATAGAAGAAGATGACAAAAGGATGCTAGGGTGTGGCCCAAGTATAGATGAGGAGGGACTACCTGGATGTGGCCCAAGAATAGAAGGGAATGGACTATCAGGAGGTTACCCACAAGTAGAAAATGGAGGGATACTAGGATTTTTCCCCAGGATAGAAGGGAATGGGCTACCAAGAGGTGACCCACAAGTAGAAAATGGGGGGCAAGGATAGAAGGTAATGGGCTACCAAGAGGTGACCCACAATTAGAAAATGGAGGGTTACTAGGATGTGGCTCCAGGATAGAAGAAGATGATGGGATACCCAATGGTGACCCAAGGAGAGATTTTGATTGAGGAATGGTGATAGATAATGAATGATTTGGTAATGAGAAGATAGGCCATGGCTCAATGCTAGACCCTGACATCTCATCATGCTTAGAAGAAGGTGAAGATGGAATAGAAGAAGAATCAAGTTCCATGACCTTAGGATACTCATCTATATTATGAAAAAAGGATAAACTTATTTTTTGAAATATACGAGTGTATCAAGTTCTAGAAAGAATCCTTATAGAGGGATATCATCGTGTAGTTTGATTTTCCCATCATCCTGAGAGAAATCAATCAATAGAGGTTGTTGTTCTTCAACAATGGGAGGTTGAATAGAAGAAATGGACTTGATAAGTGGGGAAGATTGATTTGTAGAAGAAGATGAAGATTTTCAATGATGTAGATTAGGGGAAGGTTTGACCTTATCACTCCCATGAAGATTTTTGATAGTTCTTTTAAAAGACATCTTAGCACATGGATTTCTTGTAATGGTTTGACATGGTTGCAAACATTTATCTTTAGAAGATGATAAAGGAAATGGTATGAAATGGTTTAAAGGGCTCAAGGGCTGAAGAGGCATGTGAGTTATACTGATAGTAGAAAATGAATCAAGAGATGATGTAGGATTGGAGGCAAGCGTCTCATGAATGGGTGATTTCGATTTGGACTTAGATCATTTTTCTATAAGATGACCTAGTGTGGGAGAGAAAATAGGATCACATAGCCATCTATTAAGTTTCAACATAGGAGTTGAATTAGATGATTGAATAGAGGTAATCCAAGTCATAAAACTCTTTGATGGATAAAAAGGTCATCGAGATGACTGATGGAGGTCCTACAAAGAAAGGGAGGACCGTAACTCAAGAACCAAATTAGATGTTTAATCGATAGAACTTGGAGTCACATGAGTGTTCAAAGGAAGAAGACATCATTGAGATGAGTTGGAATAAAGGTCCTATGAAGGAAGGGAGGACCATGATTCAAGATTTGATATAGGAGTATCCAAACAATAGTTGGGATTTGAATTTTCAGAAGAAGAGTGGAAATCCAAATGGTAGTTTAGATCTGAATCAAAAGAAGAGTGGGGGGAACCTGAATAATAATTTGGATCAGAAGCATCCAAACCATACCACCAAATATGAGCTGAAGGTGGGGAACATGGTACCCGAATGGGCCCTCTAGCATGAATAACCAAACAAGGTTTAGTTGTAATGGGAATATTTTGATTTGAATTGCTAAACCTAGGTTCCATATTGTAGTAATTGTGATAAACCACACGATAGTCAGTCATCGTTGGCATCATTTAAGCACAAATGTCTAGACCTAGATAGTGGGATGGAACTCCTTTAAAGAGAAGGAAGTGACATGTTGATTTAGGTAGCATAATGGTAACCAACTAGACCTTTGGTAAGTATGAAGATGCGTGCGTGATTTTCTGAAGAAGGTCTAAGGAAAATAGACATTTTGATGATGCAATATCAATGAGATCGAAAAATGATTTTCCTAGAAAACAATTTGTAGATGAATAATCACAAGGAACAATCATGCAAGTGTGAAACAAAAATCCAATCAACAAGGAAATTAACCCTATGCAAATGTGTGTGTAAAGTGAGTTCGATGCAAAGATGATCAACACAATGTCAATATTTACTTCAAGCTCAAAATGAACAAGGTATAAATTTTAACAAAGGGTAGATGTGACTTCCAATAAAAAGACACCATGGTAATTTCAAAAACCAACAAAGTATAAATGTTAAAGGGTGAGGATTACAAATTTAATCCATGTAACCAA
Source organism: Taxus chinensis (assembly GCA_019776745.2). NCBI lineage: Eukaryota > Viridiplantae > Streptophyta > Pinopsida > Cupressales > Taxaceae > Taxus > Taxus chinensis. The sequence goes on along the minus strand of CM034154.1, from coordinate 430,235,722 downwards.
ACCAATTGGACACGTTAATCAAGCTTCACGAAGAAGTGAGATATTAGTGCCAACATGGTATCAAAATGACAAAAACAAAGTAAGTGACACCTTTCAAGATTTGGGACAGTGTTTGAAATCAAACCAAGTCAAAGTATACTAAGGATGTGCTAAAATGTAGGTAGTGTAAAGCCAAAATGTGGATACTTAGATCACGTTTGTGAAAAACACAACATAAGTATATTAATTGTGTCAAGACAATGTGAACAAGGTAACATGTCAAAGGGAGATCAAATGATGAATCAATATAAACTATGATGATGATATTGAAATCAAAATCAAGTGGAAAACATGGATGAGCATAAATAAACAAAAGAGTGGTGAAAACTATCTATGAAAACACTCCCAAAAGATGCCTTCTCTTGCCCCAAATGGGCAACAAGAATGCAAAGGTGTAGATCAAAAGATGAAAAATAAACTAAGCACCACTTGGGTAGAGATTTGCCCCATCCGAAGGTGAGAAAGAAGCTAAGCTAAGTGAAATGTCATCTAATTTCCATGATGAAAGGAACTTAGATCTAACTTAAGTGGATTCTTTGCCTTGTTCAAAAAACAAGGTCTTGAATCCAAACAATTTATCAATTTGTGATGGATAAGGCGTGACAAAGGACTAGTAAAGTGGGCCTCAAGACAAAATTCCCTCCTTAATAAGATCTCTCAACTAGGTGTTATAAAGTTGTCTAAGAGCAGACACGATTTACCCAAAAGTCACACTGACTAATTTGGGAGTATCTCAGATTTTACCTCTTCAAGTATAGTGGGCACTAATTACATCCATCGTGCAATCTTGCCAGGGTCGCAATACGGACAACTTTGTAACGCTAACTCACAAGGAAAACTAGTCAATTTGGTAAGCGAGGCACTTCCTGTTTCATTCACAAGGTTACACAACGGTGGACTAATTTAGAGTTTCTGGTACCACCCCCATTGTTATAGCTTAAGGTGTTATGCCAAAGGGGTTATATTCCAGTTAAGCAGAGAGGGACGTACCCTTTTCCGAAACCTGGAATATAATGTTTTTAATATGGTGTGTTTTTTATTTTTTTAATTTAAATGTGGTTCTAAGTGGCACACCATTTGGCAACCTACAATAACACATGTGTTAGAAGTTTTGTGTTACTTTTTTTAATGCCCTTATTTGACATGCAATTTTGGTCCTATATACCAAGGTTAGTAATTTTCCAAAATGTCAGACAAAGGAGATAAGATGTTGTTTTTGATTTCCCATATCATCCTAAGATGCAAGAAAAGATCATACGCAACAAGGTATCTCACTCAAATTTGTAATAAATGGAAAACTCCTAAGTAAAATGTGAAAATAAATTCCTTTTAACCAACTTTGAAAGCTAAATAAACCATTTTGCAAGTATGAATAAAATGGTGAACCGTTTCTAATTCCCAAGATCACCTAGAAAGGCATGAGAGAAGAACATATGCATTTCAAACTTTCACAAATGAAGATACAAACGTTTTTTATTAAGTTAGTATAAAAAAACTTAATTCAAAGGAAACCTGTAAACCAATGTTAGAACCCTGCAAGAGTTAGAAAACTAAGAAAATCAAAAAATTCTAGAAATCTAATTTTTGAACTTTTTAAATAGTTTTTAGTAATTTGCATTTTTGGAGGTCTCTGGGTATTTTGGGAGTTTTGTGATAGAAGTTAGAATATGAAAGGTATATTAACTTTAGAAATTTCCTTGCAAAGTAAGCTTTGTTCTCTTTCTAAAGCCTATTCAAACTCTGAAAATGGGTTAACAAGTTAAAAGATATAATCAAAACAAGGAGCACTTAAAAAAATGAATGAATCCAGACTACACATAGACACCTGTGCATCCAGAATGATGCCTGTGCGCTCCAGTCAACGAAGATGTGACCTAACTAACGTAGATGCGTGCAAGGTAAAAATGTAAAGGGGGGATAACACCTATGTGGGATTTTATGATAGGTACGCTAGGGTTCTGACGCGGACTCACCTAACTCAATGGATACGCCTGTAAAATAAAATTAGTAAAATCCACAGTATACCAAAAAACACAGACATGTCTAGATAGACAGAGATGCTTGCAACTTGACGTGGATGCTTATGGTTCAATGGAGACACGTCTGAGCATAAAACAAAAATTTTCAATTGTTTTACATAGTCGGGTTATTTACACAAATGTGTCTAGAGAGAAGAGGACACGTACCATCCAATGGAGACGCGTGCGCGTCCCTGTAGAGATAAAATATTCCAATGATGAACATAGCTAGATAGGTGCACTCCTATTCTAATGGGTATGTTGGGGTTTTGATGTGGATGTGCCCATTTACGACACAAATGCGTGCCTTGTGAAAAACCTACAAAACTCATGGATTTTCAAAATTTCAAAAGCAAACAGGTTATTTTTAGTCAAAGTGTCCTATTTATTTATCAAACACACAAAATACATGCAAATTAAGGTCATTTGTCTAGTGTTAGAAACATAAATGAGAAAATAACAAGTGATTTGACCCAAAAAACTTGAAAATGAACTTTAAAGAACTCAAAAGACCTCCATTAATGGATTATGGACATAAGAGTCCCACCGGGTGTGCCAAATGTATGCATGAGAAGATTAGTTATATTAATAAACAAGAAACTAGCTAAGTAGTTCCATGATCTAACTAAACCTATCATTAACATCATGATGAGTGCTAAACAAGATAATTTCTACAATAATGAATTAAACTAAAACACTATAATTTTATCTCTAACTACTCTATGATTACTTAAAACACCTAGTTAAACCTATGAGCAATCAAATTAGATTTGTTGTTTTCTTCAATGGAGGTGAAGAGGTCTCTCTAAAATGGCTACAAGGCCAAGTTAGATACCCTCCTACTAACCTACTATGAAGTTATGGATGCAAGATGGAAGAGCTTCAAAAATGGAGGATAGCCAAGATCAAATGCCTATTAGCTTGGCTAATGCAATTTAGGTCTAATGCCAATATCTCCAAATGTGAGAGCGAAGGATTGTGAGTGAAGTTGTGAGTCTTGAAAGGGAGGGGTGACCATTCTATTTATAGTTTTCTAAATGGGAAAATTTGAACTTTGGGTGCATGTGGGACTAAAATCTCAAAAATAAATTTTAGATTAGATTAGGATAAACATGCTTTAGGCTTAATTAAGCTAGGTTTAGGCTAGTTAACTAGGGTTTAGGCTAGTTAAACTTGATTAGCAAGTGATTAGAGAATCATTGAGAGTTTGGAGGGGTCTGGATAACCAATTGTGATTGATAGATAGCCCAGGAAACCAATAGAAGTGGTCTTGAGAGAACTAGGGAGATTCTGAGTGGTCGAAAGGAGGAATGTTTAGCTAATAAGAGAGATATTAGCAAAATAAGATGATTATAGGAGGAATATGATCAAGAAGGTGTCATAAATGGACATCTGAGAATGGGGTGAAGAAGGGTTGATTAATGAAGTGTCGTTAATTGACTAGATTGGATGAAATGCTAAGTGTAAGCATATTTAAGGTGTCTACACCACTAGTCATATTCACTTCAGAGCATGAGGAATATGTTCAAAGTGCCAAATCTCAACCAAAACACCTATCCAAATCAAATGTAGAGCATATGGAGGAGGTTTTCATCCCTTTTTAGGCTAATAGTTTTAGAAAATAGGTAGTGTAGGCTAGGTTTTCACTTCCACCTTTTAATCTAGATGCATAACTGATCTCATGGTTGAATTTCAAATGAAAGGGAAGATAATTTTCCAAGCCATTATCTGGATTTGTTTATCTTTCTTTCCTCATAGTTAGAATAGGATTAGTTCATGTTTTATTTTTATAAAAAAAATTCTTTGCACACTTTCCATGTTTCTATTTTAATCATGTATGATTTCTCTTTGTACATAGTTTTTGTGAGCCTCTCTTGTAGTTGTGCATAGTCTAGATCATTCACCTTTATAGAAAGAGAATCAAAGATTTTTGGGGTGGCTTTCAAGTGTAGTTTTCTCTCAAAAATCCAAAGTTCAGCTTCAAACCATGATAGTTTTAGTGATTCATGTGAGTTCATGGTGAGTTTTATAAGTTTGGGACTAGTTTTCAAGATGCATGCTTGACTCAATGCCTAATAGATATGCCTAACTATTAGTCATTAAATATACAATGAAATTGTCCCTTAAAATTCACTATACTGTTGTCCAATATAGAACCCATGATATTTTGAAAACTTCATTTAAGTTGAGGACTTAATCGACTCTTTTTTGAGATGCCATAGAGAAAAGGAACAAAATTTGAAAAACTTAGTATTCTTTGGGTTCACCTAATCTATGGGACAAAGGTTAATTACTTCACAATATTATAGGGATTAGAGAATTGTTCCGTGGAAATGAATAGAAAATTTATTCTTCCATGGGTTCGTATATCTTATTTTTTGTGAGAATGGAAATTTTTTTTTTCCAAAAAGTTTAAAATGTAGTCTTCCATAGAAGTTAAGAAGATAGTGTTTAGAGGGAATGGGAGAATCAAAGTGTTCCATGCATCTCATATAACATAGTGTTTCATAGATTTTTCTAAGACCATGAAACAAAAAAAAATATCATAAATATATAAGTCATGAAACATGAAAAATGGGTTATACAGTACCATGACGTAGAAGAAAAAAATTGAAAAGCATGAAAAAGGTTGAAAACTGTGGGACAAAGGAAGTTAGAACTTAGTGTTCTGTAGAATTGGAAAACTTAGTGTTTTGTAGAAGTTAAAATTTCAGGCTCCCATGGAAGTAAAAAAACTAGTGTTCCACGAAATGAAGAAAGTATAGTGTTTTGTGGGTTTTTCAAGTCCATGTAAAAAAGGAACATCATATGCCATGGAATAAAGGAAAAATTCTATGTGGCATTGCGAGAAGTGAAGTAAGGTGAAAAGGTGCTAGAAAGATTCATGGAAAGTTGGTTGCATAATGAAGATAGTCGTGGAATAGAGGGAAAGTTGTGAAACATGAAAAAAATATGTGAAAAAAATTAGAATCCATAGAATGTAATGTATTATGCTCGATAATAATATAAGGCCACATGTAGTCAAAGGATTTATAGAGTTAACGGGTGTTCACGGATCAAGAAAAAAGTTAAGAAGAAAACCAAAAGACTAAGGAGTGATGAATTTGTGGCATGAGAAAAAATGAACCCGCATAACAAATAGGTTATGTGAAATATGTAGACCCCAAGGAAAAAAAAATATTTAGGTAGAAAATTCCGTGGAACAAAGTATTTTTCATGTTTTTTTGGGAATCTTCAAAATTCCATATCTTTTGATCTAGAGCTCTATTTGACATGAGACTAGTCTCATTGGAATTTTTTTTGTAGGGCTTTACTAAAAGATTGTTTTTGAGGAGAATGATGATGATACTTGGGATGTTTTAACGACAATTTTTTGGGTTATTTTGGGTCTATTTTGTAATCAAATGATGATTAATTTAGTTATAGATGATTTTGTTTAATTCTTTTTTATCTCATGATGCTTCTTAGATGGTATATTCTCCTCATGAATCAAAAAAATGATGATAATGGTTTGAATGATTTGTGAAATAAGAAACGAGTTGTCATTAATGGTCTAATACATGATTATGGTTTACATGGAAATTTTCTAGCTCACTTCTCATCTATCTTTTTAGATTTCTTGGACATCCATTGATCTAAGATAGATCTTATCCACATAAAAAATATCTGAGAGTTTTCTAACAAACTAAGGAACCCCCATGGGTGTGGATCATCATGAGACTAAGATATTACCTTACGGGCTAGTAGTGGGGTAGTTCTGAAGGGTCAAGTAGGTTAAACATATTCTATGGTATCTCAATACCCCTTATCCTTTCTTCTCCTTCTATAAATGTAACGAATTTCATTACTAAAACTATCCTCTCTTGAATTCAAGGAAACTCTTCCTGATTGGTTTCTGAGTGTTATAAGCCTATGCAGACCTTTGTATTTGAACTATATAATCCATTCAATAACTTCCCAATGACTATGAGATATTTGGTATTTTTCAAGTAGTAATATATAGTTGTTTTTTATTATTATCTATCCTTTGGCTTGTGCTATGGCATCATACCTTTCTCTCTTATTATTTGTAGACACCTAAAATCTGCTTCCACAATTTTAATGCTAAAGTGGTACCAATTATCCTCTATCTCATCATTACATTCTAATGAGTGATTTCCACTAATTAACTAACGTTTCCCTCCATTTTGGTCAATTAACGATGCTTTATTAATTAACTATCTTCTATCACATTCCATATGCCAATTAATGACATTTTGTTAGTTATAATTCTATTCAAATCAATTAATTAGCTATTATTGGCTAATCAATCCTTTTTTAACATGTTTTTAATCAATAAACCCTCTTATTGGCTAAATCACACTTTCAAATGATTCCAATCTCATCAAATTCCTCTCAAATCACCTCCAAATAGCCTAAAAAGTTTATTCTAGCCTATTAATCAAGCTCATTTAATTAATTACATTACCTTTTAATCCTATGAGTTATCAACCCACTATTTAAATAATCTAATCATGGTTTGAAATTCTAAAGATACTTTATCCTTTATGACTTGTCCCACATTCATTGTGATACAAGCTATAAAACGGACAAAGCTCCTACCTTCACACCTTACACAATACTTTGAATATTATTATTCATATCAAACATATGATCAAGATCTTTCTCCATTAATTTGGCATGGTTTCTTTTCATCAATTCCTACCATTGTTGAGTAGTAGAAGAAGATCCAAGCTTAGCCTTGTAGCCTTTATTTAGTGAAATCTTCTCTATCTCTTTGGAGAACAACAAAATTTGATTTCTCATAGATATAATTAGGTTCATTTTAATTATAAATCATTTGACTTAGTAATAATGCTTATAGATTAGATGAGTAATTTAATATAGTTTTCATCATGTATTATCATAAGCTATAATCTTTATGGTTCCTTGATAAATTTAAGATTAGCTCTAGACTACTAGGTGTTAGTCTTTTTAGTTAGCTATTGCAAAAATTTAGCATGGTCACATTTGGCATGCCTAGTGGGACAAATCCTTAGGCCTTTGTCTTTTATTTCAAGATTTTCAAATTAGTTTCAAATTTATTTTGATTACTAACCCTCTTTTTAATTTTTAGATAAATATGAAGTTTATTAACTAGATTAGTTGAGTTTTCCTTGTTTTATTGTTCAATACAAAAATGAAGGAGGTGAGGTGCTATAAAATTTGATTCAAATTGAAAAAGTTTGGATATTTTTGAAAAACATTTGTCAAAAATCCCATGTTTTAGTGATGTACAAGAAATCTCATGCTACCTTCTTGACTAATATGCGCTACTTCTAGAATCCCATGTGTTACTGATTCTCTAGCCGTGTTAGTGAAATAATTTCTATGTTTTCTGACATAGAGACATGCTACTACTTGACCCTGGTGTTCTACTGCAATCCTATGAGTGCTAGCGCAAGCCTATTTAACACATATGTAAGGATATTCTAGAGGCCATAACTTTCCTCCTGTACTCAAAATTAATCCATTTATTTTGCGTTTGAAAGGTATTGAAGATAACTATGCAATGGAGACATAAATTTAGGATATTGACATACAAAAAATTTATGGTTTTCTTTATTATAAAACTAGTCATTTTCTAACATGTCTAAAGTTTTGATGAATGTTGTATTTCCATGTTTTACTTGATTTAGATAAAATCTTTTTTATTCTCTTCTCTTGCACCTTTTGGTGATCTTGAGAATAAAAAAAAACTTTTATATGTATCTTTTTAACATTTGGATTTTCTTGGAAATTTCAATATTTATTTTGTTTAAGGGAATGAACCTTTTGTAAAGAATTTTTATGGTCCTTTGATTTAAATTTTTCAATGTCTATCTAGTTAGGATAAATTTTGTGTATGCTCTTCTCTTGCACCTTTGGTGATCTTGAGAATCAAAAGCAACTTTCATTCACTTTATATTGGAAATAGTTTAGCAAGTTGCAACTTGTAAGGATCTCCTACTGTTATCCATATTGCCCCCCCCTTCAAAATGGATTAACCTACAGGTTTGGGAATTGATAGTTAATGGGAAGAAGTTTATAGGGTATCTCATAGCAAAATTTCTTACCACGAAAAACATTTGGGGATGGGTTGTTTTAATGGTCGAGATGGAAAAATGTATGAATTATCACCTCATTGATGTGTGCCAACTGTCTTCTTGACATGCATCAACACCCCTTTATTGTCACATGTCAATCATCTTCTTGACATGCGTTAATTCCCCATTGCTATCACACATCAACTATTTTCTTGACACACATCAATGCCCCTTTATTGTCACGTGTCAACCACTTTCCTTGTTGTGCACCAACCACTTCCTCTTTGTCATGCGTCAACTACCACTACTGATGCACATCACCACCCATCCCTTTTCGTGTGACAATTCCCCATATTTTTTGCATGTCATTATTCCTTCCCCATCATTTATCCTTTGTTTTCTCACATGAATATTTCTTCTTTACGTGTTCCAACCTTCCCTCACTATCACACGTCAACTTATTCCTTTTTCATAGAACTGCTACTTTAGTTCTTGTCAAGTGACAACAAGGAATTTTAGCTACAAACCAAGCATTAATAACATCGTATAGGGTAGCTCAACAACCAGATTAATGAGGTATGACACCCATGTTCACCATGAAAACAAAGTACCATTGGAAAGCAAACTAATATGGTTTCCCATACCTCCATATAGGAAATTAATGAAAGATGTCAGTTGGTAGCTCCTTTTCTATATATATGTAATTTCCCCTTCATTTGGGTGGGAGATATTCTAGAATGTAAAATAACTCTACCAAAATTGTTCTAGTACTTTTGTGAGCTGCATGCCTCAAACTTATGAATTTTGTAAAGGATTTTTTGCCTTGTGCTTATATTGTAATGGATTGTAAATCATTTTAAGCAATAAAAATTGTGTTTTGTGGATTTTATTGCCTTAGATAGAGTTGTATTGTGTCATTTTCCTTTCATTGCATTTTCAGGTATATTATGCATGTTATATTCTTTTACAAGATCTAAATTCATTGTGCTCCACAAAAATGGAGGTTTGAATGTATTCTTTAGACTATGGCACTTTTTCTACCCTCTTCTACCTCATTTCCTTCCATTTTAACTCACTAAGGATATCTCCTTCCCATTTTCTTGGTGTTATCACCCCCCTTAGTTTAGAACTCCCCTTTTATGCATCTCTTTCTCCCCTATTCCCCTGGAAAATCTAGGTTAGTGTTAGGATAGTTACCTTTACCTTTCTAGGAGTAGTTTTAGCATTAGAATAGGTAAAGGAACCAACCTTCTCTGGAGGTTTGTCTTAATTGTGAGGATCCAACACCTTGAGACAATCACATGTTAGTCAAAAGTATGGTTTTGTGATGTATAAATTATAGGGTTCTATTTTTATGACATAAATTTTTTGGCACACCCCGTGGGATAGAATTCAATATTTTCATTTTTTTTATCAAGATTGGGTATGTGTCTTGGTGAATTTACAGCCTTTTGAGGCTTTGTAGAAACACATATAGAAATTATTTCAGTCAAATCCAGTGGTTTCAGCTGCCCAAGTTTATAAATTTCATGAGAAGAGTGCAAACCCAGTCTAGAATAAGAGAAGAAGGTATCTTTGAATACTTACAGTTATCTCTAGACAAAGAAAGGAGAGGAAGAAGAGTACAAAGATCTTCATCTCCACCAAATAGAACATTATCCACACCTCCACCTAGTAGACCTTTTCTTTAATTGACTAGGGTTCTTAGGCCACTCAGGATGGCTCATTAATAACCTCCAAATCAGCCACCTCCAAACCCTTATGAAAATTTCACGGGTAGCAGTCCACTTGCCGTTAATGCACAAAATCTGATCCTGATAGCACCATTAAAGAATATCACATACTTCACTGGAGAAAATCACACAAATCCCATCAAACACATTCAATACATTGCAAATGTTTGTGCCATACATGAGATTGTAGAGATGGATGTTGCGATCAATTTATTGGATTCTTCTTTTAAAGGAAAAGCATTGCAATGGTTTAGAGGCTTGGGAGAAGGATCAATTCAGAATTAGGATCAATTGTACACAAATATCTATGGCCAATTTGGAGAGAGGGATGAAAACTTATCCCGTTTGGAGAAAATGACTATAATTAAAAGGGCACCAACTGAGAAAATGATAGACTTCAATTCCAGATTCCAAAGAACATGGTAGAGGATCCCAATTATGGTCAGACCAATAGTTGAAGGTGTATTTATCTATTTTCTTAAAGCTCTAAATTTTGATATATCTTTTATGATACAATATATGGGACGAATAACCCAACCAGATGCCTGTTTCATACCCATTAAAGCTAAGAATTACCTAAATCAAGCTGATAAACTTGCACCTAGGCCATCTATGCCTCTCCATCTAGATATGGGGAATACTAATCCCAATCAAACACCTACAATAACCCCCATCAATGCTCTACGAAATAAGATTTCAAATGAATCTTGCACTTCTTCTTCTATGCCTTCAAATGAACTCTAGGAAGTTATGAAACAATTGCAAAACTTAGGAAACAAGTTGGTAACTCTTAATAAGGAAAAATATATAATTTCTATACCTTATCAGCCTTAGTTCCAACCCAATAAACCTATATATCATCCAAAAAATCCACCTATCAAAGCTACTAACCAAAACAAAGGACAACCCCAAGTTACTAAGCCATTCCAAGCATATAACCCTAGTGCAGCTTCAACATCTAGGGCCTTGGTTCCAAATCAAAACAACATAGCATGATAATATGAATGGTGTTTCCCATGTAGCCAACAACACAATCAGGCAACATGTTTTAATGGTGCTTTAAATCAAGCATTGATGGTGACTAAGGTAGGTCTTCCTCAAGAACCAAACCCTAAATAAAGTCAGTAGTAGGTAGCTAATTATGAATCACCTCCAAATGAGACAAAAATTATGAATTTTTGAGTTGAGGATTTATTTGGGATAAATCAGTCCCCTTTTAAAGTGTGGCAACCAACATGAGGTCTAAGAAGAGTAATATAGAGGAAGGGAAGTCATCTAATCCAAGTACTTATCATCCTTCTATCACACTTCGGGGTATTAGTAATCCATGTGTGACCCCAAACATTCAAAATAAGCCCAAAGTGCCTTTTAAGCCAACTTTGGTACTAGTTGCAGTAGCCCATGTGTAAGAGAAATTCATGCCAAGTAAGGGGAAGAAAAAGGATAATCCATCTCCTTTTAACATTATTGATCAAATGAAGAAGACCAATGTAAGCATTTCTATGTGGGAATCATTGAAAAATTTGGGCCAAAGGGATTTGTTACAAGAAACCATGGCAAATTGGTCAGCATCAAATGAGTTTTCCAAGACTCAAGAGAAGGTGCTCACTAATGTAGCTCTAAAAGAAGGAGTTCATGAAGGTCAATAATGTAAAAACATGAAGCCTCCTCCATTCTATATATATTTGATTGTTGGGAAAAACCTTGTACATAATTACATGATTGACTTAAGGGCTAGCAGTTCAATAATGCCAAAATAGATTTCAGATTAGTTGGGCTTGAAATATGACCTGGAAAGGAGTGGTATGGTTAGATGGGATAACAATGGGAAATGTTGGGATCATAAAAGTTTTAAACCTCACATTTTATGCATGTCCTAATGTCACAGTTCAATAGTATATATCATTGATTGACTCACCACCACTCTTTGTATTGTTCTTGTTAAGATACTTCACCACAAAAAATGGAGGTTGCTTATCAATTGATTGGTCACATATTCTCTTCATAACAAGGCATAGAGCTAAGGCTACAATTCGGTTTGAACCTACTACAAATTTCCATATTAAGTGTCATGTGCTAAGCCCAATCAATGTAAATTGCTCATCCTTTGATCAAGAGGATTTCCCAAACAATTAGAAATTAGATACTAAAGTTAGGGGCATACCGAATTTGACTCTTGATGAATGGAAAAAAAAATACATGGATATGATCCATACACGGAAATAAATGAGGTTAAGTTGAGAGTTTATTATTTACACAAGGAAAACACACCTCTTCATAGACTCACCAAACCAGATGATAAGGGTGATAATAGAGTATGGAAGCTATTATTTGATGGATCAATGAGTAGGCTAGGAACTTGAGGAGGGGAAATGATTTTATCACCACAAGATATGAAGTACTACTCAACTTTCTATTTTCATTTTACTTGTTCAAAAAATATAGCTATGTATGAATCTTTGATACATGGATTGAATTGGAAAAGAAAGAGGAGTATAAAAAACTTATAATTTTTTGGGGATAGTGAGTTAATTATCAACCAATTTAGGGAAAAGCATGCTTCTAAGAATGATCTTCTTGAATCCTACAAGCATCAGGTATGGGATCAAATTGATGTTTTTGGTGTGTTCAATATTCAAGCCATACCAAGGAAGAAGAATGAGGCTATGGATAGTCTTGCGGCAGTAGGGGCAATTTTTGATGTTGTTGAAAGTATCGAGAGAGATTAGAATCAACCTCATATCAAATAAAAGTTAGAAAGTATTTGAAAGTGATCAGCAGATCATAAATTTTCTCCAAGAAGAAGTTGAGTTCTCCTCAAGAAATCGGGACATATTGGAGTATCAGTATGGTTATCAAGTGGTCCAGTTGAATATAAACAAGTTATCAAAAGTCCTAGTGACTCTTGAATTCATCTTCAATCCAAATAACCAGTTTTAGAAGGAGAAAGCCAAAATTCAAGTCAAAATTGAAGATTCGGAACCAATTTGAGTTGGAGAGGGTAAGGTACTCCAAATCAGTAAGGTGAGTACTCAACAAGATAAATATGATTTTACACAACTCTGTCAAGAATTTCCAAATTTCTTTTCCTAGAATTATAAATATTTGAGAGGTTTCAATCCAAAATTAGCACAACATACTTTAGTTGGATCTAAAATCCAAGCCTATCAGACAGAAAAAAATACTGGTGAATCCTCACATCGAACCTACTATGAGAAAAGAGCTGAATAAGCTCATAGAGGAAAGCATCATCTTTTCAATCAATAAATCTCCATGGATAACGAATCTGGTGCCAGTTAGGAAGAAAAACTAAGAAATCAAGTTATGTGTGGATTTCTGAGACTTAAGTAGGGCCTCTCTCAAAGACCACTATCCACTTCCTTCAATGGAGAAAATATTGCAAGAAGTAGTTGGATAAAAAAGGTTTTCACTTTTAGACAACTATTCGGGCTACAATCAAATCATGGTGAAAGAGGAAGACCAATTCAAGACAACCTTCACTATGAAGTGGGTCACATATGCTTATAGGAAGCTGCCATTTGGACTGTCAAATTTTAGAACCACTTTCTAAAGGGAAATGGATATGGAATTCAAAGGGATAATCCATAAGAGAGTTCTTGTGTATCTAAATGACATTATTATTTTCTCCAAGTACGTAACAAGTCACCTCTTTCACCTCAGACAATTATTCCAAAGATGTAAGATATTTGGAGTGCCTATGAATTTGAAAAAGTGCATATTCTTAGTTCATGAAGGTAAGCTCTTAGGCCAAAGGAGGGGTTGGTAATTGATCCAGAATGAGTTGAAGCTATTTGGGAATTTCCATTGCCAAGTCATAAGAAGGATCTCCAAATTTTTTTGGGGAAAATTAATTTTGTTAGGAGATTTGTTCCTACATTTTCCCATCTTGTCAAACCATTGAAACTGATGATAAAAAAGAATAGGGTTTTCAAATGGAATATTGAAGGAAAATAAATATTTGAAGCCATAAAGCAGGACATTGTGAAGGCTCCAACCCTCATTAATCCTTATTACTTGAAGGACTTTAGTTTATATGATTTTATAGGCACAGATACAATATCTTCCATATTGGTAGAACCAAACCAAGAAGAACTAGAGTAGCCTATTGCATTCTTGAGCCAAGTCTTTAGGATTATGAGGTGAGATATTCATTCATCGAGAAGCATGTGCTTGATGTGATTAGAATTTTAAAGAAATTCAGGCATCTAGTGTCAAACATCAAAATTCTTCTATTAGTTTCACATGTTGGCGTAAAATATTTTCTTTTGAACAAGGACCTTAATGAAAAGAGAGATGGTTGGATAAATAAGGTCATGGAGTATGATTTTGATATAAATGTGACCAAATTAGTTAGGGGGAAAGGGTTATGTGATCAACTAGCTTCCACCCAACATGTTGAATCAGGAGAGAAGGCATAATTTGTTATGGTGTCACTAGATAATCAATAATAGGTTATAGGTAGCATACCCACTCCTTATTGGACTCAGGATATTGCATATATCCTTCAAATAGGTCAAATTCCTCAAGGATTGAGTAATTCCAAAAGGAGTTATTTCAGATTTCATTGCATCCTAGATGTACTTGTATATAATATTTTATTCAAAAGGGATGTGAATGGTGTCCTCCTAAGGTGCATCAAGACAGATAAGATAGAGAGGGTATTACACGAGTTCCTTGGTGGAGAGGTAGGTGGTCACTTTTCCCCAAAAGTAACAAATGTTAGAATTATGAGGGTTGGTTATTACTCAGCTAATATTTTCAATGATTGTTACTCATGGATCAAGAAATACAAGAAGTTTTCCTTATTCATAGGTAAAGAGAAGAAAGCATCACTCCCATTCCATCCTATCTCAGTTAAATAACCATTCATGCAATGGGGACTAGATTTTATTGGGATGATCAATCCAAACTCCATCCTAGGTCACAAATGGATTCTTACAGCCACAGACTACTTCACTAAGTCGATAGAAGTAGTTACACTTAAGAAATAAAATAAAGCTAGCATTTTGGATTTTTACAAAGTTATTGCAACAAGGTTTGGTGTTCCCTCCATTATAATATCAGATAATTCCTTAAATTTAATTGGAGAAAAGATATATAATTAGTGTATTAGAAATGAAATATATTTGAGCACTTCTTCTAATTACTACCCCCAGGGTAATGGGAAAGAAGAGTCCACTAGAAAAAATCTTCTCAAGATTATAAGAAGAACCCTAGATGAGAATCAGAGGACTTGGCATACCAAATTGAAATCAGCCTTGTGGGCTGATAGAATTACTCCCAAGAAGTCAACTGTTTATTCCCATTTCAAGTTGGTTTATGGAGGGGAAGCAAGGCTGCTAATATCCCTTGAATTACCATCTTTGGATATTATAAAGTAGTTGGATTTTTTTGAGTTTCCAACTATGGAAGTTAGGTATTCAAAACTCATGGAGCTAGAAGAGATAAGAAACTAGGCCATGAAAATAATGGAGAAGGACCAAGCTCAAATCAAGATGAGCTTTGATAGAAAGGAAAAACATAAAAATTTTGAAGAAGGAGACTTGGTTCTGAAATGGGATGTAGATAGAGCCAAACCAGGAAGGAAATCCAAGTTTTATGCAATATGAAGTGGCCCTTACTTGATTTCATGGCACAAAGAAAATAATGCTTTCCAATTGACAAATTTGGATGGAGAAGAATCACATATTCTAGTAAATGGCATCTATCTCAAGCATTATTATTGATGGGAGTATCTTCCTTGTACATATTATCTTAGATTTTGTAATTCCTCCAAGTGCTTCCAGTATATTATTTTTTTGTAGTTAGGCTTGCTTTCATATAAGTGTTTGTGCACTCTTTGCATGTTCCATTTGGGATGTGTATGATTTTTTTATTTGTACATAGTTGTGCTTTGTTACAGTTACACTTTCCAGTTTCAGGATAGGACTTGTGATGAAATAGCATACGAACAATGTTTCATACATTTAAGAGGTTTTAGGCATCATATCAGTTTCAACAATCAGAATGATTCCATGCCAAATGGATGTAAAACCACTGGTCTTTCTGATCTAGTAGGAAGATCACCCCACAAGTTGCCAAATTTTTATCCATATTTCTCCCCTTTCAAAATAGATTAACCTACAGGTCTTGGAATTGATAGTTAATGGGGAGAAATTTATAGGGTATCTTGCGGTGAGCTTGCAAGCAATGGTGAAGATTTGGGGCTGGGTTCATTTTAATGGTCGAGCTAGTAAAATGTATGGATTTTCACCTCATTAACGCACATCAACCGTCTTATAAATGTGCATCAATACCCATTTTTTGTCGCACATCAACTACTTCTACTAACACATGTCACCACCCATCCCCTATTGTGCAACAACATTCCTTATTATTTGTGACAATTCTACCTCTTTATCACACATCATTATTCCTTCCCCATCATTTACCCTTTGTTTTCACACGTTAGCATTCCTTCTTAACACATGTCAACCTTCCCTCATTTTTGCGTGACAAAATTTCTCCTTGTTGTGGAATAACTCATTCCTTTGTCGACAAACTATTACTTTGGTTCTTATCAGGCATCAGTTGGTAGTTCTTGTTAGGTGTCAATAAGGAATGTCATCTATGGACCAAGCATTAATAACATAATATAGGGTAGATCAATAACCAAATTAATGAGGTATGACACCCATGTTCACCATGCAAATAAACTACCATTGGAAAGCTAACTGATATGATTACCCATACCTCTATATGGGTAATTAATGAAAGATGTCAGTTGATAGCTCCTTTTCTCTATATATATGTAATTTCCCCTTCATTTGGGGGGAAGAGACATTTTGGAATGTAAAATAACTCCGCTAAAATTGTTCTAGCATTTTTATGAGTTGTAGGCCTCAAAATTATGCATTTTGTAAAGGATTCTTGCCTTATGCTTATATTGTAATGGATTGTGCATCATTTTAAGCAATAAAATTGGTGTTTTGTGGATTTTATTTCCCTAGCTTGAGTTGTATTGTGTCCTTTTCCTTTCACTTTGATTTCAGGTATAGTGTGCATCCTATATTCTTTTGCAAGATCTAAATTCATTGTGCTCCACGAAATTAGAGGTTTGAATGCATTCTTTTGACTATAGCACTTTTTCTTCCCTCTTATACCTCATTTCCTTCCATTTTCACTCACTAAGGATATCCCCATCCCCTTTCCTTCATATTATCACCTCCCTTAGTTTAGGACTCCCCTTTTATGCATCTATTTCTTCCATGGTCCCTTGGAAAATATAGGTTAGTGTCAGGATAGTTGAATTTCCTTTTCTATGAGTAGTTCTATAATTAGAATAGGTAGAGGAACCCACCTTCTCTAGAGGTTTGTAGTAATTACGAGGGTCCCACACCTTGAGAAAATCCCCTATTAGTCAAAAGTAGGGTTTTTTAATGTACAAATCCTAGGGTACTACTTTTCTAACATAACACCTACCTCTGTAACCCAAGAACCCACTTAGGAAAAATCCAATAACAATTTACAAATTGATTATTTAGTTTCTTTTTTCTTCATATAACTAATCATGATCCCTTACTAGCTCAAATCATCTACAAATTCATATAACTCTCTTATTCTTATTTCAACACCTTTTTCACATGTTTTTCCTTCTAAAATTGTCTCACAAAATCAACTTGCTCATGGTTATGTATTCTATGCTATCTCACTCTTTTAACAAATTATATTCAGTCAATTTCTCATGCTCCTACATCATATACAGTCATTATTTATTGGTTACAACACTCCTACAAATATCCTCTCATTGTATTTTCAATATTTCTTATAAGGACTAGGTTACTCAGACATTCAATTCAACAACCTTCACTATTTTTATGCCTTGATTACTTTTAGACCCACCATTCACCTTTTTACTGGTTTTCACTTGTTCACCCTATGTCTAAGTCTTAATTATTTCTTGGCATTCATGTCTTTCTACTTCTTGTGTTCACTATTTCTCTGCATTCATTCTTAATGTTTTATGCACCTTTCTCTATATATAGAATCATACTCTCCTTTTTTACTTTTACATATATGTCACTTATCAATATATTGTTATCTCTATTTTCTACATGTAAGGAGTTCGAACAATAAAAAATATAAACTAACCTCTTCAAATTCTCAAAATTTTGCTCAACTTCATTTGTCTCTTTTTAAAAAATATTCACATTCTTTCCTTTTAGAGTTTTGATTTTTCTTGACCAATGGTAGGATATCCATATTCCTAATCGAGCTAGATGAGGTGATCATGGGGATTTAAATGATCAATTAATCTTCAATTCCTTAATAGTCTCTTGACCTCCATGCATCAGAATTTAATTTGTAAGCCTTCATAGATAACAGCTAATCTTTTTGTTTAATCTTGAAAGGCATGTTAGAGGTGTGAATTTTATTGTGTATTTTCACTTACCATTTTCCAAACATTGATCCACTTTGAGGTGAATTTCACTTTGTACAAATCTCCACTCATACATTCAACTCTTTGAGCTTGGTTCAAGCTTGAGACTAAACTTTCTTGCAAGAGGAAACTGTTAATGACCCCGTTATAGTATAAGCTTGAATATTGATCACATGTGTGAAGAAATTAAGAAATCCCTCTCCTTGTGGATTTTTTATCCTTTGAACAACTTGTTTATTCAATCAATGGATCCCTTGCTTCGAGGACTATTTTTTATCAACAAGACAAAATCTTTAATATTAGAAACCATGATTGATCATACATATAAGACATTTTGTTGTTGATTGGAGTCTTTTCAAAAAAAGATAACATTTCTTATAGATTTTTATACCCCTATCACACTTGAATCACCAAAAATAATGAGCTCCCTTCATTACTTTTTCAAGAAATGACCAATAATTTTCTATACACTATCAATACTATGAAGAAACACGACTTCAAATATTTTTGCTAAATACTACTCTCTCCATACTTAATGAAATGCTTTCTAACTTTTTTCACATGAATTATAATTCCCTCACATAGATAATTACCAAATTTCATGAGGTTTGGTTGGATAATAAGAAATATTCAAGAAAAAACATCTTTGAGAAACCCTAGGATAGGGTTTTGTCTTAGTCATGCCCGAGAGATGAGAAATTTAACTATTTTCCCCTATACATAATGAAATTGAAATTTTCAAGGTTTTGAGAGTAATTCATATCCTCCTCCAAATGTTCAATCATTTTTGTATCATGAAGGTCCTGTTATCAAAAATCTACATAACCCCTCGATTTATCCTCTAAGTGTGGGCAATCAGTGTAATTTTCTATCATGGGACCATCTCTCAAGTTGTGGTAATTGTTAACTTGAGATGGTCCTTCAGATAAGTCCAAATTCCTCTTCCTAATCCTACTACTAAACTACTTCTAATGCAAGAAAAAAACCTAACTACACCTATTGTAATAATTCCAAGGAGATAGGGAGAGAGAGAGTGCATAAAAGGGAAATCCTACACTAAGGGGGTGGTGATATCACTAAGAAAAGGGGTGAGATACTCTTCTAAGGGAGGAAGAGAAGGAATATGGAGCTGGGAGAGGCCAAACTAGATATGACACTAACCCAAATCCCCTCTCGCCATAAAATCTCCACAAAGCATAACCTCATAAACCTTCAAGTGAGAAATATATGCACAAAATATAATAACACAATGGAGAGGAAAGATAAACACAATAAAAATGAGATAGGGTTGAATAAAAACCATAAAAAATGATTTGTATTTCCTTAAAACATGCACAAACCATTGCATATGATGCACAAAGGTATAAATATGCTGTAAATTTTTTTAGGGTTTCCCCAACTCCCAAAATGTCTCTCTAAAAATGAGGGGTTCTATTACATTATATAGGAAATTTTCAAACCTACCCTCACTAAATAGGTATGGGAACCCATATAAATTTTCTTCCCAAGGGTACTTTTATCAGATGAAGACATGGGCATCATACCTCATTAAATAGGGTTGTTGAGATGCCATTTACCCACCTACCTTCACCTTTCCTGGGACTCGTAAGATGTTTGACCATGTGACCCATCTAACCTCACCATACAACAACTAGGTCATCCAACCACATGACCCATGTAACCCTTTGTGTCACCTAACCACAACCATCACACATGGGGGGTTGGACATCATCTAACCTATAGGTTGTACATTTTTTTATAGTGGATGCCCAAACTGATGGTCGCCATTTCTATAACATGAGACATCCAACCTAGGAGGGTTAGATGTTGTCTAACCTTGTCATATGCTGCTGACCCATCTAATAATTCACCATCCATCCCAACCATCAAACCCAACCGACCAACTTGGTTGAAAAACCAAAGGGGTTGGATGATTGTCTCTCTTTTGTCCATCCCATATAATTTGGGATAACAATATGGTAGCCTCTCAGAGACATCTTCCTAGTAGATGAAGAGACTAGTAGCATTGAAGCATCCATTAGGCATGGAGTGAATCCTAACCTTAAATACTAATCTATTCCTTTTGAAAACATATCTCTTAGACTTGTGTGATCTTAACATCGAACCGAAAACACCTTGGCCTACTCTTAAATATGATTTTGGAATTTTTTGATTAAATTGTAACTGCTCCCAAAACTAGTAATTTGACCAAGGAAAGCACACAAAGAACTCTAGACTTACAGCTAATTTTTTGGGGCTGAAAATATGTACTTTGAAAACCACACCAAAATTTTATTTCCACTATTAACACTGCCACTTCTGAAATAAATTATTCAAGAGAAAAAATGAAGATAAAAACTATGTACAAAGGATAAAATCATACATACCCCAAGTGAAGTATGCAGAGTGTGCACAAGCACTTCTTCTACTGAAAGATAAATAAATCCTACAAAAATCAGGGAGAAGTAGCTTCCCTTCTTTAAAAAATGTGGCCATGAAATTAATTTTACAATAAACATGGCCTACAACAAGATTGGAAAATTTTCTTCCACCCTTCCATCAAAAGTATCAATAAAAATAATGAATACCTCCTTTATTTCTACATTTGGTTGGAGGTGTTGTAGTTGAACTTTGGTGCATTGAAGAACCTCCTCATGCTCTGTGGTGAGCATGACTGGTGGAAACTATATTTTTGGCTCCAACCTAGCCAAATACCTGATTAGGCATGAAAACTTGGGAACCAATAGACTTATCCTCATGATATGCCCATCTCTTTGTTTCTTGGCCCCAAAACTAAGGCTCTCGTGCAAAACTTCTTCCTAAAAATGGTTTTTTACAGGTTGATCCATTTTTTTTTGCCTTAAAAAATAACTCTATTTCCAACTTGGTGGTTATTAGAATTTCGTGGGTCTCGTCACTCCCTAGTCCATCATGATATTCCTATAAATGTGTAGTCATTTCTACACAAGGAAAGTAATGAGGATCATTGCATTCCATAGGAACATCCTGCTCCCCTTGTAATTTCTTCTCCTTGAGGCCTTAGGTGTTAATAATGTTTAAAAATAATTTCTCCTTCCAATCCTTGCCATTTTGAGATTCTTTCTCAGATTCCTTCTTTTCTTGTTGGTTCAACTCCCTCTTTGAGACATTTTGAATCTCCTCATCCTCCTAATCTAAATCAAACTAGTCACCTATTGATACAAAATTTTCATCCTTGGCAAGACTGGTCAATGGAGAGGTGTAAGAAAGAGGCTATTTCTTTATCTCTTATTTAGGCTGAGGTGTTTGATGTTCAAGGGATCTGATTTGATCACTTGGAGAAGCCAAATGATCCTTTAGAACATAACCCCTATTCTGCTGATATGTTGCCTCCAAAATGGCTGCATGATTTTGCCTAAAGCCTTCCTGTTTGGGGGACTGTATGGGCATATACCTCTCTTTGACAACATAAAATTTCTCTCTCTACCAACCTTGTAGGATAACTTGGTTTAGTGATAGTTGGGTAGAACGTAGGGATAACATATGAAATACCACAACTCCTAGGGACATTGGTGTATGTCTTAGGAATGTTGGTTAGTGCCTTAGGTGGAGATAGGAGGGATCTTTGTGAAGCTTGGGGAATTATATGGGCATAAAAATCTTGTGAGACATCAAATTAAGGATAAGGAAGTGAAGGAGCTTCCTGATTTTGGCAAGGAATGATGGATTTTTCTTAGTCTACACATGGGGAAGGAAGATCTTGAGGTTGTGGGGGAGGGACTACAACATCATGGATGGATTTTATTTTATTTTCCTAAACCAATATCTTCTTAGCTTGGGATTTAATGGAAAATATTGAGGAATATTTCTACCTCTAGAGACTAAATCAATACAACTAATTTAGTGTCAAAGGACCTTAAATAATACAAGAATTCCATACCTTACAGGGGTATGGATTATTTTGGAATTTGGTGCTAGGTCCTTGTGAATTTGAGGTTAAAATCTAGAATGGATTCTATTGAATCCCATTATATTTTGCTGAGGTATTCCATGAGAAAAATAACATCTACATCCTCCTTGAACTGGTTGTACAATTATTCCCCCAAGTGATTCCATGTGGAAACGGATTGTGGAACAAAACTGTTGTACCAATATTTTTCTTTTCCTTGAGAGATGCAACCAGAAGTCTAAGGAAAACGTTCTCCTCCATGATGGTGTGAATAACACAATGGTTGGAAACATCATGAATTTTATCTATAGGGGATTAATCTCCATTTCCATAGAAGAGGGGAAGAGTTTTAAACGTCACCTTAGGGATAACATCCCATTGTTACAAGTGAAGAGGAATGGAAATGAAATGAGGGAATGGAAAATATCCTTGGATAGCCATGACTGGAGTGGAAACATTAAAAACTAGTCTACAACAAGAGATAATGGGCTACTTGAATTGGTGGAGTCACCATATATGCTTGAAAGTGCCTCCAAAGGCTGAAACAGTCACCAAGATCACACTAACTTAATGAAGTGAAGTGGTAAGGTGCTTCAAACATGTCCCATCGGGTGTGCCAAAACTGTTATCACAAAATTACAACACCCCCTGATTTTTCATCTAAGTGTGGGGAAATTAGCATAATTTTCTAACATATGACCATATCTCAGGATGTGGGACTTGTGAACATGAGATAGTCATCCAGAGAAGGCAAGTTTGCTCTTCCTAATCATACTATTAAACTACTCCTACTACAAAAAAAACACCTAACCTCACCTATCCTAACGAATCCAAGGAGACAGGGAGAGAGAGAGAGTGAATAAAAGAGAAATACTACACTAAGGGGGTGGTGATAGCACTAAGAAAATGGGTGAGATACTCTACTGAGGGAGGAAGATAATGAAGATGGAGTTGGGAGAGGCTAGACCCAATATGACACTAACAAAAATCCCCACTTGCCATCAAATCTCAATGAAGCATAACCTCATAAAATTATAAGTGAGAAATATATGCACAAAGTACAATAACATAATGGAGAGGTAAGATAAATACACTAAAAATGATCTAGGGTTGAAGAAAAACCAAAAAACATAATTTTTTATCACCTTAAACATGCACAAACATTTACATATGATGCTCAAAGGCATAAATATGCTTTCTAGGTGCAGGAGAAGTCTTAAAACTCATTGGAGTTGAGGACAAATTCCACTAGGATTTCCCCTACTACCAGAATGCATCTCTAAAAAATGAGTGGGTTGGTTACACTATATAGGATTTTTTTTAACCTACCCTCATTAAAGATGTATGCACACCCATGAAAATTCACTTCCTAAGGGTAATTCTATCAGATGAAGAAATGGGTTTTGTATCACATTAAATATAGTTGTTGAGTTTCCATTCATCCACCTGCATTTGCCTTTCCTAGGACTCGTAATCCATCGAACCATGTGACCCATCTGACCTCATTGCATAATAGCTAGGCCATCCAACCACATGACACGTCTAACCTTATGCGTCACTTGACCTCAACCATCTAACCTAGGGGGGTTGGATGCCATTCAACATATAGGCTGTATAATTTTATGGTGGACTCCTAACCTAGTGGTCACCATTTTTATACCGTGGGCCGTCCAACCTAGGAGGGTTGGAAACTGTCTAACCTTGCCGTATATAGATGACATGTCACACCATTCATCTTCCATAATAGACAAACAACCCAGCCAACGAACCAAAGGGGTTGGATGCCCATCTCTCTTTCGTCCATCCCCTATCATCCAACCCAACCATCCAACTCATCTATCCAACTTGTCTTCCTACCCAGCTGTCCAACCAAGCCATCCAACCCAAATGTCTAACCCAGCCATGTTTTCTAACCTACTCACCCTAGATCCATGAAAGAATTACCCATCTTGCTTTGCAACTCAGTCATCATCCAAATCGATTCTAACTCAACAAACAACCCAACTAGCTCGGTTCTTTGTGGCTCGCTAGCTTGTTGAACATGAAGATAAACTTGGTCGAGCCATCTTGGGGTTTTTTCAATTTGATCCTTGGGGCTAAATTCAATGGTTATCCACATGTCCAAGAACTTGAATGGCTAATTCCGTTCATAGTTAGCTATCCAGATTAACCCAGGGGGGCTGAATTTGGGATAATAGGTCCATCATACATTCCCAACAATGAAGAAGAGAAGTTCTGAGTACTTTAGGAACATTACCTATGTTGCAACAATTATCACTAAACTAATATTTTATGCTTGAAACATGTGTGAGATGCATCATGGATGATGCCTAGTCTTCCCTTAAGAAATTTTCAATTTGTTACTTTTCATGGATCTTTTAGGTAAGCTTGTAGAATTTAAAGATATAGTCCTTTTTGAGAACTTCCAATAAAATAATTTGAAGAAAGAAGGGACTTGAGGGATTTTACCACTATCACACCCATGCAAACTCTACAAGGATATATTGATAAATTAGAAGATAGACCTTCTCATGTTATTCAAGAGATTGAAAGCAACAATTTATGAGGAAAACCTTTAGACATACCCTTATGTACAGTCTTCTTGTCAAACCAACTCAAGCCTAAGTTCTCTTGAAGATAGTTCACACCTCATCATTCCACTTTGAGAGTATTTAACATATCATTTTTCACCTGAGGAAGATAAAACCATCTCATGAACCTTGAATAAGTGAATGCACAATTTTTTGTTAAATAATTTCAAGCTTGTAGGCTTAAGAGCATGACTTCCCTAGAGCGAGCCTTGCACAACAAGAGCATGCTTTTACATTATAGTACACCATGAGAGCACTAGGATCATCATGTTGACTTATATAAAGTCTATTATGCTTTTGTGATAGTTTTTGTAGCTTGCACCAATGATTTAGAGTAGAAAGACTCAAATTTGATCACTCAACATAAGGAGCATCCCTTGAGAGAAATCAAACCCTTGCATAAAAATGCTCATAAAACAAATCCATTTCCCTAGAAAGAAATTGTAATAATTCATGATTGAAGTTATATTAAAATTTTTATTCTATTATTTATCCAAATAATCCCTCATATTTTTCATGATACCTAAGAATCCAGGTAGCTTGAAATACATTTTTCATAGAGAAAATTTTGGAAAAACTCAAATAACTCAAAATATCCATTACAGAATCTGATGAAATTTGACATGAATAACTAAAAGGCATCCGTCTACACCTTACATATGTTGGTAGTCCATAGGTTTTCCTATGAATATATTACCAATCCCATTCAAATAGAAGAAAATTATCAGTTCTCAAAGCCACTTTGTGTGCATTCTTGAAATTTAACACCAGGAGATAAAATGAACCTTTTATTTAGCTCAAACATGTTATATACATTATTCCTAGGTTTCTCCCATACTTACATGACCTTTATCTAACCTTGCTCTAACTTGTCACATCTCATTAGGCACCTGAAACTATCCTAAAAGGACACTACCAATCAACTTTCATGTCCTTGACTTCTTCACTTCACCAATAAACCCTTTTTTCCATCAACAACACTTGACATCAATGAAAACACCTCTGAAAATGAATGGTTTCACAAAAAATCCCCCTTTTTCATTGATGGAAACACCTTAAAAGCCTACAAAATTTGATGGAAAAAGCATTTCCATACTTGGTTTCTGACTGCAAAATATATATATCTCCCCCTTTGAAATCATTGATAAAGGGCTCTTGACCACTTGACATGAACCAATGACAGTTAAGGACAAGGAAACATGAGCAACAAGACTTATCTTTCCACAAGCTCCCCCTTGGATGATGTTTCTCTTTTTTCAGCTCATGTGTCTACCTTGAACTCCCCCTATGAACAAGTACTCTTCCTTTGTAGATGACTCTCCTGTCTCACCATGAGAAACATTTATTCTTGCAATAGAAACATGTTAACATTGTTAGAGGACTGATAATAACATGTCAATTCAACAATCATCATTTAGAAATAAATAAAGTGTCTTATGGAAACTAAACACCTAAAATCACTTGCATTGTGTGCTATATCAAGCTCCCCTTATTTTTAAAGAAAAAATTCAACCTTATTAGCATTCATACCATTGTCTCTAAGAACTGTAGATGTGTCTTAGTATTCACTTGATTATAAGGAACTTACTATTAAGCTAAAATTTGATTGATTTACCCATGAAATATAGTTCTATAAATGTATTACTCGTAAAATAAAGACTTAAGATCATTATTTAAGCTTTATCATCCCTATTACCATGCCAAAATATGCTTTTACAGGCCTTTTAAATCATGTAATCTACCTCCTCTAACCTTTTTAGGTCTTCATCTTTCTGAGTCATAATCATTGCTACTCATCAGCAAACACCCCAATTTTTTCATGTATAACTAAAAATATTCAATTAATTGAGGCATTAAACCTTTTCCATCATCTAGCGCTATGATCTTAGATGACTTTTTCAAAATTTTAGCTTTAAAATCCTTCATTTGACCATTTAAAACTGATTTTCCATCTCTGCCACCTAGGACTATGTAGACACATTCATGGACAACAAGGTACCAAAAATGGATTGATTTTTCTTATGTCACTTGAAAGAAAGATAAAAAAAAATTCAAATACATATTCAAACATTATGAAAACATCTTCAAGTAGTATTTATCACACACAACCCTTGTAGCAAAGAAGCATACACAACTCTTGATGCACTTACCTCCATTGAAATCTCAGGATTGATTTGAACATCTTCTTGCGAACATACTCACATCTAGGTCTCCTTGGTTTAATGAAAGACTGAAAATTATAAAATTACATGGTCATATCAAATAATACTTTCTTTTCAAAAGGATCTTTATCTTACGTCATAGTCTAGTAAGACTTTTTTGTTACATCCTTGTTTAACATACAATTTCTTTGAAAAGGATTTTCTTATAACAAGAAGCAAGGACATACTTAAATTTATCTTATAGAATATTTTATTTGCATGAAATGATTATTTATCAAGCTATAAAATTCACCTACCTTCTTTGTAGGCCACCTAGCTTGCAACTAGCGCCTAAAATTGACAAATATTATGGACCATGTTATAAGTTTTTTAAAATTCTTCCTTCATGAAAATTTTCAATATCCAATTCACGAAGCACAAATTTTTTTATAATCATAACCTTTTTATTAAAAAAAGGGGAGAGTCCATTGAAAATGGGGCCTACTATTACTCATCACGAGATTTGCAAGGTGTTACTTTGTCCTAATTTTTCACTTGTCTTAAGAAAATGTGAAACTTTGCCAAAGTTACACCAAATATTTTTCTTCACCACTTGGTATACTCCTTTGTTTTATCATTTCCCATTTGGGATAAAAGAAATAATACTTACAAAGTGCTATTAATTGATTGTATCCACTAATTTTGTACTCATTTACATTTGTCCTTCCTTGAGACTGGATGGTAAACGTTGAAAGTGTGTTGGTACGTATTTATATCTTGATATCCATGTTAAAGATTATTATTACAATTAGGTTGTCAATCATTGAATTCATTTGATTTGTTACACTACCCATATTATAACCATATAATTTTGATACTTACATCTTTTTTCCTTTGAGAAAATTGATCTAAGTCTCTAAGTTGTATTGTTACGTTGCTTGCATAAACAACAACTTCTTTTTATACTTAGACTTAGTTTTTATCCTTACATTTCCTTGAGTTTTCAAATGCATCGTTACTCTGTTCACATTGTGGTAACATCATTTTGATATTAAAATCTTGATTTTTCCATAAATCTTTATTATTGTGTCTAAATAGTGGTGTTTCACTTCTCACATTTGTAGCCTCTATTTTCAAGACTTGGAATTTGTTTGTGATTAAAACCGGTTTTAGTATATCTTATTAGGAGATCATGTCAACACCTTCTTAGTATTTTGGTATTGTTTATTTAAAATTTTACCTAAGTGGTGATATTGTGTTGTCACTATTTACACTAGAACTATACCTGAGAAATGTAGGGAGTAACTATTTTTGTAATTAGATCATAGTCTTGAACTTGATCATTATGTCCTAGATACTTGTTGCTACACGTACTTTAGCCAGTTTTTCATTCTTTATTAATTGGTGTCCTTAGTGCACATTACCTTTGTAATTATCCCAATTCTTTGATTGACATTCTTTGTGACAATTTGACATCATTACACTACTTTTTTTGTCCTAGTGTCAATTTTAATCAACCTTAGAAAAACCTAGTTCATTATGCCTCCTATGATTAGGATGGGGCATACAAAATTAGGGTCTAATCCCTTTGTTTTTTTCTAGGTTCATTGTAGTACATGTACACATTTTCAAACCTTAGTAAAAAAATTTCCTATTAAGCAACTCTTACATCAAATTAAACATTGAAAAAGTTTCCTTTGTATCCTTTGTGTTGCAAAATGTCTAAATTTTTTTCGTTGTGTTGCTTGAATTGAAATAGAACTTTCTTCACCGCAAAGGCATTCAATGACACTATCTCGGTCTAGGAATTTGTATCCAAAAATGCCAAAAATGACTGATTATCACATGGTTCCTTATATGTACGATAATAGGGAACCTAAGCTTTAACATTCCCATCAAAGGATGCTCATCATGGTTAAGCCACATTGGGTTCTTCATGCTAGAGAGCCCATTTAGTTACCCTTTTACCCACCTTCATCTCATAGTTGGTGGTTTGATTATGAGGCTTCTAATCCAAATTATTCTTTTGATTCTTTTGATTCCCCTTGGTCATTTGAATATTATAATATGAATTATTCCTCTGATTTGACTCCTAAGTTGTTGTCCTCCCTTTCCTCATAGGACCCCCTTTATAAGTCACCTCAACGAAATCATTTTCCTTTGAAGATCCAAGTGACTCCAAGTTCCTCCAATCAAACATCTAATGTGATTCTTGAGTCGCAATCCTCCCTTTCTTTGTAGGACCATATTTATCAATCATCCAACAAATTATTCCTTCTTTGAAAATTTGTGTGACATAAATTCCCTCTAGTCAATCATCTAAGTTGAGTCCTATGTCACAATCTATGGAATTTTTACATGATCCTCTTTGTTTCCCAACACTATGTTTTCTTCTAGGAAATCCAATATCAATCAATTTCAAATTTACATCGTATTCTACTCACGAGACATCTGAATCCAAATATTATTTTTCTCTTAAGTCACCATCTTCTAAATCTTCCACACTAGTTAGAACCCTTTCTTCTAATCAACCTACTATGGTTGAAGAAAAAAAACCTATACCAATCAATGTCTTTTAGAATGAATTAGAGATCAAAGAATTCATGAGGTTACATGATAACATTCATGTATAGGAACATGGGCAAGGACTCTCTTTAGACCATGATACATTCATGTATTGTGGGGAAGAGGATGATTCCTTTTATCAGGAAATAGAGGAAGACCCTAGAATCATCAAACTTGATCCACCTCTTATTCTTCCATCTTCACATTATTCATTGCGTGATGAACTTATTGGGCCTATCATTGATCCTTGACCTATCTTCTCATCACCCAATCATACTTTATCTATCACGATTCCATAATTACAATATTTCTTTGGGTCATCAGTTGGTAGCCCATCATATTCTTCTATATGTGGGCCACCGCATAGTATCCAATATTTATCTTCTATTTTGGGGTCACATCTTAGAAAACCTCTATCTTCTATTGGTGGTTCTTATCCAGGTATCCCTTTATATTATATTCTTGGGCCATGTCATAATATCCCATCATATTCTATATATGGGACACCTCCATGTTTTGGATATCACAAACATTGAGAGGGGGATGGATCAGTACAGATCAATTTTATCTACTTTAAAAACTTCTTACCTAGAAAGATAACTCAAAACATGAATACATTAAAGTGTATGCAAGAAGAAAAGTACACATGACACCAAATTTATAGTGAGAAACCCATAGAGGGACGAAACCCACTTGAAATAAAGTCATTTTATTAAGAACACCCATTCTTAATATATAATGATTTTTATTTTGGTTGATCACCTACTCAACCTGAGAAGCATCCACTTCAAATCCCTTTTAGCACCCACTGGAAGGTTGCAAAGCACCCACTAGGCTAGTTTAGTAAGCTACAACTTTAAAGGAGCTCCTACCTCTATAACCCAAACACCCACTTAGGAAAAATACAATTAAATGTACAAATTGATCATTTAGCTTTTTATTTCTTCATATAACTAATCATGATCCATTACTAGCTCAAATCATCTATAACTTCATATCACTCTCTTCTTCTTGTTTTAGCACCTTTTGCACATGCTTCTACTTTTGAAATTGTCTCACATAGTCAAATTTATCATGGTCATGTCTTCTCTATTGTCTCACTCTTTTAGCAACTTATATTCAGTCAATTTCTCATGCTCCTACATCTGATACAGTCATTATTTATTGGAACCAACACTCCTATAGATATCCTCTCACTGTCTTTTCAATATTTCTTGTAAGGACTAGGTTACTCCAACATTCAATTCAACAACCTTCACCAATTTTCTACCTTCACTACTTTTAGATCCACCATCGACCTATTTACTAGTTTTCACTTGTTCATCCTCTATCTTAATTCTTTCTTACCATTCATGTTTATCTGCTTCTTGTGTTCACTCTTTCTCTACATCCATTCTTAATGTTCTATGCACCCTTCTCTCTATATAGAACCATATTGTGCTTTTTTATTTTCATATATCTTTCACTTATCAATACACTTTTATCTCTATTTTCTATATTTAAGGATTTCTAACAATAAACAATATAGACTCATCTCTTCAACTTCTGAAACTTTTTATCAACTTTATTTGTCTCCTTTTTACAACTCTTCACATTCTTGCCTTTTATAATTTCAAATTTTCTTGACCAAGGGTAGCATTTCCATCTTCCTAATCAAGCTAGATGAGGTCATCATGGGGTTGTAACTGATTAATTATTCTTCAATTCCTTAATATTCTTTTGACCCCCATGAATTAGAATTTCATTTATAATCCTTCATAGTTATTAGTTGATCTTCTTGTTCAAGATTGAAAGGCATGATATAGATGTGAATTTTATTGTGTCTTTTCACTTACCATTTTCCAAACATTGATACACTTTAATGTTAACTTCAATTTGCACTAATCTCCTCTCATACATTAAACACTTTGAGCTTGGTTCAAGTTCGAGACTAAAATTTCTTGCATGAGGAAACTTTTAATGATCTTGTTACAATATAAGATTGAATACTGATCACCTGTGTGAAGCCATTGAGAAATATCACTGCTTTTGGCTTGTTTATCCTTTGAAGAACTTATTTATTCAATCAACAGATCCCTGGCTTTGAGGATTATTATTTATCAACAAGACAAAAGATTGAATATTGATAACCATGACTGATCATATAGATAAGGAATTCTGTTGTCAATTGGAATCTTTTCAAACCAATATAATAGTTCTTACAACTTTCTAGACCCTTATCACACTTGAATCACCAAAATCTCCAATCATGAATTTTTCAAGAAACGACCAAAAATTATCTATACTCTATCAATACTATGAAGAAACACGGTTTCAAATATTTTTTCTAAAGACTGTGCTCTCTATAATTAATGAAATGTTTTCAAACTTTTTGAAAGTAAATGATAATTGCCTCATAGAGATAATTCAAAAAATTTGTGAGGTTTAGTTAGATAAAAAGAAATATTCGAGAAAAAACATATTTGAGAAACCCTAGGATAGGGTTTTGTCTCAATCATGCCCGAGAGTTGAGAAATTTGACTATTTTCCTCTATACATAATGAAATTGAAAATTTCAAGGTTATGAGAGTTATTCCTATCCTCATCTAACTTTTTCAATCATTTTTACATCATGAAGGTTGATCATACATTCCTAACATGAAGAAGTGTATTTCTTAGTAATTTAGGAGCATTATCAGTTTTACAACAATTATGCTTGAAGCATGTCTGAGATGCATCATGGATGATGCCTAGTCTTCCCTTAAGACAGTTTCAATTTTTTACTTAACATGGATCTTTTAGGTAAGCTTGTAGACTTCAAAGATACAATTCATTTTGAGAACTTTCAATATAAGACTTTGAAGCAAGAAGGGACTTGAGGGATTTTACTACTATCACACCCATGAAAAATCTATAAGGATATATTGATAACTTCCAAGATATACCTTCTTATGTTATTCAAGAGCTTGAAAGAAATAATTTATTAGGAGAACCTACAAACATACCCTTTTATACAGTCTTCTTGTCAAACCAACTTAGGCCTAAGTGCTCTTAAAGATATTTCACACCTCATCATTCCACTTAGAGAGTCTTTGTTTAAAATTCAGAAATATTCTAAGTATTAGGCGCATTAATATAGGACATTGGAAGCGTGGGGAGATATAATAATATTAAAGTTCCCTAGCTCAGGACTTAGTTGTTTTGTGGATAAAGGCTATTTTTGGAGATACAGTGTGGAGCACATATAGAGATGAATACTTGCGCTACATGCTATGGTATTTTTGGAACGAGTGACAGATAAGTGCCATGCATAGTTTAAGCTAATAATAGGAGTTCTATTTGGAGTTAACTATAGGAAAAATATTGTTAGAACACTTGCATATTTTGCATACTATTGTAAAGGCATATGACTATTATTGTCATGTGACCTATTTTGAGAAGTGCATGGGTGGTGAAGGGAAATTCCACACCCCTATAAATATGTATTGACTTTTGTAGTTTGGTAAGTGGTGAATTATTGTAGAGTTGTTCTACTGGATTTGATGCTCACATGACTCTTTGAGATACTTTACAATGTAAGAAGCTTCTATGTTTTACAATAATTATAAAATGGAATATATTGGATCAATAATTGTATTAGAAATGACTAAATCTAGTTCTCATATGGTTAATCTTTTCATAGTTATTATTTAGTTTTTTTATCATGATTCTCTAAGATCTAGATCTGGATTTTACATTGTGGAATGTTTATGTCTACTTATGAATCTAAACATGTTTAAAAATAATCACACTAACATCTTGTACAAGCAACTCTAAAGAGGGACCTGGTACCTTTACACGCTTTGGGTGAGCACTCATCTTAGGCTGAGTGGTGTGCCAACACACCTGGGTTATTCACAGTAAATTCTAGGTTGCATCATTAGTTCCATTGTCAGGAACTCTTTTTTAGTTGTTTTAAGGATGTTTCATGATGAAGACATACTAGTTGACCACATAAAGTGTTGAGGAGTGGATAGAAGATTTGGAAGAAGAATACGCTCAAATATTCATCATTGGATCTAAGTTTGAATTGTGCACGTGGGTGGAGCAGAACTTGTATGACTGTTTATATAATATTTTCTCTATTATATTTCTGATAGAGAGATACTAGTGGCTCGTTGCTTATACATCTAAAAGGAATTAGGGGTTTCACACACTTGTCTTGATGTAGGAAGAATTTCAGGCCCTCTATGATGTTGATCTGATTTGGATGCACGCTTTGGACACTTGGTTTTTTGGTGTTCTAAATAGCTATATTTTGGAGTACTCAATTTCCACATATTCTTGTCCAGATGTAGATGAGTTCCAATTTTTACGTTATCCCAGGGAAACCTATTTGTAAGGAATTCCACTAATGATTAAGATCTTATTGGTAACCTTGAATTTAGAAGAGAAGATGATGGCTAGATAAACCCCACCATGTGAGGGGGTAGGGGAATGTTTGGTGAAAGATTGTAGACTAAGTGACAGAAAGGAAAAGAGAAGAAATGTGGCTTAAGTACAATGAGGTATGTGAGAGGGAGTTATGGAAGCATCGTAAAATTACATAAAATATCATGTTGAGGAGAGAGATGTCTTGTGAAGGATTTGGAAATCACGTAGAGGGTGTGGAGCTAGAGAATCTGGAACTCCCCCATTTGGGTAAGCATGAAACGTAACCCTCATTAGCATCTTATTAGAGTGCACTAAAAAATATGACATGGTCCATGAGCACGTATCTGAATCTACTTGATAACCTATCCCTTACACTTGGTTTTCTAGTTTCTAGTATAACCAGTAGTCAACAAGCTAGTTTGGGCAGTAGAATAACAAAAGTGAATCAAATAGACAATACATCTATGGTTGGGTAGAAGAATTCCTTGTTATTTTGAGGTACCTTTTCAAGCATGTCATCAGTGTAGAACTTAGGCACACAAAATTTTGAACTTACCTCTAGGAGTAGCACCACCTCGCAGATTGTAGGAGTTTAGTTTATTACCACTGTTGGGACATAGGGAAATACATCCCATGGTTCAATTTCAGATACATGTGGAGGATTAGAGGGCATATGTGGCTCTGGTTATAGTGGGTCTGGAGGTAAGGTAACACAGGGGATTCTAGATCTGGTGGGCATGGTCCTCACCAACCCTAAAATATTTACATGGAGATTTCACTTCATCTTCTAGAGTATAGGGGAATAGAATATTCTACTAAGAATGTGCACATGTGTGAAAACTGTAGCACACAAAAGGGATCAAAACTTCTAAGAACAAGGCAAGTAAGTTTATAACTATGTTGCAGGGATGCACACACTGTTGGTATAGGAAGTTTGACCTTGATCAGAATTGAGTAGATTATACAACATTATGGGATGTTTTCCTTAAGGAATTTTATATTATTGAGTTTGAGAAGAAGAGTATAAGCATGCTCAAGGATATTAATAAGAGAACTACTAAGAGTGTTTAGGAATATGATTCCCATTTCTAAACATTTTAGTCTAAACTTTTCATATGATATCCATACAAACTAGCATGCACAATGTTATTCGGAGGCTTGATCACACCTTTTAGGAGGGCACTGTCACATAAGACATATGGATCTACACGAAGTGCTTGAAGAAGTGTTACACATTGAGGTAATCATAATTATAAACACCTGAATGAACCCATTTCTGGAAAATCAGATTGTACGTATGGAAAAAAAGTTGGAGAAACTATCAGCCAATTCAGCACATGATACATGCACTAGGATTTAGTGTACAAATTGTGAAGTTTAGGGGCACACTAGGTAAAATTTTCCCTATAGGTCAATGCATTCATTATTGCTAGACTGTGAGATATGTCATTTAGACCATGATGTAAGTTGGTTCCCATTGTTACAACATGCGATAAGGAAGAACATATCTTGCTACTGTAAGATTTTTTGGTTGATAAATCACAATACCAAGGATTTTAGGTTGATTGATCAGATCCATAATGCCATCGAAATTGGTGTACAACAGATAGGAGTATCATATAACTATAAAGGTAAGAATGAGCACCATGATTGAGATCACACTCAAGGGTGCTATGATTAGAATGAAGGGAACTTTGAAGGAGGTCATTGTAGATGTCGAGGATGAGGTGAGTTTCCTTATGGAACATGTTATACTTGTGGATCTCCTAACTACTACAGGTGTGAATGCCCTTAGAATATTACTTGTTTTTTTTTTGGAAAGAATCATAACGATGAGGATTTCTAAGACTTATATGAGCATATTAGCAAGTAACATAAATAGTAGAAAAAGGGTGCATGGATGGTTAGAGCACAATGCACAATGGAAAATGAATGGATGCCAAAGTTAGCACTGAAACATGAGGTAGTACCTGTGAAGATTACTACACCCATTGAATCTATGCATGCTAGAGAAACATTGCAATAGAATCCTACCTTTACTAAGGAGGATGTTTTACATGCAAGATAACTAGATCCTACACATCAGAAGGTGGTTTATCAAGAGACCATAATGGTGTTAAAAAATCTACAGGGTGAAATACATTGTTTAAAGGAACAGTAATGGAAGTTTGAACAAAAGAAGGCAGCAGAGACAGTCCAGTCAGATGTTGATGATTTGAAAGAGGTGTACAATATGTTGTGCTAGGAGAATATTATTCCATTACTAGGGAATTGGTTAAAGGGAAACACTCCACGCATAGGTATCGAGAATAAACGGTAGATCCTACATGTTAATCTCCCCCATTGTAGCTTGGATTATGAAAAGGATATCACTCTGAATGTTGTTTTTGATGGGTGGATTTTTAGTAGTATATTGATTAACACATGCATAGAAGTTAATTTTCTTACTTTACATGCATGGGTAAAGATGGGAAGACCCTCGTTACAACCATCCTCTAATGTATTGTTCATTGAAAATTGAACTAAGGCCACTCCAATAGGGGTTTTAAAGGATGTATCCTTTACTATACAATGGGCCAAGTTCACTGGGGACTTTGAGCTTTTAGCACTTGAGGAATAAGATAGCTTCCCCACTCTACTTGGGTTCCCTTGGTGTTATGTAAATAATTATTATCTATGGTTCAATAAGGGGTATATAAGCTTCAAATACAATGAAGAAAAAGTTATTATCCCTTTGACATATGGGAAATCTGCACCTTATGTTGAACCTTTGAGTGAGGAAGACCTGAACATAATTTATTTACATGTCATTCGAGATATGGAAGTACTTGATCCATCTAAGGGATACGCTAGTGGGAAGATGCATAGTCTATTAGTGATACTACAAGTATTTCTTGTGATAATTGGGTGCATGGCATGTATGAAATGGTTGGGTGCGAAGTAAGAAGTGCATCTACACAAGGAGGTAGACCTCGTTGTATTTGGAGGATAGGTAACAACTTTGTAGCATGATACACTGGAGAAGGAGACCCTATGGTATTCCTATGCGCCATGGAGGAAAAATGGAATAATAAAGTAGACAAAAGAAATATGTTAGTGTATACCCCATTCGGGACAACATCAGGCTTGTCAAAGTTCACAGGGATAATCTTATAGAATGGAATGAAGTGAGAATTTCTCTAACAATTTAGTTTCTGAGGAGCAATGTGCCTACTCAAATTTTCACATATCATGGTAATCATTTTGTTGAGCACCATGTTCAGTAGTGTGAGAGACTCTAGATAGATGGGAAGGAAGTGTTACCACATTCACTATGGGTACACAAATTTTATTTCACTTTACAAGGTTGCACATGCACTTGGTACATTTATGCAGAGCTGCATAGGGAGAATGGAAATTGGCAAGACTTGACTATAGGAATGATCCAGAATTTTGACTACTTCTCCACTAAAACTTTGGTGAAAGAGGAATTATGGGTTATAGAGTGCTTGACTATGGGAGATAGTGCAAAGGTTGAAGAACTCATTTAGGAGTTATTTGGTGAGGTAGACCTAGGAATGTGTTTTGATGAAGTAGATGAGACAGATTTCAAACTACTTAAGTGCACTTGTCTTGAGAAAGATTAAAGAAAGATGGTCTACATAGTGGATGATGAAGAAGTAGAAAATCTATACATTGATCATTCAGAAGGTACACATGAGGTTTTAGATAGTGTGGATAAGAATACACACTATTATCATGAACCTATGAAGACCAAGAAAGTGAACATTGGCATGGATGCTGAGCTTAAGGAGGCCTTTTTTGGATATTATTGGTCTGATTCTAAAGTGGATAAGATAATTTAGTTACTACATGATTTCCAGGACTTATTTGCTATATGCTACCATGATTTAAAAGGAGTGCATGAATCTTTAGGTGATATGAAGATTAAGCTAAAGGAAGGTGCACACCTGGTTAGGAAGAGACCTTAAAGGATGAACCCTAACCTACATGTAAAAGTTAAAGAAGAAATTGAAAATATGTTGACATCTGGCATCATTAATCCCCTAAAAGAATCGGAGTGGGTTAGCCCCATGGTAATCAGTATAAAGAAAGATGGTCAGATTAGGATTTTTGTGGACTATAGGGAGCTAAATGTTGCATGTTTGATTGATCATTTTCCTACACCTTTCACCAAGGAAATATTAGAAGGTGTTGCAGGGCACAAAATTTACTCTTTTATAGATGGATTCTCTTGGTATCATTAGGTACTAATTGCTAAATAATATCAAGAGATAACAACATTCATGATTGACTGGGGGATTTTTTCATATACGGTGATGCCATTTGGTCTAAAGAATGTGCGTGCTATATTTTTACGCATTTTGGTTCAAGCATTATAGGATTTTATTCACAAATTCTTGAAGGTTTACCTGGATGATTAGACAGTATATGGGCTTGTCAAGGATCATTGTGACAACTTGAGCTTAATTTTTGAGAGGTTTAGATAGTTAAGCATCTCCTTAAACATCAAGAAGTGTTTATTTTCTACACCCTTTGGAACTCTACTAGGGAATATCATCTGTAAGGAGGGTTTGTTAGTAGATCCAACTAAGGTTGTAGTTATTGTAGGCCTCGAGTAGCCTACCTGTTAGAGTGAGGTGCATGGATTCTTGAGCCACACAGGGTATTGCAAAATATTTATCAAGGTATATGCTAAAATTATTACACCCTTGGAGGAGTTACTAAAAGGAAAAGAGACATTCTATTGGGGAGAACCACATCAACACACATTTTAAGCGTTGAAGGAGAGGCTTTCTACTGTGCCTATTCTGTGCTTTCCCTCATGGAACCAACCTTTTCATGTACATGTGGACACCTCTAGCATGTCCATTGGCTTGGTGTTAGTATAACCTAGAGAAGGAATTATAGATCATCTTATTTGTTTTGATATTAGAAAGTTGACTCCTATAGAACAAAACTATACAACTACAGAGTGTGAGGCCTTTCCGATGATCTACATGATGCAAAAGTTTAGATAGTACTTGCTAGCAATGCCTTTTTTGTTTTATACAAGTCATATGACATTGAAATACTTGGTAAATAATCCTATTTTACAAGGGTGCATATGTCGGTGGGTGTTATTATTCCAATAATTTGACTTCACAGTCGTGGTAAAACTTGATAAAATTAATTCTGGCCCAGACCACTTATCAAGAATTCAATCAAGAAAGGACATGTAGACAATTGAAGATACAATGTCGGATGCACAGTTATATAGGTTAAATCACGTGCCCTTGGAATTGGAGGATATTTTTGTCTTTCTATGTATAGGTATGGCGCTAAAAGGAATGAAAGCCTTAGATAAGAAACAACTTGCGATTTGCACCACACCTTTCGTGTTGGTAAGTGGTGACTTATAAAAACTAGGCCAAGATGAAGTATTGCATTGGTGTGTACTAGAACATGAGCACATAGATATCATGGAAGAGGTTCATAGTAGTATTATAGGTGGGAACTATGCAGGTGACTCTACCGCGAAAGATTCGACTTGTTCGTTTATGGTGGGAGACCCTATACAAGGATTGCAAAGACTATTATAAGGCATGTGATCATTGTCAGTGCATTGGAAAAATTGGGAAAATAGATGAAATGTATTTAAGGCCTATTACTAGTGAAAAACCATTTTAAAAATGGGCAATAGAATTTTTCGTTCCTATTTCCCTATCCGCGCGTAGAACTAGATCATGCTACATCATCACTTGTACAAATTATCTTACAAGGTGGGAAGAATCAACACCTACAAAGGACTACACGTCAGCTACAAGAGTAAGGTTCTTATGTGAAAATATTCTTACTAGGTATGGATGTCTGTTGATTCTGACAAGTGATATGGGTACACACTTCTTGAATGAGACAATCAGGATATTATTAGATGAATTTATAGTTACGCACCACAATACTACACCTTATCAACCTCAAGAAAATGGTACTTCTCAAGCATTCAACAAGATATTGAGCCAGACCTTGATGAAAATTTTTGATGTTGGAAGGAAAGATTGGGATGATAAAGTTTTTGTTGTACTTTGGTTATATAGAATAACCTACAAAAGGTTGAATAATGCAACACCCTTTCAGTTGGTGTTTGGAACAGAAGCATTTCTTCCTATGGAATTCATGTTACCTTTTTGTGTATTGCACGTGTGGGAGGTCTAGCTAATGAGAAAGAATTGGAAGAAATAATTGACAAGTTAATATAGCTAGATGAGAGGCGTGTCATAGCACATTGGAGTATGAAACAAGAAAAGGCTAGACAGAAGGCATGGTATGATAGACACATTAAGGATAAAAAGCTTGAGGTTGGGTAGATGGTACTTTTTTATTATTCAAATTTTCCGCACCACCCAGGAAATATTAAGGTGCATTGGTTGGGACCATATGTTATCACTCACATACTTGAATCAGGCGCTTGCGAATTAGAGGCACTTGATGGAACATGGTTACTCGGTTACTTTAATGGGATTATGTTGAATCCGTACTATAAATAAGCCTTATTGGTGTTTGTAATAAGGTAATATTGTCATTTAGATTATACTTCCTTTACTATATTTCATTTAATGTATTTCCTTCTTCATCTCTATGGTTTGTCAATTTAGTTCAGTGTTTTGTGTAATAAGCATGTTTTCATGTTAGAAGCTTATCACAATATAATTTTTTTATATGCATAGAGGACTACACATACCCTTAGTGTGGGGTGGATAAAGAAGGTATGGAAAAGAAACAAAATCATGAGTGACCATAAGAGGAACAAAAGTAGAAAGGTTTCAATATTCATGAGAACTTTTGAAGAATTACTAAAAAATTAAGACCATGTGTAAGGCATTAAATTCTCAGTATAATTCAAGGGAGGTTGCAACATTAGAGACTACGTATGTTGGGTCACATTAGATAAACTAATTTGGTTTAAAGAAATGTGGGTAGAGGAGATCTATGATAGATAAGTAGTGGCATGCTAGGAAATTATGACTGAGGCACAAAATTTTGAGGTGCGAGACATTGAAGCATGGGATAATGAGGCACGCAATGCACTTAAGATAAATTAATGCCATGTATGGTGGTAGGTGGAGTAGTTAATGAAGGGAATTATTAAAACTTGGTTTAAAGTTGGTGTCCTCAACGTCATTTTTTACCTTACGAACTTGAAAAAAAAAATTTGAAGTGAGAAGAAGAGATGGAGATGAAGAGCATTCTGCAGATTGAGTAAACATGTTGTGTTGTGAAGCATGATGTTGAGTACCTAGGAATGGAAGTAGGATTTAAGGATAGGTACATGCATGTGATGGAAGGATGACTAGGGTTCCTCTTGCAATTGCAAAATAAATTTCATTCTTTTGTACAAAGTTTTGTTCATTATTTCATTACCTAATTTTTATTATTGAAGACATATGAAGGAATTCACATCGTCATGATGGAAATGTACTCTATTATGGGTAATGTTGAATGACCAAAAATATTCTAAGTATTGGGAACGTGAATATAGGGCAC
The DNA here is from genome assembly GCA_019776745.2 of Taxus chinensis. Lineage (NCBI taxonomy): Eukaryota > Viridiplantae > Streptophyta > Pinopsida > Cupressales > Taxaceae > Taxus > Taxus chinensis. The sequence goes on along the minus strand of CM034154.1, from coordinate 430,194,286 downwards.
TGATTTGAAAATAATCAAGTTTTTATCTACCTGATCTCGGAACCTTATAGGCTTTAATTATTTACAGATAATTTTCTCCTTTTTTAGTAATCAATTTAAAAATTAATGCAAGACAATAAAGATAATTTTACAATGATTGATTATGGAGTTTGGAAATTTCCTATGTCTCCGGGTTCTTATCAAACCATTCCACTAGTCAAAACTTGTAAGTTACAATAGTACTTTCACAAGAAAACCTAATGGAAACTATTAAGAACTTTCTTAAAAGAATAACCAGACCTTCAGAAGACAATGGTGAAAAAAAGAACACAACTTCCCCTTTCTTGGCGTATTCAAAAATTTTGATGGCACCAGCTCCACTATTTGGAATCCTCTAGTTCTCGATCGGCCTTCCAGATTGCTTCATTATGCACTATGACACTCCGGTAGATATTCTAGGATTCACAATAATTTGGTGTGGCACTATGGGCCAACTAGGTAGTATTAATAACTCTTAACCACAATAATTTTAATTTACTATTGCCTAAAAATAATAGGTGAATAATAATTAAAATATTAATGCCTAAATAATAAATTAGGTCTTGACACAACTATTCCCATGGCAACTAACTCTCCTCTTGACTCGCTCTCCACCTTTCCGAGCTCTAGGAATGAGTTTATCCATTGCATTCTGTGTGTCCATTACATAGAATGTGCTCCCTATTTATACAAAATTAGGGCCCTTAAAATAATGCAAAATGATTTATCCTTAGGCTAATATTAGCCTCATCCTATAACATGTGTAATGGGATTAAATCCCTAGTTGGCGGATTGCATGATTAATGGGATAAAAATCACAAATTGGGCGGCATTGTAATTTTTTTAGACATTAATAAGCCTTTCCACGTAGGTTTAAAGTGGTCAAAGGACCACTTGAGGCATAACCACCCCCACCTCCTTCTCACATGGATCTTCACGCATGGCATATGCCCCCTACCACCGCTTCATCCTCCCATCCACCACGTGGACCTAAAAATATATATGGGGGTTTGGAAGATTATGTGGGTGGTTGTATTAATCTTTGGTCGAGCCATGTGGTGTTATTTGTGACCTCTAAGATATGTGGGAATGTGGTCTCACCAAGATTCGACCCTAAACATTACAAATTGAAATTGTATAGTAATATGGTGAATAATATAAACTTTGACCATATAATACTATGATATTCAAAATGAAATATGGCTAAGTGGTGGCAAGCCACGTGGTGGCTTGTGGACCCACCACTTGACATCAATGAAAAATCATCTGACAATGAATGGAATCTAACAAACTCCCCATTTCTAATTGATTGCAACACCTTAGAAACCTACAAACATTGTTGGAAAAAGCATATGCATACCTAGTTTCTAACTACAAAATTTGTATCTCTCCCCCTTTGAAATCATTGACAAAGGGATCTTGACCACTTGACATGAACCAATAATAGTTAAGGAAAAGAAAACATGAGAAAAAAGACTTACATGTCCACAAGCTCCCCCTTAGATGATGTCGTTTCACCATTTTCTCTACGCTTTTGAATAACGAAATAGATAGGGTTATGGGCTAGGAGAAATACATGTTAAATGGCTAGGTTGATGGATGTTGCACGTGTTCTAATTTATCAATCTAGTGCTGATTGTTAGAGATTCCTTTTGGCTATGAGGAACTACCTGTAATAGAAAGCAAGACCACAAAAGAGAAGTTAAATGATACATGACAGTGGACTACCTAGCATATGCTAGTTTCGGGAAGTGTGATACTTCTTAGATGGTTGTCAATCCACTGTTTAAAATAAATTAATGCAAGAAAGAAGTTAATTCCTATTGTAGTTGATATTATTTAGGTATCGCATTCAAGTACAATAAGTAAATCTAATCACAACATGATAGGCTATAAGTGGATCGAAAGGATGAGGTAACTGTCAAGGTACTGGGGTTGGTCAGGGTCTGATTTTGGGTTTTTCAGGTCAATCGGTAGGAGGTTATTTGGCTCTATTTTTGGGAAAGGTATAAAACACAAAGACTGGCATTGGTTTCATATGACCGATGAAGTTTTAATGATAAATGATGATGGTTACTATGGATTTTCAATAACTCAATATCTCCTGGTTTAGGGATTTGTCTGAGACTGATTCGGGGATGGTGAGGAGTGGGTGTAAGTTTGCAGAGATGTTGGAAATACTCAGAGATGTCTAACAGTTAGGTATGGGAAATTTATGGTGTGGGTGAGGGAATGATCAGACTTGTATGTAGATAAATGGCGGGGAAGTGAGAGTTCATGTAGAAACTGATAACGAAATTAACAAAACCTACTAGAATGAAAATAGAAGAATGTTGGTTAACAGGATACTTACTACGATGTAGATTCATTGGATGGATGGAGGTGATAGTTGATTGGAGGAATGGTGTTTAGTGTTGTGGTAGTGCTTCCCAGAATGCTACCATGGGTGAAATTCTCTTAGATTTTCATATATGATGGTTCTGGATGCTTCGATACATAGAAAGATGTTGGTTCTGCTTGCATGCATCTTTGGTCTCATTCTCCTCTGATCTCAAATGTGCCAATCTCTCAAACCAAGTTGTTAAGGTCAATAAATGGTAACTGATGACAGTTCCTGGTTGACCGACATCACTTTCGGGATGACCGACATTGGTTAAGGTAGGATTCCCTAGGTTTACTAAAATGGGTAAATGTTTCTAATTTCTTGGGCCAAGTTGGTTTGTTGTCCGTGGATCAAAATGGAAGCTTCCCTTCTTATGAGTGGTAATGAGGTTAGAGAAATCTTAGGCATTAATTTTAGGGTTAGACCAAATCTTAGCTCAATAATGCAAGTAATACTTAGTTATTGTTAGCTATGGAAACATGCCAAGAATAGGTCTAGGGTGAGGTGGTTAGATGAGGTGTCTAGGTGAGGTGGAAATTAGGTCAATTAAGGTAATAAAATAATGGATATTGTGAGGATGGGTATTTAATTTAATTTAAAATAATTAGATTAATTATTAATGTAGGGTGAAAGGGGCCATGGTTAAGTGCCCATGTTTAAGTTGTTTAATGTGGGGTGAAAGGGTGCCATGGTTAGGTGCCCATGTTTAAGTTGGTTATCTGATCAGGGGCTAGGGGGAATGTAACCAAATTTAGGTGTCTACATTTTCCCATTTTTGTCACGTAGCTTGTTTTGGTAAGCGACGTTGACAAAAAATAAGAAGTGAGTGCCCCATGTGTGGGAGAAGGTGATCCCCCTCAAACTAGGAACTGGTGAGGTGGAAGACAGAAGTAGTGAGTGGTTTGATAGAAGGGGGATGTGGTGAAAAGGAACATAGTTATGGGTGACTGTGGGAAATGGTAGAGGTTAAAAATAAGAAAATAGGTAAATGGGCCAGGGTCAAAGGTAGTGGCAGTCAAACACATGCACGCATTATAAACTACGACATGGCTCCAGGTTGAAGAGCTTCTATACTCTACATCATCCAAGGTTGATAGGTTTATCCAAACAAGGTTGAAGCGATTCTGGTATCTAAGGCATATGATATGGTGCAGAAACACAATGTAGGTCAGGTGTAGGAATGTTTAGGTACACCAGATTTTGGGTCAAGATAAACAACATGGTAATAGGCAAGGTAAGGTCTTTAGGTCAAACAACATGGATAACAGTGTTGCAAGGTATAGCAAACACATGATTTCACAGGTCACTAACAATGTTCTGGGTCTAGGTAGCTAGGTCATGACATGGGTAGAGCCAAGGCACGGGTAAAATAACAAGTCCCTAAATGTAATTAAGGATAGGGATAGGTAATGTAGGCTTGGAGGTAGGTTGCAATAAGGGTGGGTAAGGTCAATTGGTGGTGGAGAAGGGTAAATGTTGGTCGGAAATGGGGAAAGGGTATTAAAATGAGTATGACAGATAACCAATGTTGGTCATACTTAGCTGGTGACATTCTAGGGAAACCAATCATGGTTTGTTAGGGCAAAAGAGCGATGTCATTTTAGGTACAACTAACCATGGTTTGATAGGGCATAAGACCAATGTCATTCTAGGTATAACCAACTTCAGTCAAGTTGATGTGGCTATATAAAAAGGAAAAATATGTATAATACCGAGGTAAGGTGGAGAGATCTGGGTGGAGAGAAGAGTCAATTGGATGGGCCCCAGGAGATTAGGTAGAGTGAGTGGATTTGTGGAGAGGTTGGAGGTAGAGGTGTTACATGGTGGAGGTAGGAGAGGGGTTGGGTGGACCACTAGCAAAGTGGCTAGTCATGTCATCGTGGAGTTGATGCCAAGAAGAGGTAAGAGCTAAGATTTTCTATATATTGTTGTTAAATATAGAAGGGTATATGAGTCAGGGGGTGTGGGTAGGGTATAAATTTTTTAATTTGGTGGTTAAAATGGTGTGGGGAGGGGTTGAAAAAGGCATAAGTAGATTGAATAGGGTTTGGGAGGGATTTTGGGGAAGTTTGGGTAGGTTTCTAGGAGAAATGGGGGAATAAAATTGGGGGTTTTGGTTTACGTGTAGTAACAGTGACTGACGCTGGTCGAGGTATGGCCGACATCATTTTGTATATACCGACATCGATCAGGATTGAAGAACTGATGTTAGTTTAGCATAGACCGATATCGATCAAGAGTGACCACCGTCGGTTAGAGAATTTAGGGTGTAGATTTGTTAGGGTCGGGGGTTTAGGTTGAATGTTTTTTTTTTAGGTTCAAAGTGTTTAGGGTTTGAGGTTTAGGTTGAATGGTTTTTTTCAGGTTCATGGTGTTTAGGGTTTGGGGTTAGGTTTGGAGGGATTAGGTGGGGGTTTTGGTTTAGGGGTTAGGTTAGAGGGTTTAGGTTTGTAGGGGTGAGGTGGGGCTGGAGGAAATGTTGGTTAAAAGTAAGTTGAATAATGTTTGTAATGTGGTGGATGTAGGCCAAAGAGAAGCTATGAATGAGGGATCGTGTACCTCCTTTATTACTGTTGGTACGATTGAGCATCACCACCAAGGAGTGGAGGCAGATGATGGATGTTGGCTTCATAGGAATGAGATATTACAGGCATATAGTATGTGATCCTAGCCTTATGGTCACACTCATCGATAGATCGGATACATCGACCAACACATTCCATTTTATGACGAGTGAGCTGACAGTCACCCTAGAGGATGTCTATCAGATCCTGTGCCTACCGATAGTGGGACATGAGGTGTATTCTATCTCCTTGGAGGCCTCCAAGGAGTTGATGCTAACATTTTTTGGTGAGGGTATGGTAGAGATGAGGTTCTATAGTTCCATTTTGAGCTATGGTGAGATGTATGCAGCCCATCTAGAGGAGATGAGGCTTGTACTTTTGATTCTAGAGGAAGTGTGCTATTTTTCACTGCTAGATGTAGAGGGTGGGAGATTCCCATGGGAAATGATGGGGGAATTTCATGACATGATGGTGGAGAGGAACCACTTTTCTTGGGCACCAACATACTTGGTGCAGTTGTACAGGGAGTTATGGGCATACAAGAGATTACAGCGGTTCAGCCTATGTTGCACCTTTCTTTTCCACTGCTGAGCATATGAGCACATTGTATGTGTGAGGTCACTAGGTATGCCCCATCCTAATGCATTTTATTCTATCTTGGTTCGAGTGGGTTATAGGCACTAGGTTCCAGTTATTGGAGCGTGTAGAGATTTTAGGGCTACACACGATGTAGCCTATTACAGGGATTTGCTAGAGGGTTTGTCTGGCATGGAAATTATTTTGAGGCCCTATGTTGGTTTTACTTCATATGTGAATATTCCTACAGAGTTAGATGAGTTACAGCTGGTTTTATGGATAGAGGGGCATCACGTGGGAGAGTATGAGCTGATACCCGTAGACAGGGTCAGACAGCAGTTTGGGCTATTGTTGGATGTACCACCTCCCTTCCCATAGTACAGGAGGGATGAGAAGGAGAGGCCAATGTCCTCTCCATGACCTACCATGTTGACAAGGAAGGAGAAGGCACCAGTGGACTGACACATTGATGATGTTGGGTGCACTAATAGATATAGACCATAGTGGATAGCTCAACTACGAGAAATGCCACCTAGACTAGGACAGCTAGATGTGGCCACCCTCATAGTCCAAAGGGACATGTTACAAGGATAGGTGGCCACCTTACAAGGAAAGGTTATAGGTTTACAGGGATAGTTTATGGGTTCATAGGAAGAGGTGGCCATGTTACAGGAATAGGTGATGGCCCTTCAAGCCTAGGTCACAACATCACAGGGACATGTACTTGCACAGGCTGGGGTAAGAGATGGGGAGTAGGTGGCTACCCTTTAGGCACATGTGATAGGGTTACAAGGTCATTTGAGCATTGCATAGGCACAAATTGTGGCCTTACAGGTCTAGATTGCTATGCAGGAACTGGCACCGGCACATGCAATAGGATAGGCTTAGGGACAGGGTCCCTTGGTATAGGTATAGGTATAGGGTCAGAGACCATTATTAACAGGGTAGAGTACACAGGTTGTGGTGAGACCTATGGAACCTCCTCAGATAATACCCATGGTGATATTCAAGGATGACCTGGGTGAGGTGAGGTATTATCAGTATTATTTGGTAGTAGCAGGGATAGATGTCCATTTGCATGTAGAGTACCGAGCATAACAGGCCTCGAGTGAGAGGATCCGATCCCGCACTCATAGTGTGGAGAGAACAAGGGGGTGGAAAGACCAAAGGTAGGAGTAGGATGAGGCCACCAATGTATGGAGGGAAAATCCACGTGAGGGGCCATTGACAACTAGATTGAGGCCCACAACAGGTGGTGAGGTAGGTACGGGGCACCACATAGGAGTGGCAGAGGAGTCGGGAGAGACCAACTCAGATATCCAGGGGGTAGATGAGGGATATTGTCATTTTGGATAGTATATGGACTGGCCTACATGCCGATGATTTTTTATATATGATATTGGCTTACCTGCCGATGATGTTTTGTATATGATACCAGCCTGCGTGCCGATGATGTTTTGTATATGATGTCGGCCTATGCACCAATGATTATGAGATATTTGTATTGCAGACATTGCATATTGGATATATTTGAGCAGACAGATAGAGATGTTGATGATTTATATATATGGCAATGATGATGTTTATAGAATGATGTGTATATGTACTTTTGATGATGATGTTGTACATGTGATGGGAACTAGGTAAGTTAGGCATGATAGAGTTAGGTCATAGGCATGGATTGAGTTAGGTCCTAGGCATGGATTGAGTCATGTCATAGGCATGGTGGAGGCAAGTTTTGGTTTTGATTTAAGTTCCGCATTATTGGTAAAAAAGGAAACAAATGATGATGGATATGCATGTTATGTTTGAAATTTCTGAATATCTGTAAATTTTGGAAATTGGTGAACGTTATGATGATATGTGGAAAAAATGGTTGATAGTGATGTTTGCTAATTGGTATTTCTTTTGTTTAATTTCTAGTTATTGATATAGAAAGGAAACTAACTAGGGTAGAATGTGAATAGGAATGGAAAAGGGGGAATGGGTTAGGGTAGAGAGTGGTTGAGCTATCCTCCAAGGGCCCCATGCCCTCGGAGTGCTACCTACATAGTCCCGATGAAAAGGGATTGCACACCGATGTAGTTCTCTCATAAGATAGGGAAGATTATGATGGAGTAGAAGAATGGATTGATAGGCGTTTATGCATGGGTGAATGTAGGTCACAAGCATGATTGAGTGGTTGTTAAATATAGGTATTGATGATCTGGTCATGTATAAGATAAGTAACAAGAAATGAGGAAGGTAGATGGTAAGAGGTGGTAAAAGAGCCACTTAATTAATAATAGCCCTAATGAGTCGATCATACCTAAGAGGGGCTCATGAAAGAAATACCCTAAAGGCGTTACATAATGGACCATTCTAAAGGTGAAGAAAGTTGCATAATCACAAAATGTCATGTTTACGGCAAGTCCCTCAAGTAAAGAGGAAATTAGGAAAAATGGCAAGGAGGTGATAATTGGTGATTTAGCATAAATTAGTGTACGACAACGTGTGTTTTGAAACAAGAGACCCATGATCAAGAATAAGCAAGTCCATGACGAAAATTTCATCCTTTTCTTCATTTTTTTTAATAGACAAATTGATGTGGGAAGTCTATATGGGATGAATATATTATCTCCTTGAGGTCTTCATAAAGCTGATCGATTCAAGAAGCTTATGGATATTTATTACATTTTATAATGACCTTGTATAGCTATCCTTCAAGGGAGTAGTCTATTTATAGTGGTGGAATTAGAGTGAAGAGATGTCCTTATTGAGGGAGTCATATTTTTCTTGAAGTTTTACTCAAGGAGTTGTATCCCATTTTGTTTTTGGATGTTTAAGTCTTGGACAAGACTATAAAGGAAGATTAGGTTCTTGTTTAGGTGACAAGACTGTAACACAAAAAAATTAAATATGAATGAAGTGGTTTGAGTGATGAATGGGCATGGGATTCCATCTTGAAGAATATGAAAACTATCCATGAGAATCATGTTATGAGTAGAGCCATGGTACTCATATTGAAGACAAGGCTTAAATGGTGATAGGTAATCACATGATTCTTGTTTAGTCGTGGATCCTCAAAATGGGTAATATGAAAGGTGAATAGCACTCAAGGGACGTGTGATCAACTGACAGAAAGTGATATAGGACTTGATATCAACAATAAAATGGTTGAAGATGCAAGGCATTAAGGGGCCCAGGTTCGGTTTTACCTTCAAGTGAAGACAAATGATAAGCACCTAATCCATAGGCATGGGTAACAATATAGGGTCTAAGCCAATTAGGAGAAAAATTTTCCCATTCAATTTTCTCTTCTTTAGTTACCTGTTGATTTTCTTTCAGAATGAGGTCACCAACATGGAAGGTTCATTTGTGAATGCATTTTTCATATGCACGTTTGATACACTTTTAGTAAATTTGGAGATGGTCAAGAGCATTGAGACAAAGTTCATCTAATAAATCAAGTTGTGCCAAACGATCTTGGAAAAAGTCATCATCATTGAGAATGTCTTGTAGTGAGATGCGAAGAGATGGAATCTAGACTTCAAGAGGTAAGACAACCTTGGTACCGTAGACTAGAGAAAAAGGTGTGGTGGTCATCAAAGTATGAATACTAGTATGATAAGCCTATAAGAAAAAAGGGATGTGCGTATGCCAATCTTTCCTATTATTGTTGACTACCTTCATAAGAATTTTATTCAAGGTTTTATTGGTTGATTCAACTTGACCATTGGTTTGAGGATAATAAGGTGATGAGAAACTGAGTTGGCTACTAAAAGTGTCACATAGTTTACGTAGGGTTTTATTTTTGAATAGTTTTATGTTATCAGTGATAAGGCGATGAGGAACACCAAAATGAAAAATGATGTGATGGTTGATGAATTCACATATCTTCTCAACTTTTGTAGAAATAAGGGGAATGCATTCTACCCATTTAGTGTAATATTTGGTAGAGGTTATGATCTATATGTGGCATTGTGAAGAATGGGGGTTGATCTCAGTGACAAGATCCAAACTCCATTGAGAGAAAGGCCAAAGGTATCGTGTGACCTGTAAGGCATGACTAGGTGTGTGATGGAGATTAGCATGTTGTTGGGATTTCACACAACATTTGACATAATCAAAATAGTCACGGTTTAGGTTTGGCTAATAATAGCCTAGGAAAAGGATGCATTTTGTGATGGCTAAACCACTAAAGTGACCTCCAAAAATTTGATCATGGAATTCCTTAATGGTGTAGGGAATTTCAGAACTCGTAAGGCATCATAAGAGAATGTTGTCAAAGTTGCACTTGTAAATAAGACCACCCATGATGACATAACGAGAGACACTTTTAAGAAAGGCTCGTTGTCCATTACGAGTGAGATTAGTGAGTAAAATGGAAAGGAAAAGATAGTCTGCATATTGTTTATACCAAAGGCCACGTGGGTCAGGGGTAATGGTTCTTATGGAGTATACCTCATGTGGTAAATAAGAGGGTGATTGTAGCCTTTATATTATGACAAATATTTTAGAGTCAGTAGGTGATACAGGTATCTAAGAAGCCAAAAAGACCATAGTATCCACAAATTTATTAGTAGAATGTTGGGTGGTTTGAAGTGTATAACAATCAAAGGTGGTCAAAAGCATATCTACGTGATGCTTATACTTTTGAAGGATCTCATTACAACACTACTATATACCATTGTCTTGGTTTATGACCATCTGAGAATCACCAAAGATATTGATTGTCTTAACATCTAAGGAATATGTGGCTTGGAGACCCAATACAAGTGCTTTGTATTCCACAATATTGTTTGTAAAATCAAAATCGAGTTTGAAAGATAAAGGCATAGGTTCACCTTCAAGAGGAATGAGAATAACACCAAACCCACCCCCACACTGACACTTGGAGCAATCGAATAAGAGTTTCGTTTGATAAGTGGGTTCATCTAGGGAAAGGGTAACTATAGACTCATCTGGGAAGTCAAAGTTAGATGGTTGATCCTTTTAAATAGGTGCATCGGCCAGTTGGTCAATAATAGCATGGACCTTAATGGACTATTGATGAATTAATTCAAGGTCAAGGTCAACAAGAATCATAAGCTGATGCATGACACGTTGATGTTGATAGGGTTTGGCATACATATAGTGTAATGGGTTAGTATCAGTAATGACGAAGGTTTTGTGGTTGAGTAGGTAATGACGGAGTTTGGTGGCAACAAAAAATAAGGCTAGGAAGAGTTTTTGGGCATGGGTATATCTAGTTTCATAGTCCAGAAGGGTATGGCTTATGTAATAAACCACTTGCTCTTGGTGTTAATCGTCATGATGAGAAAGCATGGCACCTAAAGAAAGGTTAGTGGTAGAAATATATAGGTAAAAGGGTTGGTCATCTTTAGGAGGAATGAGCACTAGTGGTTGAATAAGGTATTGTTTTAAGGCATAAAATTATTTATGGCATTCATCATCCCATTTGAATGAAACATATTTCTTGAGAAGATGATGAAATGGTTGAAAATGGTTGGAAATCTACGAGATAAAATGATGAATGGATTGCAGTTTACCTTGTAGGCTTCGAAGTTGATGAATATTAGTAGGTGGAGGCATTTTCAGAATGGCCTTGACTTTAGTAGGAATGAATTCTATGCCACACAAATAAACAATGAAACCTAGGAGTTTTCCAGAAATTACCACAAAGACACACTTATTTGGTTAAAGATGAACACAATACTTGATGAGGTGATCAAAGATGACTTTAGGGATAGGAAGGTGTTCATTTTGATGTTTGGATTTATTAAGAAGATCATCTACATAACCTTCAAATATGTGATGTATGATGTCATGGAAGTTGTAAGTTATGGTGTGTTGGTATGTAGCCCCGACATTTTTAAGTCCAAAAGGCATGAATCAATAGCAGAATGTCCCCTACGGGGTGATGAAGGAAGTCTTGTGTTGATATTCTGAAGCTAGTAATATTTTATTGTAACCTGAGAAACCATCCATGAGTGATAGCATTTCATGGCCAGTGGTGAGATCAACTAGTTAGTCAATTCCTGGTAGGGGAAATTCATCTTTAGGACAAGCTAGGTTGAGTTCACGGAAGTCTATGAAGATGTGGAGTTCCCTAGTCACCTTTGTGACAAGAACGATGTTAGAAATTTATTGGGGATAGTCAATGGGTAGGATGAAGGAAACTGAGAGAAGGTGCTAAATTTCTTCTTTGACTAGAAGAGTAATGCAAGGATGAATTTTCCATAGCTTTTATTTGATAGATTTGGCATTAGGAATGGTTACGATATTGTGGACCATGATTTTTGGGTCGATACCAGGCATATCGGCATAGCACCAGGAAAAAGCATTGCTATGGTCCTGAAGAAAAGAGGTGAAGGCTTCTTGTTCAGTAGTGTCTAAGGATTAAGAAATCTTTATAATGTGTAGGTCTTCCTAAGTGTTAATGTTGATTTCGATGGTCAATTCGTTCAACATGGTTTGCATCTCAGAGGGTAACAAATGATGAATATAAGAGTATTCCACACCAAGATAGGTGAGGATGGACTCATCATCCTGATATTGAACAACATTAATAGAAGGTATATAGTCATCGATCATGTCAGGATACAGGAATGGGAGAGAAGAGAGAGCCTCGCCATCATGTTGATAGGTCAGTGGTCCTATGGAAATGGTGTTTATGGAAAAAAAAGTTAGGAGGAATAGATTCGGGATCTATGGACTCCATGGGTGAAGATGGTAATGTGGGTGAATGAGATGTGGAAGATTTCTCATCCTAGATAAGGTTGATGCGAACCTTCTTGGAGGGTGGAGCATCAAAAACAATGCCAATATGGTCATTATGTTTACAAGAGGTATAGGAAATGATAGTATGGTGGTCTTGTTTGAAAAATATGAAGCCAAATCCTTTCCACATGCACCAGTGGAGGAAAGTGTGAGTGAAGTAGCAGTTAGTGAGGGAGTGTAGGTTAGAAAAAAATGGTTGGCCTTAGGATGGAGGTTCAGGTTTATAGGTGGCAATATCAAGTCCCCCATACATTAGATTGGTGAGAATGTGGGGAGGGCCATATGGAAAAACATCACCATGTTGACGTAGATTCCCATATTCTTGTGGGGTGAGGAAGGTGTTGATATTGTATAGGTGGTATTCTCCTAGAGTAAGGTGTTGATAAACACCTTCTAAGAGATCAGTAGTTGGTATGTGGGTAGCTGGGATAGATGGATTGCTAGATGATGGGGAAATAAGTGTGTCAATGGTAGAGGCTACAACTGCAGTGGGGATAACAAGGTTAGATTTAGTAGAGGTAGTGGCAATTTTTTTGGATGGGCTTATGGGAAAAGGTTAAGTAATGATGGTGGCAGACACCTTGACCAGTACAAGCACATAATTGGGCCAATATAACATGTTACAGATCTTGAAAGGTGATGGGTTGACAGGGATGGGGTAATTATGTCCCTTGTTTTCAAATTTGAGGTAGTGATGTAAATTAAAAGGGACACAGCCCATGGCATGGATCTAGGGTCAGCCGAGAATTAATTTATACTGGAACTCACCTTCTAGGACATAGAAAAGTTTTTGAATAGTGTGGGGACCCACGTAGACATGGAGAACAATGGTATCGAGGGTAGAGGTCATGGCATTATTGAAGGAGCACAACATTACTAGGTTACCATGCATGTAATTAAAAGCTATCCACATTTGGTATTTTGCATGGGAGGATATGATGTTAATGATAGCACCACCATCGATCATAATGCGTTGTATGCATATATTATCGATGAAGATAGAGATGAAAAGAGAAGAGTCAGGGTCATCAGACTAGAAGGGAGAGATCTCTTCATCTGAAAAAGTGAGGGCGCCCACTTGGTCAGTAGGTGGGGGTGTAGAGGAAGGTGATGATATAGTGAGAGAGGCTACGTGATGAGTGCTAATGATGGAGGCTACGGGTGTGAGGTCATTTGGTAAGAATTAAATAGATTGAAGGACCTCCATGAGGGTTTGACGATGTGACTCTAAGGTTTGGATGAGGTCATATAAAGACATTTTAAGGGGGGATTGGTGTATTTATTTTAGCATTGTGCGATGTGTGACCCCATTGGAAATAGGATATGGAGGACCTCGAATTGTGACTTTGGGTGTGGGTGTGGATGGTATGTTGGGTACAGGGTTGGTTGATGGGCCAGTTGCTTTTTCCTTGCCCTTGTCTTTTTGAGCATAGGTGGCAATGTTGATCATGTTAATATGAGGGGAGGTGGATGAAGAGGATGTGTCATGGAAGGTATAGTGGCATGAGGGACAAAACCCTAGTCGGGGATATGATCCTTATTAAATGATTAGGTTACATTGGCACTTGGGTGGTGGTTACGCCAACTCTCTTATATGGACCAATTTAATCTTGAATCTCAGGGGTGGATCAAAGAGCTGTGGGGGTGGATATTTTTGTTGCTAAGTAGGTAATAGAAGGAGATCTGGGGAAATTGGTGGAGGCAAAATAGGATTCTAATCAAGAAGGTCATCATCATCAAAATTGTCTTTGAGAGGACATAATTGGATAAGGGAAGTTTTCAAGGCCTTACAATTCCCTACATTGTGTCCTAGCACACGATGGTAGGTTCGAATTTTTTTTTTTCAAACCCTTTAATTTTGGGTTTGAGTGGATCGTAAGGTCTAAGAGGTGTTAATGTGATGACCAAAGTTTCGTGGAGATTGTTTAAGATTTTTGCATAGGATCCTACTAGTGGATCACAATGGGAGGAGAATGTGGGTTTGGGTGCAGGTACAGATAATTGTGGAGAAAGAGGATTTATAGGAGGGGGGATGGGTTAGTTCACTAGTTTGGCATGTGGAGTGGTCTTAGGTTTTGGTTGCATCTACTTGGGTATGGGCATAGTAGAAGAGCTAGTGGCAGAAGATTTGGTTGGTTGAACTACCTTATTAGAGGGTAGCATATTTTTAGCTTTAGGTTACATCTTTTTGGGAAATGATGACACATATTTACGAGCTGTGGAGGGAAAAGTAGATGGTGGAAGAGGATGGGTTACCTATGTGGTTAATCGAGGTGCTGTGGAGGTGGGTAGTGTAGGTTGGGTAGAAGACATGAGTGAAAGAGAAGAAAGTGTCATGGGTAGTGAAGAAGTTATGGAAATTAGTGGAGGTATGCATGGTAAGAAGGTTACTGGTGAGTGAGGAAGTTATGTGGGTCACTTGGGTATATTAGAAGTCTATGGTGAGGAAATGGGTTGCTGCATTCTTGGTTTACCAAGGGATGAGGGTTTCTTGGCTAGGGTAGAGGGGTGAGGTCCTAGGATGGATGGAAGGGGTGAAGCTGATAATGGAGTGGTAGGTAAGGTTAGTGTATGAGGCCTAAGGGGTTAGATCTTATTTTTAGGGGTAGGGGTAAGTTTGTCATTAGTTTTGGAAGATGTGGCTAAATCTAATTTGATGGGTGGGTGAGTAAGGCTAGTTGTTAGTATGACCCCCAAGGTAGTGATAGGTTTAGGTAAGGGAGATGATATAAATGAGGGTAGGTGTTTGGGTGTAGATGTATGTTGGGTTATAGGTAGAGGTGTGAGTTGGGCTATGGGTGGTGATGTGGAAGGTGTTGTAGTAATCATGGTTGTGTTTGGTTTGGTCACTCAAAACACTTTTGGATAGATAGTGGAGGTGTCAACGAGGGATAACTAAATTTGTGTTGAAATAGGAAGTAGAAGGCATCCCCAAAGTAAGGATCTATCGACATAGTCTAGGTGATTGGCCAAGCATAAAAATGGTTTTGTTGTAAGCGGGGCTGATGTGAATCAAATTGTAATTCTTGTAAATTGTGTTTGAGACAAAGGGAAATGGCTAGCCTCAGACTCTGTGGGTAAGAGAGACAAAAGCATATTAGTGGGATCTTGAAGGTTCAATGGTGAATGGTCATCTAAAGGTAGTGGTACTTCTATAGGATCCTCCATGGGTATAGGAGAGGATGGGCCAAATGAGGTGGACTCTCCTTGTGATGGTGTAGGTGGTGAACATGCCTCTCCTATGATTAAGATAGGTGTCATTGACAACTACTTGGAAATTTGAGGGGTCAAAGGTGGCATACTAATTATAGGCTCTTCCATGGGTGATGGAGAAAATGAAGGGGGTTCCTCTGTGGGTGGAGGAGTAGATGATATCAGTTCTTATGCAAGTAGTGGAGCTTGGGCTGAGCTTTCATCTATGGAAGGAACATGAGGCAATTGGGAAGCAACTGGTATGTCATTAAAAATAGAAATGACTTCATGGACATTGCTATCATTGTTTGAAGTGTCACTAGCTTGGTTGGAAGATGGGGAATGATTAGGAAATGGTTTCGTTAAGATATGTAGGTTTTTGTTAGCGGGTGCATTCGGGCTATCCAAGACTGGATCTCTATTATCTAACATTTCTTGGATGATAATATTGAAGGTGATGAAATTATTATCACTATGACCTTTGACATGATGATAGTTAAAAAAGTCATGTTCCTTATACCACACGGGAATGGGGCACTCAGGGTCAAAACCAGTATGTGGTTTTATAGGTGGAAGGGTAATGGCACCAGCCTTAACAAGATTTTCCAAAACAAAAGAATAATATTCTCTTATCGAAGTGCACTTTCATTTTTCTCATCTGAACTAGAAATCTTGGACGAGAGATATATTAGAAGGATATTTGGTTGGGTTTGATTGATGAGGGGTGATAGCCTTGAGAACTATGACGTTGGCAGACCCTTTGGGTTTTGAATTTTTTTTAGGGTTTCAAAGATAAAGAAGAATCATTTGATTTGAACGTGATGATCTTGGTATGAAGTTGAATTTTCTTCTCTTTGATAACATAAATTTCCAATTTCTGTGCCATGGTGAATGCCTCATCAAAAGTGTGAAAGTTTTACATCTGCAAAGTTGGTGAGATATGTCTTGCGCAAGCCTGAGTAAACAACTTTATGAGTTCAATTTGAGGTAATTGAAAAGTGAGATAGTTAATTAGGCTATGCTAGTGAGTGATAAAGTTAGAAATAGACTCACCATTGTACTGTCATGTGGAATAAAGATCAGTCATGGTAAACTTCTCAACAATGTTGATGGAGAATTTCTCTAAGAAGGATTGGTCTACTTGATTAAATGAGTAGATGGAGTTTCTTGGTAGCCCACTGTACCAGTCCAAGGAAGGTCCTGTCAGGGACATCAATATGGTTTTTAGGAGTAAAGATTAGTCATAGGTAATCAAGTAACACCCATGTTTGAAAGACCGTGAATGTTGTTGTGGGTCTTCTTTACTATTGAAACAGTTGAATTTTGGAATTTCCCAATGTACAAGTTATGGGTGAATAGGGATGGATGGATGAATGAGATCATTATAGATTTCATTGTAGGTGAGAGAATTACACGAGCCCAAAACTGATGCTTCTAGTGTTTGCATCCTTTCCATCATTGATTTGATGAGGTCATTGGTAGGTTGTGATGGAAGGGCACCTCTTGTGGAATAAGGGGGATGGTATTGAACCTGTAACATGGGTGGCTTTCCATTATACGGTGATGTCGAATAGGGAGGTAGAGAATAAGGGACTGACATAGTGGGCATGTATCTAGAACAGGTGATAGATGAGATAGGGGGTTGTTGATAGTATGTGTATGTAGGTGGGATGGTCATGGTGACTCTAGTAGTGATTGGGAGTAGTGTTTGTGGGATGGAGAGGAAAATATTATGGAATGGAGTAAGGTTCACTGACACCATGGGAGGTTGTGTTGAAATGGGTATTTGTGAGACAATTGACATAGATGAGGTTATGGTTTGGGTGATCACTGAGGGGACAACAGATACTATGGGTGTAACTGATAGTGCAGATGCAATGTTTATAGCGGGTATGCATCCTAGATATGAAATGACTAGGGGTGAAGTAGGTGAAGGTAACATCACATTATTATGGAATAATGCAAAAGAAGGAATAAGGGTAGGAGAGATGGATATAGGCATGCCATATATCGACTGACCTGAGGAGTCCTGGGTGGAAGAATGGGAAAGGTAGAATTGTAAGGCCTCGAGATCCTAATAAAGGAGTCATGAAAATTCCTCGTCACCTGTGGCAATGGTGGTAGGTAAGGTTGGATCCATGGGTGATAAGACAAAGGGTGGTGAAGTTACAGGTTGGAGTGGTTAACAACTTGCGTGAAATGTAAGGGCATTAGCTTGATTACGAGTCAACACCATGTGAATGGATATATATCAGGTGATTATGTATCCTGCATATGACACAGGAGGCAGTAAAAATGAAGAGAACATGTGTCTATAGGTAGTTTTTTGTAATATATCAGTTGATGTTCAATACAAGGTAACCGACGCCGGTTAAGGTTAATTGATGTCAGTTAAGGGGTAACTGAGATCAGTTACTGTGAGACAAGAAAAATTTTATCAAATGAGGAAAAGACTAGTGACAGTCAGATGAAAAATTTGTATGCTGGCTATTTATCAAAGCAAAGAAAGTATAGAGACTCAGAGGAACTTTGTTAGCACAAAAAATGAAATAAGGGTTCTTTTAGGAAACTTAACCCAAAAGAACAAAAAATTGATACCGGTTAAGAAAAATGGATACCGGTTAGGGGTAACCGAAGCCGGCTATTGTGAAAATTGGAAAGATGTAGAAAAATGGATTGTTATGAATTTAAGTGAGATAAATAATGAACCCAGAGGCCTGGAGATGATGCAATGAAATCTTGACACAATCAGAAGATGTCAGAATACTCCAACTATGATTATGGAGTGTGTAAGGAAACAGAATGGAAAAATGGAGAAGTGTATACTTACACCTCAAAATGCATGTCAATCAAATACTAAAAACACATACCTAATAAGTGATTTTTAATGCGTTGAGCTTATGATATTTAGAATAATGAATCATGAATTTAGAATAGAATTTTTTGTGAGGAAGGCTTCCTATGAAGAAGGATATTTAAAATGAGAGGTTTTAGGTATGTTATGGTGGTGAGATAATGAATCGATAGAGGTAACGAGCTAGGGAGTACCTTCCAATCAGATCATGTGATCACTGAAAAGTGTTCCCAGGTAAGATGTTGTTTAAGAAAGATGTGTATATTTCAATTTTGTGCAAGTTTGGTAAGACACAGAGAGAGAGAGAGAGAGAGAGAGAGAGAGATAATGTGCTTTCTATGATTATTTGTGTCAACCATCAACTAGGCATGACTTCCAGCATATAGATTGTTCTCATTTTAATGTGAGCTAAATGCAGCAAATCAGAATGTAATGCAACCAATTTTAAGGCCAAATAAAAAATATTACATTCGACGAAACAAATGATGAATAGGAGAGGGTATGCTCTTTCACTAAATTTAGTAAGCAAGAAAGAAGAATGATTCCTTTTAAATGCACCAATAGAAATGTTTCTTTTATATAAATTAGAAAGAAGAGAGGATTATTAGGGAAGAAAATTACTATGTAATCCTTTTAAATGGGAAACAAACACACAAATTTGGATTAGAAATGAAGAAAATGCAATAAAACCCCTTATGGGTGCCACCGAGAGTGCTAAAATGTTTCACCATTTTCTTTACGCTTTTGAATGAGGAAACATATAGGGTTATAGGCTAGGAGTAATACCTGTTAAATGGGTTGGTTGATGGTTGTTGTGTGCGTTATGAATTCTTGATCCAGTGCTAATTTTGAGAGCTTCCTTTTGGCTAGGAGGAACTACCTATAATAGAAAACAAGACCACTAAAGATAAGTTAAATGATATATAACAGTGGACTTCCTAGCGTATGCTAGTTCCAGGAAGTGTGATACTTCCTAGATGGTTGTCAATCCACTATTTAAAACAAATTAATGCGAGAAAAAAGTAAATTCCTACTATAGTTGATATGATCTAGGTATCTCATTCAAGTACACTAAGCAAATCCAGTCACAACAGGCTAGACTATAGTTGGATCTAAAGGATAAGGTAACTGTCAAGGTACTGGGACTAGTTCTGATTATGGGTTGTTTAGGTCAATTGGTAGGAAGTTTTTTGGCTCTGTTTCTAGGCAAGGTATAAAACATAGAGACTGGTGTCAGTATCATATGACTGACGATGGTTTAACGATAACCGACAACGGTTACTATGGATTTTTAATAACACAATATTTCATGGCTTAGGGATTTGTCTGAGACTGATTTGAGGATGGTGAGGAGTGGGTATAAGTTTGGGGAGGTGCTGGAAATACTATGAGATGTCTAATGATTAGGTATGTGAAAATTTATTATGTGGGTGAGGGAATGATCAAACTTGTATGGAGATAAATGGTGGGGAAGTGAGAGTTCAAGTAGAAACTTATAACAGAAGTAACCAAACCTACTAGAACAAAAATAGAAGAATGTTGGTTAACATGATATTTATTGTGATGTAGATTTGATGGTTGGATGGAGGTGACGATTGATTGGAGGAATGGTGTTTGGTGTAATGGAAGTGCTTCCCAGAATGCTACCATGGGTGCAATGCTCCTAGATCTTCCTAGATGATGATTCTAGATGCTTGGATACATGGAAAGATGTTGGTTTTGCTTGCATGCAGATCTGATCTTGTTCTCCTCTAATCTTGAATGTGCCAACCTATCAAAAAAGGTTGATAAGGTCAATAAATGGTAATCGACGATAGTTCCTAGTTGACCAGGGTTTTTTTTGGGATGACTAGTGTCGATTAAGGCATGATTCTCTGGGTTTACTAAAATGGGTAGATGTTTCTAATTTCTTGGGCCAAGTTGGTTTGTTGTCCATGGATCATATTAGA
This sequence comes from Taxus chinensis, assembly GCA_019776745.2. Lineage (NCBI taxonomy): Eukaryota > Viridiplantae > Streptophyta > Pinopsida > Cupressales > Taxaceae > Taxus > Taxus chinensis. Next base: position 430,173,988 of record CM034154.1, on the reverse strand, counting down.
AGCTTCCCTTCTTATGAGCAGGAATGTGGTTAGATAAATCTTAGGCATTGATTTTAGGGTTAGACCAAATCTTAGCTCATTAAGGAAAGTAAGAATTAGTTATTGTTAGTTATGGAAACATGCCAAGAATAGGTCTAGGGTGAGGTGGCGAGATGAGGTGTCTAGGTGAGGTGGAAATTAGGTCAATTAAGGTAATAAAATAATGGATATTGTGAAATGGGTATTTAATTTAACTATAAATAATTAAATTAATTATTAATGTGGGGTGAAAGGGGCCATGGTTATGTGCCCATATTTAATTTGTTTAATGTGGGGTGAAAGGGGTCCATGGTTAGGTGCCCATGTTTAAGTTTGTTATTTGATCAGGGGCTAAGGGGAATGTAACCAAATTTAGGTTTCTATATATGTTTCTCTTTGCTGATCTCTTGTGCCTACCTTGAACTCCCTCTAAGAAAAATCACTATTACTTTTTAGAAACTATCCTATCTCACCATGATAAACATTTCTTTTTGTAATAGTAACATTCCAACATCGTTAGATGATTGATAATAACATGTCAATGCTAAAATTTTCATTTAGAAAGTAATAGAGTGTCTTATGGCATCTAAACACCTACAATAATTTTCATTGTGTTCTATATCAAGCTCCCCCTATTTTTAAAGAAAAAAATTAAACCTTCTTAGCATTCATGTCAATGTCTTTAAGCATTGTAGATGTGTCTCAGTCTTCAGTTGAGAATAAGGAGTAGACTATTAAGCTAAAAAATTAATCAATTTACCCATGAAATACACTTCTCTAAATGCATTCATCATTAAAAAAAGAGTGAAGATGATAATTTTATCTTTATCATCCTTGTTACCATGAAAATATATGATTTTACAGGCCTCTAAAAGCATGTACTCTTCCTCCTCTAACCTTGTAGGTATTCATCTTTCTTAGTCATCATCACTGCAACTCATGAGCAAACACCAAAATTTTGTCATCTATAAATGAAAATATACAATTAATTGAAGCCTCAGACCTTTTCCATCCTTTATCCCTATGATATTATATGATTTTTTCAAAATTTTAGCTTTAAACTCATTAATTTGACCATTCAAACTGTAGTTTCCATCTCTGCCTCTTAGGAGGATTGTGTAGACACAGCTATGGACACTGAGGTACAAAAAATGGCTTGATTTTTCTTATGTCACTTGTAAGAAATATCAAACACCTTTCAAATACATATTCAAACATGATGAAAATCTCATCAAGTAGTATTTTTTGTAGATAACCCTTGTAGCAAATAATCATACCTAACTCTTGATGCACTTACCTCAATTGAAATCTTAGGATTGATTTCAACATCTTCTTGAGCACATACTCACATCCATGTCTCGTTGGTTTCAGGAAATATTGAAAGTGATGAAATTACATGGTCATATCAAATAATAATTTCTTTACAAAATGATCTTCATATTCAATCATAGTCTAGCAAGAGTTTATTGTTACGTCCTTGTTTAACATCAAATTTATTTCAAAAGGATTTTCTTATAACAAGAAGTAAGGAAAAACTTAAATTTATCTTCTAGAATATTTTATTTGCATGAAATGATTACTTATCAAGATGTAAAATTCACCTACCTTCTTTGTAAGCCACCCAACTTGTGACTAGCCTTCAAAATTGACAAATATTATGGCATTTGACAACATGTGCACCATTTTATAAGTTTTTTTATTCTTCTTTCATGAAAATTTTCAATAGCCAATTCACGAAGCTCTCAGAAAGAAAAAATGTTTTTGGAGTCATTACCTTGTTATTCAAACAAGGGGAGATTACATTAAAGTTAGGGCCTATTGTTGAGCCCCTAAAATATTGACTAAGTATAAGAAGGTGCATGGGAGTGCAAGTGCTATTTGAAGAAGGGAGCACAAGGATAAAGCATGCAGGACATGGTTTTATCATGGTTTAGTAAAACATGTGGCGTGTGTGCAAGTTAGAACAAATATTTTGGGAATTGGCCATATTTGGCATATAAGTCAGAACATGAGGAAATCATGACCTGGTTGCACCTGTGGAGTGGATAAGGTGCCAACCCAAAAATTTGGAGCCCACAAAAGGAATATAACTTATGATAGAATATTCCATAAGGTAATCATAATGAAGGATGGAGAGATCAGATTTGAAGGAGCATGATCCCATGGAGGTCCACTTAGACACATGGAAATAAATCTATAACTTTAGAAAGGCATGGAGCTACTTGCTGAGGCTATATATATGAGTTCCCGATAGAAGAAAGATAGAGATATATATCTGGGAGAATGAAAAAGAGGTAGAACTATGCAGAGATATTGTGAGAGTTTTGTGGGATGGGTTTAGAGGATTTGTTTGAATATGTTGTATCAAGGGGATGGGTCTTAATATTTTGTTTGTATTAGGAAGGGGCTTACTTATAGTTCTGATGTATGACATTGGTCTACACTATTATATGGATTTGTGATTGCCTTAGTAAATGTAATGTGATTTTTACTTACATCTGTATGGATCGGTGTTATATATATTTCATATGGGTGGGTGTAAATCACTGTGCATTTCCTTTCTATTATGATTCAAATCTATGTTCTATAATATCTAAATAAATACATTGGTCTAGAAGCCCATTTTGAGATCTAAGATGAATGTATGGTTTGTTCCCATTCTCTTCACTTAAGTTTCTATCATATATAATGCATTTTCACACAATTCACATAAAGGTGGGGATCAGTGCCCGCATATTCCTTGAGTGAGTGCTCATCACCCGCTGGGTGATAGGTCAGTGTGCATGGGATTTCGTTGTTCTTTAGAAGGGCATAAAAATGACTACATATTGGTTCCATTTGTGGGACCTCTTTTAGAATTTGTTGTGAGAAATGGCATGCATCTTCATCCATGTGATGCGTGATGATAGAACCCCTGACCTTGGAAAGTTTTGAAACATGGTTCAGGAGCATGAAGGATGAGTTTACTGAAAGATTTAGCATTGGACCTAAGTTCAATGCACGTAGATGGGTAGAAAAGAACCTATAACATGTGTTGTATGAGACTTTATTTTTCTACTTCCCAGTAGAGCTATATGAATGGATTTCATCATATGCATCCAGATCAAACCGGTTCTATAGATCACGCATTTGGACCCAAGATGACTATCAAAGGTTGCAGGATGTAGATTTGACTTGGACACATGTTATTGATCACTAGTGGAAGGGAGTGTTGGCTAGTTACACTTTATAATTTTCCATTTAGACATATTATTTCCCAAATTTGTTGAGTTTAAGTTTCTGAGGGAGCCTAGAGGATCATTTTTGAGTTTTATTCCTCTGGCTATAAAGATCTTGGTCATTACTTTGAGTATAGAAGCCTTCCCCATGGATGGCTAAGCTAATTTGAGTGTTGGGAAAGGAAGTTAGGGTCGAGGAAGATGGCATACATTATGGCTGAAAAATAAAGGGAGGAAATATGATTCAAGTATAGTGAAGCTCATGAAAGGGAGATGACTAGACAATGTGAGGTTGCAAGTGTGATGGATCTATGGAGGCAGACATTAAGAGAGGGTGTTGAAGTTCACATGGAGGAAATGGAGCCTAAGAATTCTGTCCTAAACCATCTTAGAAAGCATGGGAGAGAGACCCCTTCATCTTCGAATGAGAGTTCTTTACATGGAGAAAGAAGAGCCAACGACATGCATCTGAACCCACCTAGTGACTAACCCTTGGTGCTTAGTTTTCTAAATCAAGGGAGAAGTAATGATAACCCAGTTAGTATTGGTGGGAGTGACCGATCAACATCCAAGAGATATAGTTTTTCATTTGGAATATCCATGACCACACATACCATTCCGGTGTTTGGAGGAAGTTTTGGGAAAAGTGCAAGTACACAAGGTTTAGGCAACACATCTGGGAGTGGCGCAGTGTTGGTCGTCAGATAGGAATTTTTAGAAGAGCAACAGTCAGGGGACAAGAAGTCCCTCCTCTTTAATGGGAGAGGTTCCCTTATTCAGAAACGAACTTATTTACAAATGTACAGAACATTGTTTTATGGTCAAACTTGGATTTTGCGAAAGTGTTTTCCACAAGAATCATCAATTACACAAGGACTGAGGAAAGGGAAAAAGAAGATGAGTAGAATAGCAACATTCAGAATTATAGGTAGTAGAATAATTCCTCGTGTATGCAAAGCTTCAAAGTATTCGAGACAAGATCATTTGTGATGGCTGAATGAGATTAAATTTAAAGACACAAAGTTCTATAAATAACCTTCTTCAGATTTATTAATCAAGGACACAAAGTTCCTTCTTGGTTGTACAAGATCACTGTACTTGCAAAACTGAACAGTATGCAATCAGAGAGACTAACGAGTTAGGAACAAAATGATCTCCACAATATTAAAGGAAAACACAGAGATAACGAGAATTAGATAGACAGAGAATGAAAAGCCCTTTTGTATTGATTTCTTTAAGATCTATTTACACTTTCAGAAAATATTCCAAGTTCTTCCTCCCTCTTCAAAATGGCGTGGAAAGGCCATTATATAACTTACAAGTCAGTTACTCTTCGTAACTGTTTCTTTTAACTAAAGAATAGTTAAGGACCGCCGGTTGCGATACCTTAACTAATTACAAGGAATACGAAAAGAAAGGGAAGAAGAGAAAAGAAAGGAGAAGGAGACAGGTGGCCAGCTACTGGGAGGGGCCCACTGTCTTCAGAATCCGCTACCTGAATTTCTTCAATGACTCAGCTATATCTCTACCACGAGGGACTAACGTGTTGGCTGCAGACTGAGTCCAAAATCCCAGACATTTCTCCATCTCTTTATCAAACTCGACGTGAGTATGATAATCTTTGTTTGCTTCTTCGATGGCAGACTGAAGAGAACAAATTTCCTTCATCTTTTCCTTAGAGATGGATTTTTCCTTGAATAGATGATCTTTGACAAAAGCTCTAAACTGAGCTTTGATTTCTTGCAAGGATAAGGAAGCACCAGAGTTTTCATCTTGAAGATGACAATGTATATCTTTGAAAGCATCGGCTGCCAGTGTCTTGAAAGCTTCTCCTTTCTGCCAGCTGTTCTTCATTTCTCCCACAGCTTCCTCCAGGACTTTGATTTTCCATTCTACGCTGTAGACCCAGGATTTTGATAGATTGTCTTTGGCATCATCGAAAATCTTATTCACCAGTAAGACGTTCTCGTCTGTCTGTCCCATGAGGTGAAGGTCTACAGTGCAACTACTCCAGAGTTTAAGTTCTTTATCCATAACCCCAATAGTAGAAGATAGCTTCTGTTGCAAATTGTCTACCTTTCGATGTAGTTTAAAAGCTTCATCGATGAAGTTTAGCCCAACAACAAGCATGTCATCCACCATGGCTTCAATAGCTCTGCCATAGACAGAATACTTGTGCATATCTTTAATACTTTGCACTTCATCTTGGCTTAGAATTACAGGAGGCGGGTAGAGCAGTCAAGGGGGTAGGGTCCAAAACTTTGTCCTTAGACAAGAGTGACTTGATAAAACTTGTGAGAACTTGGGCTTGTTCTTCCAGCTGTTCAATAGTCTGCTGCCCTTTCTCTACCCTTCCAATGACTCTTGTGACTGTTTCCTGGAGGTTGTGAATTTCACCTTCAGGAGTAGACTCTCCCATAGGGATCCTTGAAAGCTCTAAGTCAGATGTTAGCAAGTCTGATTCTGATTTGTCTACTGTAGGCTTAGCAATCTCCAAGAATTGCTGACCTTGGGCATCAGACACAATTCTAGAGGTGGTTCTGGCTTTCTTGGCACGAGAAGGAGTGGTGCCCAACAAGGTTGCTACAGCATCAAAATTTGGTCCCAAGCTTTGAGAGGAGGATTTCCTCTTCCTTTTGTCAACCAGAGGTTGCACCCAAGCAAAAGAGGAAGAAGAATCTGCAGGAGGGGCAAGGGAACCAAGAGACAGGGAGCATGACACTCAGGGTCTGCGCAGCTCTTGACTCAAGCTGAGACATGAGTAGAGCATTGGAGATGATGGCGGTAGAAGAATCAGTAGTACCTGGAAGTTCAGTGCTCTGGACCTCCTTGTCCTTATCTGCTGGATCTTCAGGAACATTTACAGGAGTTGGCATCTCACTTTCTTCACTTTCACTGACAACAATGATGTTCTCTGGCCCTATAGGCAACTCTGCCTGTTTTCTTGGAGGATCATTCTCTGCAGGTTCCTTCTTTACCTCTTTGAGTTTCTTCCTGTATACCTGGGTAGATGGAGAAGGAGTAGATTCTACAGGTCCCTGAGCTGTTGAGGCAGGAGGGGGTTTCACTGGTGTTCCAGACTCTGGAACTGATGCCTCTCTTATGGGGTGTCGAATCATCCTTGGAGCTAGATTCTCCTGAGTGCCTCTTGAATTCTCGGATCTTCTTACTGAACCAGACCCTAGTCCTGATTAAGACTGGAGCAAGAATCTCAGCCAGATCATCTCTCTCTTTCTTGTTCCAATCCAGGTCCTCCAGAGGGGTGTGCTTAATCACATTTTCATACTCATAAGAGTATAGCTCAGAATTGTCATCCTGGAGACCTTCAGGAACTTGGTACAGACTGAGTTCTTGGATCAATTGCAGGGAGAACCTGCGACAATGCCTTCTTCTGGCTTCAAAATCATCTGCACAGTCAGCCCAGTAGTCTTCTGTATCTGCGCTATGATGATAGACTATTTTGATGTTCTGTTTAATGAACTTCTTCAAGTCAAAACAAGTTCTTGGCTTGAAGAAATGAACAGTGATAGGGACCAGGGCTCTTTCTATGTTCTGAGCATCCAGAGCTGTTTTACATGTGTAGTTTCCCAGAGAGATGGGAAAGTGCAAGCCAGAAATATTCTTGTCTCTGCAAGTTCTGTGCAACTTGTCTAGTTGCCTGCATATTTCAATCAAAGCCATTTTATCATTACAAAACATGGGGAGCCGTAGAGGAGTGTTTTCATAGCCAGCAAGCCTAATATAGGAAAATTTCCTGAATTGAATGAAATAGGCTCGATACTGCGATATCAGGTTCATGGCTTCATCTAAAAACCTTCTTGCAGTATCACCTTCGAGCAATCTGACCACGTACATGGTGAAAGCATCATTAACCCTTCTGAAATTGCGGTTGCTAGTCTCCAAGGTGAACTGCGGGCAATAGGCATACACTGGATCATCTTTGTGTGCATCTATATAGGAGAAACCAAACCATTGCTTGGATGCTGCTAGGGTATACATCAGGTATGAAGTCATATAGAACTTCTTTGTTTGCTGGACGTTGGATAGCTGCTCTGCCAAATTCATACTGATGATCTCTGCCCAGTTGATATTTTGTGTTCCCTCGCACACCATGCGGATTGGCGGGCACATCCAGAAATGAAACTCATTGGTGGAGGGAAAACCCATAACCCGAGCCAGCAGGATTATGAAGTCTGACAGTTCTTCGTTGAAATCTGCTCGGAAAAGGGTTTTGGTTAGGTGAGAAGCACCTTTCTTAGGGTTCTTCAACCAAGACTTCGCCACTCGCGCCTTGTATTTGTCACTGTCTTGGTCGAACATAGCCTGTGCTTGATCCCGGGAGACGACTATAGCATTGTCCATCTCTGTAATTCTCAGAGCAGCACCAATGGCGGCAGCATCCAGCTTGGCAATGAGTTCCCCATGTACATTTGTCAATTCGCTAGAATCGGGGTCGAAGTGAGCTCCACATGAAAGCACTGTATCAGCACACTGTACTGAGATTGGGAATCCTCCGACAAAAGCTAAACCACTATCATTAATCATCTGTGCCATTGGTGTAGGGTTTGCATCTGTCATTCTTGCCCAAAAATCACCAAAGTCGAGATGACGAGCTTCGCTGTCCCCTATATTGCTAACGGCAGATTCAAGCGGAGAAATTTGCTCCTGTCCCTGGAACTTGATCTTCATAGTGATAGTCTCGGAGCTGCAACCTAGACTTCTGGAAGGAATTTGCAAATGGAGAGGGGATTGCGCAGGTTTTCAAATTGCAAGGGTTTGAGCGAAAGATAGCATGGAAGCAATGCGAAAATGCAAAGGGGAATGCTCGTTATATAGCCGTTTGGAGAGAGAAATGACTTTAATGCGCATTAAATACACAACCACCAATTTGAAAAGCATCATACTTGGAGCAAGCGGGAAAAACTAAGTGTGAATGACACTAGGTACGCCTAGGACATGTGAGACACGAATGAACAAAACACGCGGCTCGGCCGGTTCGGGCGAAATAGGGAGAGGACGCACAAATGCATTTGGGACAAATGGGATGAAAATGTGCAAAGTACGCAATTCGGGTGTTTCAGCCGAAATTGGAACAGCGGGCTCATTTGGACTTGGGACATTCGGGACAAAAAGTTCCGAAGTACGCGACTCGACCGGCTCGGCCGAAATTGGGAAATCTCGCACTTTTTCAAATGGGGCAGTTGGGACAAAATTGCGCGAAGGACACGGTTCGGGCAAATCGGCCGAAAATGGGAAAGCTCGCACTTTTTAACTTTGGGACATTTGGGACAGGAAAGTGTGAAGTACGCGGGAAGGATGATTCGGCCGAAATTGGAACAACATGCAAAATAAGTTTTGGGACACTTGGGACAAAACTCTCCGACGGGCCCGAAAATGGGACAGCTTCGGGGATTTCGGCTGATCGGAGAACATAGTGCACTTTCGTACTTGGGGCAGATGGGACAAAAAGTTCCGACAGGCCCGAAAATCACACAAAATGACCCAAAACATAGATTTTTTCAATTTCACGACTTAGGCATTTTCAGAGGAAAACACTTAAACTCAAAATTTTGGAAATTTACTCTTATCAGAGCGGGAAATTTTGAGTAGACAACAGCTGGCTCCTTCTGGGGATGACTTGGTATAAATTCATGGAATGAGACAAGGCAAGAACTTAGATAACCCGGTGAAGTAGACCAGTGTGTTATCCATTGGGCAAAGGAGTCAAAAAAAAACTAACACAGAGGGCAACACACACAACAACAGAAGGGGAAACACACCGAAAGCAGAAAAGAAAAAACACTGTACAGAATATACAAAGGGACTCCCTAGTCACCTAGGACTTGAACAACTTCAAATACTACCCACTATAAGGAAGTGGGAGGGGGGAACCATCCATGTAATCAAGATAGAAAGAGTTCTTACCAGTAAAGTGTCTTATCTTGAATGGTCCGAGCCATAGTGAATCAAATTTTCCATGGCTGCCACGAGGTTCATCTCTTTTGTCCCATAACAACACAGTATCTCCAACTTGGAACTCCCTGAACTTAGCTTTCTTATCAAACAGAACCTTTACCTTCTACTGGTGAGCAGATATCCTGTCAGCAACCTCCAATCTATCCTCGTTCAGTTTGTGCAGGTACATGATTCTTTTATCCAGAGCATCACTGAAACTAGTATCCTCAATGGCCTTCATCAGGTGCAAGGCTGGCAGTTCCACTGTCACTAGAAATTGAGCTTCTACTCCATACACCACTTGAAAAGGAGACATTCCAATGGCTCTTTTAGGTGTGATCCTGTCTGCCCAAAGAGCATCATAAAGTTTCTTATGCCAGTTTCGCTGAGACTCATTGACCAACTTCCTTATGATAGTCACCAGATTTTTGTTGGTGGATTCTACTTGTCCATTTCCCTGTGGGTAATAATCTGAAGAATGAGCCAAAGAGATGCCATACCCGTAGTAGAAATCCATTATCTCAGTTGAGGAAAAGTTCGAAGCATTGTCTGTTACAATCTTGTTAGGTACACCATACCTTACCAAGATGTTCTCTTTGATGAAGTTGCATACAACTTCAGAAGTAGTGCTCTTGACTGGAATAGCTTCCACCCATTTGGTGAAGTAGTCAGTGGGCAGTTAGCACATGCGTGTGACCAGCACTAGAAGCAGGGTTCAGTGCACCAATGAAGTCTAGACCCCACTGCTGAAATGGTTCCTCAATCACAACTGGCTTGAGAGGTAAAGATGCCAATTTAGGTCTTCCCACAAAGGTCTGACAAGCTTCACATTTATCCACCCACTTGGATGCATCTCTGAACAAAGAAGGCCAGTAATATCCTCCCCAGAGTATCTTGTGAGACGTGACTGTTGATGAATAGTGCCCTCCACATACCTGATCATGGAAAGCTGAGAGCAACTTTCTCTGCTGCTCCTTGTCCACACACTTCAGAAATCTCCCATCTAAACCACACTTGAACAAGGCATTTTCCCATAGTACATATTGTGCTGATCTCAATTTAACAGTCCTCTTTTCCTTGGCAGTTAAATGAGAGGGGCATTTCCCATAGGTGAGAAAATGGGTGATGTCAGAATACCATTCATTGACTGAACTAAGGAATAGAACAGTAGGAATGTCATCTTTCTCCTCCAGCAACTCATGTTTGGCTCCTTCAGCAATGAGCTCACAAATACCCCTTCCATGAACCAGCTTGGTTGGTTTGATATCAATGTCATACTCCTGGACTTTAGCCACCCAGTTTCCTCTCTTGGACCCAAATTCTTGCTGTGTAAGAATTGACTTAACAGTCGTATCTGGAACCAGCACCATAGAGTGAGAGTTGAGGATATAGAAACGGAACTGCTTGACAGCTTTGACTACTGCAAAAGCATGCTTCTCCATCATGGTGTATTTCAGCTCATGATTCTTCAGGATATAGCTCATGAAGGCAATTGGTAGCTCATGTCCATCAGAGTCTTCTTGGGTTAAGACAGCAGCCAGGGTATTATCTGTAGCATAGCAATAGATGATGAAATCTTTGCTGAAATCAGGACAGGCCAAAACTGGAGTTTTAGCAATAGCTTTCTTGATACCCTCAAAGGATTCCTTTCCTTCAGAAGACCAACCAAATTCTTTCTTCCCTTTCATCATCTGAGAAATATTCAAAGTTAATTCAGCAAAATCGGGGATGAATCTTCTTAAAAAATTGATCTTACCGAAAAAGGAATGCACGCCCTTTTTACTGGTTGGGAGAGGAATTTGCTGGATGGCTTGAACTCGTTCAGGATCAATCTTAATACCATCCTTTGAGACAATGTGCCCTAATAGTTTTCCTTCTGTAACACAGAAGACAAATTTTTTAGGATTTAAAGAAATCCCATGCTCTCGACATCTTTGCAGAATGGTTTCCAGGTGGTCGAAGTGATCTGCTCTTGTCTTTGAGAACACTGTCAGATCATCAAGGTATATGACAATACATTTCCCTTTCAAGATTCCAAAAGCCAAATCCATAGCTCTCTAGAAAGTGGCATCAGCATTAATCAGCCCAAAAGGCATTCTCTTGTAGGCAAAGGTACCTCAAGGAGTGGTGAAGGCTGTCTTGTGTTGATCTGCAGTATCAACCTCTACCTGATTGTATCCCGAGAACCCATCAAGCATAGATAACATTTCAGATCCTATTACTGCTTGCAATATTTGATCCATCATAGGCAGAGGGTAGTTATCTTTCAGAGAATCCTGATTCAGGTTCCTGAAATCAACACAGATGCGGATCTCACCATTCTTCTTCCTAACAGGCACAATGTTTGCAATCCATGTTGAATGGTGAATGGGAAAGATGATTTTAGCCTTCAACAATTTCTGAATCTCCTGAAATATAGTATCAGCTATTTTGGGATTATACTGCCTTTATTTCTGCTTGAAAGGCTTGATTCCTGGTTTGAGAGGGATAGAGTGCTGCATGTCTTTTGGCTTGAAGGCTTTTAGATCCTCATAAGAATATGGAAGAACATCCTTATACTTCCTTAGAAGATCAATTGCTCTTCTCCTCTCATTGGTTGTGTAACATTTCCCAATATTTACCAGCTTGGGATCAGTAGAACTCCCTATATCAATCTTATCATACTCAGTTGATTACTGAGGTCCAGTAGAAGCTTTAGATTTTACATATCTGTCATGTTTATCAAACAACTCCTCCAAACTCACCAAACCTTTGGGAATATTGTTTCCTTTGAGTTTAATGCACCCTTCTTGATCTGTTTCTTCTCCTTGGGTGACAGCTTGGTCAAAGGACACACTCTCACGAGGCAGGTTGTCACTTCCCTCAAAATATAGTTGTTCGAAATTACCCTTGAGTTCCAGGAAGGAAAGCAGATGCTGGTCATCGTTGAAAACTTGCCAGTTATTAGTATTGTCAGGAACACTAGGCCGGTGGACCATTTCAATAGTGAACTTATCCTGGGAGAATTCAGGATGGGGAATCAGTAATGACCCCGAGATAGCCAGTGAATCAGCCCTGCTGTTCTTTTCTCTGGGTATTGCTTCAATAGAGAAGGCATCAAGGAATTCAATTGAATCCCAAACCTGATTCCGGTAATGCTTCAGCCTCCCATTTTTTACCTGAAAAAGGCTTCTGACTTGCTTCACAATCAGCTCTGCATCACCCTGAGCCAGAAGATTTTTTACACCTCGTTCTTTGGCCACTTGCAGTCCAAGAATGAGAGCCTCATACTCTGATGTATTGTTAGTGTTTTCGAACTACAACTTAAATGAAAAAGGGTGTAGGCAGCCTTCAGGTGACACTAGCAGGACGCCAACTCCAGAACCAGCCGAGGAACAACTTCCATCAAATTCTAAAATCCAAACCCCATTGGGATCTTTGGGTGATACTTTGGAGGGTTGGATTTCATCAGGGGACAGAATCATGTAATTACCATGACCTATGTCCTCATAGAGTATTTGTGCCTTAGGATCATCTGTTTTCTGCACAATATACTCAGACTGTTTCTCAGGGAGTAACTTCTTCATTTGTCCATTGACAGGTATGAGGGCGTGTGACCAATCCATTTGAATCTCCCCACCCACATCTTTACAGAAGTTCCTACTTAGCAACATTCCATAAGAAGGAGGAATGTCTGCTACTAGGATGGTGGCCAAGACTTTCTTTTCAGGTAAAGTAGCAAAATCCACTTGTGCATCTTTAATCCTTCCAACCAAAGGTACTTCCTTACTTTCCATGGAATAGCAAGATCCATAAGTATGAGTAAGGGTCAAGCCTAAAGCATGAGCTACCTTAGCAGGCATCACATTATCTGAGGCTCCAGAATCTATGACACAGTTACTGAGCCTATGGCCAGCTATAAGAAGTGTTACATAAAAAGGCTTGATTTTGTCACCAGGCGAGGTGACAGCAGCTACCAGACTAGGCTGTGGTATAGAAGGAGGAGTGGGCAAAAGGCCTTTAGAGGTGGTCTTGGAATGGGAATTTACAAATTGGATCATCTTGGCAAAAGCTTTGGGATGGGTTTGGTAGTATTCAGCTTCTGAAATTTGAACCTTGGTCCTTTTTAGATGATCCACAATATCAAAGGATCCAGAGGTGGATGGGCCATCATCATTTGAAATTCTAGGCTTATCAACCTTAGGAGAAAAAGAAGAAGAAGCAACTTTGGTAGCAGGATTGATAGTACTTACCTTTGGTGTAGATGAGGTAGGGATAGGAGATCCTCTTCTGGCAATTACAGGAATAGTTGCTGGCTGCTCCTTAGATTTCTTCATGGGCTGTGTTACTTTCTCCTTCTGCCTCGTCTGTTCTCGAGTCATGACAGCAAATGATTCACTGTTCATATCTGCTACCACTTCATCATAGTTATCTCCATCATCAGTGCCTTCGGTGGTAAATAAATTAACCTGAGATCCTTCGAGTTCTTCCACCTCATCATCAAATTCCTCCAGGAATTCCTCACGAGCTTCGTCATCCACATCATCATCGGGCTCTTCAACTTCACAGGTTGCATTCACAGGAACTTTGACAGGAGGACCTTCAAGTGCTAGTCTTGTGTGAGGAGCAGGCAAATGATTTCTGGGCTGCAAATTTCTTCTTGGAACATCTGCATACGGGGCATGCTGGGCCAATTGTTTCTTTATAGCTACTAGATCATTTGCAAGTTTCTAGACTAATGGATCAGTATTGGGTCCAGAGGTGGAAGAGGAAGAAGTAGCAGATTTAGATTTGGGAGGATCTCTCTTCAACTTCCCTGACATGATCAGGTCATCCTCGACACTAACAGCCAGTTCTTGATCCAGAATTAACGTTCCAAGATTAGCACTTCTTAGAGCATAGCTGACTTTGGGCGTTTGAGCATTTAGAAAGAAACATTTTTGAATTTGATCAACCGGTCGAGTATTTACAGGAATTTTTTTGATCAGTCTGTTGAACCGAGCCACAAATTCTCTCATGGGTTCTGATGGATCTTTCTTTATCTGAGAAATTTGGGCAAGCAGGGCATGCACATCTTCTGCCGGCTTGAAACAACTTTCGAACTGAGTTCTCATTGTATTCCAGTCGGTGATGGCACCAGCCGGAAGGTGATAGAACCAGTCAACAGCATTATCCTGTAACGTCTCAATGAACAACCTTACTGAGACGTCTTCATGTTCAACTCCCAAGACTCCACATGCAACTATGAAGGTTGCAATGTGTTCATCAGGGTGTACTTTTCCATCTCCTCTAAACTTGGGGAAGTTCTTTCGGTTACCTCTAGGTAACTCATGCAAAGGCTGAGTAAGGGCCAGGGGCCTAACACGTTGACCCCATGGCAATTGTGCCGCCATTCTTGGAAATACGGCTTGGAGGGGAACTTTAACACCAGCAAGGATCAAAGCTCGTAGATTGGGACTAGTAGGCTCTGAAGGAATACCACCCGTAGGACTTCTATCTTGAACAGGCGGAGTGCTCGTCGAACGAGTTCTTCTATTTGAAGGGAAAGGAAAACCCTGTTGCTCCAAAAGCTGAAACTGAGAATCTTCGATACCAAGGGTCCTTCTCCCTTGAGTGAAACGCGGAGTCACCAGATCAAAGGATGATCAAAAAATTGTAGTACTGGAAAGCGATTTTCCCCAGCGGAGTCACCAAAAACTATTGGTCGTCAGATAGGACTTTTTAGAAGAGCAACAGTCAGGGGACAAGAAGTCCCTCCTCTTTAATGGGAGAGGTTCCCTTATTCAGAAACGAACTTATTTACAAATGTACAGAACATTGTTTTATGGTCAAACTTGGATTTTGCGAAAGTGTTTTCCACAAGAATCATCAATTACACAAGGACTGAGGAAAGGGAAAAAGAAGATGAGTAGAATAGCAACATTCAGAATTATAGGTAGTAGAATAATTCCTCGTGTATGCGAAGCTTCAAAGTATTCGAGACAAGATCATTTGTGATGGCTGAATGAGATTAAATTTAAAGACACAAAGTTCTATAAATAACCTTCTTCAGATTTATTAATCAAGGACACAAAGTTCCTTCTTGGTTGTACAAGATCACTGTACTTGCAAAACTGAACAGTATGCAATCAGAGAGACTAACAAGTTGGGAACAAAATGATCTCCACAATATTAAAGGAAAACACAGAGATAACGAGAATTAGATAGACAGAGAATGAAAAGCCCTTTTGTATTGATTTCTTTAAGATCTATTTACACTTTCAGCAAATATTCCAAGTTCTTCCTCCCTCTTCAAAATGGCGTGGAAAGGCCATTATATAACTTACAAGTCAGTTACTCTTCGTAACCGTTTCTTTTAATTAAAGAATATTTAAGGACCACCGGTTACGATACCTTAACTAATTACAAGGAATACGAAAAGAAAGGGAAGAAGAGAAAAGAAAGGAGAAGGAGACAGGTGGCCAGCTACTGGGAGGGGCCCACTGTCTTCAGAATCTGCTGCCTGAATTTCTTCAATGACTCAGCTATATCTCTGCCACGAGGGACTGACATGTTGGCTGCAGACCGAGTCCAAAATCCCAGACATTTCTCCATCTCTTTATCAAACTCGACGTGAGTATGATAATCTTTGTTTGCTTCTTCGATGGCAGACTGAAGAGAACAAATTTCCTTCATCTTTTCCTTAGAGATGGAGTTTTCCTTGAATAGATGATCTTTGACAAAAGCTCTGAACTGAGCTTTGATTTCTTGCAAGGACAAGGAAGCACCAGAGTTTTCATCTTGAAGATGAAAATGTATATCTTTGAAAGCAGCGGCTGCCAGTGTCTTGAAAGCTTCTCCTTTCTGCCAGCTGTTCTTCATTTCTCCCACAGCTTCCTCCAGGACTTTGATTTTCCATTCTACGCTGTAGACCCAGGATTTTGATAGATTGTCTTTGGCATCATCGAAAATATTATTCGCCAGTAAGACGTTCTCATCTGTCTGTCCCATGAGGCGAAGGTCTACAATGCAACTGCTCTAGAGTTTAAGTTCATTATCCATAACCCCAATAGTAGAAGATAGCTTCTATTGCAAATTGTCTACCTTTCCATGTAGTTTAAAAGCTTCATCGATGAAGTTTAGCCCAGTAACAAGCATGTCATCCACCATGGCTTCAATAGCTCTGTCGAAGACAGAATACTTGTGCATATCTTTAATACTTTGCACTTCATCTTGGCTTAGAATTACAGGAGGCGGTAGAGCAGTCAAGGGGGTAGGGTCCAAAACTTTGTCCTTAGACAAGAGTGACTTGATAAAACTTGTGAGAACTTGGGCTTGTTCTTCCAGCTGTTCAATAGTCTGTTGCCCCTTTCTCTACCCTTCCAATGACTCTTGTGACTGTTTCCTGGAGGTTGTGAATTTCACCTTCAGGAGTAGACTCTCCCATAGGGATCCTTGAAAGCTCTAAGTCAGATGTCAGCAAGTCTGATTCTGATTTGTCTACTGTAGGCTTAGCAATCTCCAAGAATTGCTGACCTTGGGCATCAGACACAATTCTAGAGGTGGTTCTGGCTTTCTTGGCACGAGAAGGAGTGGTGCCCAACAAGGCTGCTACAGCATCAAAATTTGGTCCCAAGCTTTGAGAGGAGGATTTCCTCTTCCTTTTGTCAACCAGAGGTTGCACCCAAGAAAAACAGGAAGAAGAATCTGCAGGAGGGGCAAGGGGACCAAGAGACAGGGAGCATGACACTCAGGGTCTGCGCAGCTCTTGACTCAAGCTGAGACGTGAGTAGAGCACTGGAGACGATGGCAGTAGAAGAATCAGTAGTACCTGGAAGTTCAGTGCTTTGGACCTCCTTGTCCTTATCTACTGGATCTTCAGGAACATTTGCAGGAGTTGGCATCTCGCTTTCTTCACTTTCACTGAGAACAATAATGTTCTCTGGCCCTATAGGCAACTCTGCCTGTTTTCTTGGAGGATCATTCTCTGCAGGTTCCTTCTTTACCTCTTTGAGTTTCTTCCTGTATACCTGGGTAGATGGAGAAGGAGTAGATTCTACAGGTCCCTGAGTTGTTGAGGCAGGAGGGGTTTTCACTGGTGTTCCAGACTCTGGAACTGATGCCTCTCTTATGGGTGTCGAATCATCCTTGGAGCTAGATTCTCCTGAGTGCCTCTTGAATTCTCAGATCTTCTTACTGAACCAGACCCTAGTCCTGATTAAGACTGGAGCAAGAATCTCAGCCAGATCATCTCTCTCTTTCTTGTTCCAATCCAGGTCCTCCAGAGGGGTGTGTGCTTAATCACATTTTCATACTCATAAGAGTATAGCTCAGAATTGTCATCCTGGAGACCTTCAGGAACTTGGTACAGACTGAGTTATTGGATCAATTGCAGGGAGAACCTGCGACAATGCCTTCTTCTGGCTTCAAAATCATTTGCACAGTCAGCCCAGTAGTCTTCTGTATCTGCGCTATGATGATAGACTATTTTGATGTTCTGTTTAATGAACTTCTTCAAGTCAAAACAAGTTCTTGGCTTGAAGAAATGAACAGTGATAGGGACCAGGGCTCTTTCTATGTTCTGAGCATCCAGAGCTGTTTTACATGTGTAGTTTCCCAGAGAGATGGGAAAGTGCAAGCCAGAAATATTCTTGTCTCTGCAAGTTCTGTGCAACTTGTCTAGTTGCCTGCATATTTCAATCAAAGCCATTTTATCATTACAAAACATGGGGAGCCGTAGAGGAGTGTTTTCATAGCCAGCAAGCCTAATATAGGAAAATTTCCTGAATTGAATGAAATAGGCTCGATACTGCGATATCAGGTTCATGGCTTCATCTAAAAACCTTCTTGCAGTATCACCTTCGAGCAATCTGACCACGTACATGGTGAAAGCATCATTAACCCTTCTGAAATTGCGGTTGCTAGTCTCCAAGGTGAACTGCGGGCAATAGGCATACACTGGATCATCTTTGTGTGCATCTATATAGGAGAAACCAAACCATTGCTTGGATGCTGCTAGGGTATACATCAGGTATGAAGTCATATAGAACTTCTTTGTTTGCTGGACGTTGGATAGCTGCTCTGCCAAATTCATACTGATGATCTCTGCCCAGTTGATATTTTGTGTTCCCTCGCACACCATGCGGATGAGCGGGGCACATCCAGAAATGAAACTCATTGGTGGAGGGAAAACCCATAACCCGAGCCAGTAGGATTATGAAGTCTGACAGTTCTTCGTTGAAATCTGCTCGGAAGAGGGTTTTGGTTAGGTGAGAAGCACCTTTCTTAGGGTTCTTCAACCAAGACTTCACCACTCGCGCCTTGTATTTGTCACTGTCTTGGTCGAACATAGCCTGTGCTTGATCCCGGGAGACGACTATAGCATTGTCCATCTCTGTAATTCTCAGAGCAGCACCAATGGCGGCAGCATCCAGCTTGGCAATGAGTTCCCCATGTACATTTGTCAATTCGCTAGAATCGGGGTCGAAGTGAGCTCCACATGAAAGCACTGTATCAGCACACTGTACTGAGATTGGGAATCCTCCGGCAAAAGCTAAACCACTATCATTAATCATCTGTGCCATTGGTGTAGGGTTTGCATCTATCATTCTTGCCCAAAAATCACCAAAGTCGAGATGACGAGCTTCGTTGTCCCCTATATTGCTAACGGCAGATTCAAGCGGAGAAATTTGCTCCTGTCCCTGGAACTTGATCTTCATAGTGATAGTCTCGGAGCTGCAACCTAGACTTCTGGAAGGAATTTGCAAATGGAGAGGGGATTGCGCAGGTTTTCAAATTGCAAGGGTTTGAGTGAAAGATAGCATGGAAGCAATGCGAAAATACAAAGGGGAATGCTCGTTATATAGCCGTTTGGAGAGAGAAATGACTTTAATGCGCATTGAATACACAACCACCAATTTGAAAAGCATCATACTTGGAGTGAGCGGGAAAAACTAAGTGTGAATGACACTAGGTACGCTTGGGACATGTGAGACGCGAATGCGCGAAACATGCGGCTCGGCCGGTTCGGGCGAAACAGGGAGAGGACACACAAATGCATTTGGGACAAATGGGACGAAAATGTGTGAAGTACGCGATTCGGGTGTTTCGGCCGAAATTGGAACAGCGGGCTCGTTTGGACTTGGGACATTCGGGACAAAAAGTTTCGAAGTACGCGCTGTCGACCGGCTCGGCTGAAATTGGGAAAGCTCACACTTTTTCAAATGGGGCAGTTGGGACAAAATTGTGCGAAGGACGCGATTCGGGCAAATCGGCCGAAAATGGGAAAGCTCGCACTTTTTAACTTTGGGACATTTGGGACAGGAAAGTGCGAAGTATGCGGGAAGGATGATTCGGCCGAAATTGGAACAACATGCAAAATAAGTTTTGGGACACTTGGGACAAAACTCTCCGACGGGCCCAAAAATGGGACAACTTCGGGGATTTCGGCCGATCGGAGAATAGAGTGCACTTTCGTACTTGGGGCAGATGGGAAAAAAAGTTCCGACAGGCCCGAAAATCATACAAAATGACCCAAAACACAGATTTTTTCAATTTCACGACTTAGGCATTTTCAGAGGAAAACACTTAAACTCAAAATTTTTGGAAATTTACTCTTATCAGAGCAGGAAATTTTGAGTAGACAACACGCAGCATACACTTCTAGAAGTGGAGAAATATCACATACTGATGGCATGTAGCTCAATGGGATGTTGGGGACACTAGGCATGACCACTTCAGATCCATTTCTAGTTATAAGAGGATCTGGAGGAAGAACTGGTGGATCTAGAGGCACAGGACCTAGTGGATCTAGTGGATCTAGTGCAGGAGGAAATACCAGAGGGAAACAAAGATCTAGACTAGGAGGAAAGGGGCCTATTCCACCTCCTCTGTTGTTCTTTAAGATGTATTTACAATTTCTAGACTACCAAGTTATAGAGGATGTTGCAGAACATGTGTACATGTGTGAATTACTATGGCGTGTGAAGGGGATCACTATCCTGGAGGAAAAGGAAATTCATTTTGCAATAATGTTGCAAGGGCACATGCATAGTTGGTATATGAAGTATGACCCCTATCAGATAGTGGTATACTACACCACATTGAAGATTTCCTTCCTACCAAAGTTCCATATACCGAAGTTCGATCAGAAGAGCATCAACGCTTTGAAGGAGGTCCAACAGGGAAAGGTAAATAGTGTGTCGGGGTATTATGCATGGCTTAAAACTCTCCTGTCAAAACTGTCATATGACATTCATCCCTCACAACATACTTAATGGTTTATTGGAGGGTTAATCACTCCATTTA
The DNA here is from genome assembly GCA_019776745.2 of Taxus chinensis. Taxonomy (NCBI): domain Eukaryota; kingdom Viridiplantae; phylum Streptophyta; class Pinopsida; order Cupressales; family Taxaceae; genus Taxus; species Taxus chinensis. Next base: position 430,153,532 of record CM034154.1, on the reverse strand, counting down.
TGAGTGCATTGTCACATAAAACGTTTACTAACCCGTGCGAGGCTCTAGAGGTTGTCTTATGTGATGAAGCAGTTGGAAGCATTGATACTAGTGTGAGCCCTTTCCGAGAGGCTCAAATAATTTCCATGGCTAAATAGTTAGAGAAGTTATCTACAAACTCATCACATGAGACTTGTAGTGGTCTTTTGTGCATAGATTGTGAAGTAGAGGGGCATGTTAAGGATAGTTTACCCTAGAAGTCAGTACCCGTTGTAGTAGTAGATTGTGAAATTTGTCATGGATACCGTGATGTGAATAGATGTTCCTTATTGTAGTGTACAATCCAGAAGAATGTGTCTTGCTACTGTAACATCTGATCCTCTACGACCCATGATACTAAGGATTGTAGGCTTATTGATCAGATCCATGAGGCCATTGATCATGGTGTGCACCATACCAGCCTTTCCAATAGTTCCAAGGAATTTGATCACCATTATGAAGGACGTGCAGATGGAGGGGTGCATGGGAGAGGTTTTCATGGAGGATCTCATGGTCACAGTAACCATGGAGGAGGGTGAAGTGAGTTCCCATGAGGAAGCTGCTATAATTATGGATCTAAAGAAAATTATAGGTGCAAGTGTCTAAATTTATTGTAGTGCTCATGGTGCAAGAAGAAGCATAAGTATGAGTTCCTTGAGTTGTTTGAGCACATTAGCCAGTAGCACTGGAAGGACAAGGGTCCTAGGATGGTGATTATAAAGAAGACTGACACATAGTGGATGCCTAGAATGGCTTGTGAGTCAGGATTAGAATCTGTTTTGGTGATAACATGAGTAAAGGCTGTGCGCACCAAGGAAATACCAAGGATAAGGACTTTAGTCTCAAGAAAATAAGTAGTGCACAGAAGTATCTAGATCCTGTCCACCAGAAGGAAGTGTATCAAGAGACAATAGATGTCATTTGGATTTTGTAAGGAGAAATACAGTGTCTAAAGGAGCAGTCCAGGCAGTAGGAGAAAAGGAGAAATTTTGAGGCTCCACAGTAGGACCTGGATGAGGTCAAGGAAGTGTGAAGAATGTTAAGGAAAGAGAATACTATTCACTTGCTAAGAGAATGGCTATGGGTGAAGATTCCACATGCGAGAGTAGAGCACAGAAGGAAGGTGTTGCACGCAAACCTCCATCCCCATAGCCTTTACTATGAAAAAGAGATCACACTGAATGTAGTTATGGATGGTTGGCTACTGAGTAATATATTTATTAACATGGGAGCCGAAGTCAATGTTCTTACATTGGATTCCTGGCATCAAATAGGAAGGCCTGCATTAAAACCATCTTTGAATGTGTTGTATATGAAAAAAAACTAAGGCAATGCCCATTGGAGTATTGAAAGATGCTATGATCACCATTCAGGAGGCCAAGTTTACTAGAGACTTCAAATTCTTGGCACTCACTGAGGCAAACAATTTTCCAGCATTTCTTAGGCACCCATGCTACTATAAGAACAATACTAACCTAAGGTTCAAAAAAGGATATATCAGTTTTGAGAACAAGGAAGAATTGGTCATCATCCCTTTGACTGATGGGAATTTGGTGCTTTAGAATGAGCCTTTGATATAATTTATGTGAGCTCCATCAGAGACCCTTAGATAATTCATCCTATAGAAGGAGTTATCCAATTTGAGGATGCTTAGTTTGTGAGTGATACCACAAACATGGCAAGTGACAATTGGGCATATGGTACCTATGAGTTAATTAGGAAAAATTTGAAGGGGTCTGTAACCAAAGTGACCAAGGTGCGCTCACTCAAGAGCCTAGGAGGAAATAAGTTGCCAAGTTACTCTACGGGAGCATACCCTGAAATTTTCTTACGGGACATAGAATCTCAGTGGAGGAGTGAGGATGAAAGAAGGGGGATGTTAAACTATATCTTGCTCAGGACTGCAACATGATGGTGGGATACACACTATGAAAATATTTTAGAGTGATGAAAAGTGAGGATTTCCTTCTCTACCAGATTATTTAGAAGCAACACGCCCATTTTTATCCAAGAATATCATGGAAAAGAGCTCACCTCACTCCATATCCAAGCTTGTGAGAATGCCTGCATTGGAGTCGCAGAGGCCTTGACACCATCATTATGGGTGCATAAGTTGTATTCCACATTACAAGGTTGTGCACACACATGGTATATCCACTCAAAAACATGCTGGCAGATGGGAAATTGGCAGGAGATGACAACGTATCTCATCCAATTTTTTGAATATCAGAGCACAAAGTCATCAATGGATAATTCATTGTAAGTGATCAAGTGCCTTACGATAGGGGATAGTGCCATAGTAGAAGACATGCTACTATAGTTGTTAGGTGAGCCCATTTTAGAGGCACGCTTCGACGAGGATGAATATGAAGAGATAAATTTTGAGCGTGGTTTCATAGAAAAGGAAATGGGGAAGATGGTTTATGTCATAGATGGTGAGGAGATGGAAATTCTAGATGTTAACCACTCTGTAGGGATGTGTGATGTTTTAGATAACAATGATAAAATAACATGCACTTACCATGATCCCCTAAAAATGAAGAAGGTTAACATTTGGGTCAGAAGAAAAACCCAAGGAAGCTATCATTGGAGACTATTGGTCGAAGAAGGAGGTATTAAAGATCATTGATCTATTATGTGAGTTTTGATATTTGATCCCATGTGGGTATCATGAACTTAAAGGAATCCACCATTCCTAAGGGTAGATGAGGATAAAATTTAAGGAAGGCGCATGCCTGATCCGAAAGATTCCATACCAGATGAATCCCAATTTGCACGTATGGGTCAAGGAAGAGATAGACAAAATGATAACATCATGGATCATTGCGATTGTTGAGGAGTCAGAATGGATAAGCCCAATGGTCATTAGCATAAAAAAGGATGGGAGGATTAGGATCTGTGTTGACTATAGATACCTGAATGCATTATGTTTCATTGATCCCTTCCCAAACCCGTTTACTAAAGAAATATTAGAAGGATTCATTGAGCGCGAAGTCTACTCTTTCATGGATGGGTTCTCAAGGTAGCACCAAGTAAGGATTGCAAAGGAAGACCAGAGAAAGACAACTTTTTCCACTGAATGGGAATTTTTTTCCTATACTGTTATGCCTTTTGGATTTAAGAATGTGCCTATTGTGTTCTTGTGCATAGTAGTACAAGCCTTTTAGGACTTCATCCATAAATTTCTTTAGGTCTATTTGGATGATTGGACTATGTATGGTCTAGTCAAAGACCATTGTGATAACTTAAGACTAATGTTTGAAAGGTGTCGACAGTTGAGGATATCCCTCAACATTAAGAATTATATCTTTTCTACCCCTTTTGGAACCTTATTGGGACATATCATATGCAAGGAAGGCTTACTAGTAGATTCTACCAAGGTTGCAGTCATTGTAGGTTTAGGGGAGCCTACTAGCTAAAGCATCATACATGGATTCCTTGGGCATACAGGTTACTATAGGAAGTTCATAAGGGGATATGCCAAGATCACTATGACCTTGGAGGAATTTCTTAGATGCAAGAGTGCCTTCCATTAAGGAGAGGTGCAATATAGGGCATTCGACACTTTAAAGGATAGGCTTATCACAACACCCATACTCCATTTCCCCATTTGGGATAATCCTTTCCATGTTCATGTGGATGCCTCTAGTACAACTGTCAGAGTAGTACTAGCACAACCTAGTGAAGGGATTGTTGACCATCCCTTATGTTTTGCAAGCAGAAATTTAACATCAGCATAACAAAATTACACCACTACTGAGTGTGAAACACTATCCATGATCTACGCACTGCAAAATTTCAAGAAATATCTACTAGCAACACCATTTGTATTCTACATGGACCACATGGTATTAAAATACTTGGTAAACAAGATCATTCTACAAGGGTGCATATGTCAATGGGTCCTGCTATTCCAAGAATTTGAGTTCATAGTGGTTCTCAAGCCAGGAAAGATTAATTCTGGACCTGATCACTTATCTATAATTGACTCAGGAGAGGACATGAAAAGCATTGAGGATACCATGCCAGATGCACAACTATTTAGGTTGCAGCACACACCCTCAGACTTGGAGGATATTGCGGTGTTTCTCAAAATGGGTGTGCTACCAGAAGGGATGAAAGCTTTAGAAAGGAATCAGTTAGCAATACGCACCGCACCCTACATGCTAGTTAGTGGTGATTTGTACAACATAAAATGTGATGAAGTGTTTCTTTTATGCGTGCTAGAATATGAGTGCCTGGGTATTATGGAGAAGGCGTATGGAGGAAGTGAAGGAGGACATTATGTAGGGGATGCCACTGCGTGAAAAATGTTACGAGTTGGGTTATGCTGGGAGACCCTATATCAATATTGCAAAGAGTATTGCAAGGCATGTGATCATTATCAGTTCCTTGGAAATTCAGGGTAGAGGGATGAAATACCTTTGCACCCTATTCCAAGTACCAAGTAATTTGAAAAATGGGCCATGGATTTTGTAGGCCCCATTTTGCCAGCCACGCATAGGATGAGATCACACTATGTAATCACTTGCATGGATTATTTGAAAAGATGAGTAGAAGAAGTGCCTACCAAATATTATATAGTGGCTATAACAACCAAGTTTCTATGGGAAAATATTATTACAAGGTATGGATTCCTGTAAAGCTTAAATAGTGATAGGGGTACACATTTCCTAAATGAGACCATCAGGATTCTGTTAGCAGAGTTCATGGTGGCTCATCATAAGAATCCCCTTACCATCCACAAGTAAATGGATCTACTGAGGCATTTAATAAAATACTGAGTCATACCCTGACCAAAATGTTTGGCGTTGGTAGACAAGATTGGGATGTAAAATTATCATTAGTTCTATAGGCATACAAGACAACCTACAAGAGGTTGAATAAAGCCACACCATTCCAATTGGTGTTTGGCACGGAGGCTATCCTATCCATTGAATTCATGCTACCTTATCTACATATAACACGTACAGAAGGATTGGCAAATGAACAAGCACTGGAGGAAAGGATTAAAAAATTGCTAAAATTGGACAAGAGATGATCATTGGCCAGGTGGAGTCAAAAGGCTGAGAAGGATAGAAAAAAAGCATGGCATGATTGCCACATCAAAAATAAACAATTTAAGGTTAGGCATATGGTATTGTTATATGATTTAAGTTTTTGTACCATCTCATAAAGTTGAAAGTCCATTGGCTAGGGCCCTATATCATCTCGTACATCCTTGATTCCATAGCATGCCAGGTAAGAGTGTTGGATGGGATGATATTGTAAGGCAATTTGAATGGAAGTAGGCTAAAGACCTATAATAGATAAGTCTTATTGGTGTATGTAATAAGGCAGTATTGCCAGATAGTTTAGAATTTACTTTCTTTTGTTTCCCTTTCTCGTCATTTGTTGTGTTTTTTATTTTGTGCCTTGGGTGCTGATTACCACATTAATTTTAAAAGGTTGTACATGTGTAACGGATTGTGTATCTATTTTAGTGTGGGGTGGAGTGATACGAAGTAGAGGACTATAATACAAGTTGAACTAGTAGTAGAAGTTGCAGTGAATGGCTCAGTTGATGGATACAAAGCATGTAAGGATGAAGGAATAACATGGAAGAAGAGGTGGAAGAAAATGGTTGGCATGAAGAGAAGACTTCATAGAAACCATGTATAGAGGAAAAAGCATAGGAATAACACAAGGTAGGTGAGAGCAAAAAACAAGTGGACAGAAGAAGTACCTTTGGTGTTGTTGACATGCTTGTAAGAGTCTTCTATCAGGATAGATCATTTTCATGCGAGAAGGTTGTAGAATATTTCACACAATATTGGGCGTGTAAGTGAAGGCATGTGAGGCTAGATTGGTGGCAAAATACGTATTTAGTGTTAAGTACGGTGGTAGGTAAAATAACATTTAATGCTAAAAAGAAGGAAAAACTATAAATAAGAAGTTGGGAACTTCATTATTTTACCTTGCATTTACAAAGTGAAAAGAGCTCTTGTAAACTAGGGCATCCAAAAGTGATGTGTGAAGGAAAAATTTAAGAAATATGAGAGGATATGACTAGAGTAGATCCACAAACTAGTAGGAAAGGAGTGCACAAGCATGGAGGAAGTTGTTGAGAAGGGTCATCTTGTGGAAGAATTGTTCCAGTTAGGGTTTTACATCTAGGGCATGGTGTTAGGAGAGTTTCTTCACAATATTAAGCATTGGAACATGATAGAGTGGTAGAGAAAATCAAGGAGAATACAGTTTAAGTGTTAACCTAACTAAAAGAATGACACCAAAGAAAGAAACCATCTCACCTAAAATGCAGAAGGGAAGGGGAAAGGAGAAGTAAATGGATTTCATCGCAAGCACAAATGCAGAGTGGTACGTGCAGAGATGTAATACCCGGATGGGGTATTGCTAGGAAAAGAATGGGAGTCTCATTTGTGGAAAATGATTATGAGTGAATAAAATCATCACCCCAACATGATAGAAAAATAAATGGATTTGGATTTGGTTCACCCAAAAAACAAGAGGATACCAAAGGGCATGCCCATATACAATGACAGTAAAATTCAAATTCGAGAAGGAATTGTTACTGAAACTTTACCAATTACCCTACTTCAAAAAACCTTAGCACCTCTATCAATAGCTAATGGTGCATGTTCACAAAGACGATTTTTATTTCATGGGGTGTAAAATGCACATAACTCCCCAGTTGATTTCCAAGTTCACAGGCCTTATCTTTGAGGGGGATAACATTGATGATGACCTAATCAACAAGGAGGTCATCAAGGAAATAATAGTCGCATATGATTATAAGGAAGGATCACAATACTTTGACATCAAAGAGATCCCAGACCCTATGATGAGGATGGTGATGTGCCTGGTAACCAAGCTCAACGATCAAGAAAAATGGAATCAAGTGAACAAGGCATGTCTAAACGTATGCCAAAAAATATCTGAGGGGACCATTTATAACTTGTCCACTTTTGTCACAGATGAAATCATTAGTAGTGCGTAAGAAGGTGAGAAGATACTATTTGGAAATTTCCTCCTCCAAAAAAAATTCTTAGAGATCGAAGTTCCTAATGGGCCAGAAAGGTTTATTTGGGAAAACCCAGAAGAGGATCCCTCACTTGTGAAGAGGTTTGTAAAATATACTTGTGAGACCATGACAACCACTCATAAGGTGTACTTAGAGAAGTGGTACAAGTACATGAGGGATGCATTTGGGGTGGAATGGAGGATTCCAAAGTAGTTACCCATGCTCATGAAAGGAGAGGTAGAATTCTTAGTGTATAAACACTTCTTCATTGGAAGATTTAGGTTGACAGATAAAACAATGAGCCCCTGGTGCAAGCTCCCCTTCTCCTTCACCACGTAATATTTCCAAGTGGGGGTGAACAAGTTCAAAGAGGCCAAGAGACTAAGGTTTGACCTTACTGATGTGGATCAAGACCATAGAGAGCTACGCAAGAAGTTAGTCTACCCCAATAAGCGTGCATACGTGGAGAGATATGTCTGCCATGAGATACAAATGATGAAGCTTGTAACATTGCCAATCACTAGAAGGGCTGCAAAAAGGATATACCTTTGCATAAGGCCAAATTTTGAAAAGTGTGCTTACTTAAAAAATGATGTATCCATCCTTGAGGAACCCACAACAATAAATAATCCCATGCCAAAGAAGAGGGAAAGAGAAGAGGTGAAGAAAGCACCAAGTGTTCAGACTACACAAGCGGTAAGCACTCCAGAGAAAAGTGCTAAGCCTAGTACTTACACATGGAGAAAGAAGTCCCTAGTGAAAGTAAATTCTCTAGAAGAAGAAGAACCATAGCATGAAGAACCCATCACTCAGGAGAAGTCACCAGAAGAAGAGGAAAAGGAAGTAGAATATCCTATCAGGAAGAAGCAAAAGGTGATAGAAGAGGATGACTCAGAGGGTACATAGATCTTAGAGGCCTATAGAGGTGAAAGAGATGATGATGGTGATGATGATGAACTTGAGGCAGTTGAAGGCCCTCCCATATTTGAAGTACATGACTTATAGGAGGAAGGAGAGGAAGAATAAATGAGTACATATTTGTCAAAAGGAAGAATGATAAGGAAGAGGAGGATGCTTAGGAAAAAGGGGTAAGTGCATAAACTACAAAATAAAAAGGACACCAAGCCTCACAAAGTAATAGGTAGAAAAGGATGTAGAGAATGAGGTAGCAAAAATTGTTGAAGACCTAGTAGAACAAGAGATGGAACAAAACATGGACATAGTAAAGAAGGAAGTAGAGGAGGAGAGCGTAGAAAACAAATATTGCAGCATGGGAGGAGAGCCCAATTTGGCTGTAAGCTTTTCTAAGGCCCCATGCATGGGGAGAAAGAGCGTAGAAGCATCACAAGTTTAGAGGATGGGATACATTGATGATCCAAACAAGGTGTTGCGTGTGTGATTTTAAAGCACCATGCCAATGAAATAACTCTTGGATATGGCATCATTTGATGAGGAAGGTGCATACCCGTGGTTGAGGAAAATTATTTCTTGGGAATTTGAGTCCCACGTCGATGAGTCAAAATTTGAAGTAAGCCAAGGGGAAATAATGAAGATACCGGAGTCAAAAGGATACAACCCCTTGGTAAATTCTCAACGGATATCAAATAAACAAATCTATAATGCACTGAACAAGGTTTCCGTCAAGGTAGAAGCTAGGCTCTTCTAGAGGAATGATGGGGTGAAGTTCCTAGAGGAAAAATTGGAGAAGAATGAAGAAGAGCTCGAGAAAATAATGAAGGAATTAAAGTGGGAGGAAATAATCAATGGTCAACTAATGCGTGAGTTAAAAGAAGAGAAGGTAAGGGTGCATGAATTTTACAAGAAAGTAGAGATGATCACATATGTCATTGTATTTAAGCATCCAAATCAGACACCACTGGCACAGAAGTATGGATCCACCATGGAATGCATAGAGGACTTGACTTGGATCCTCACAATGGAGAGGTAACCACTAGCCTTGAAATCTACATAGGAGGCATCGATGTGTAAGGAGAAGGAGGAAAAGATGAAGGTTGTGGCAATTGTTTCTCAATATAAGAAAGTCCTCACTGATGTGAAAGGTTCCGCCCAAGTCGATGAGGCCACCTATGACAACTACACCGATAGAGATAGAGTGGCGAGCATTTTGGTCACCACTCATAAAGTGGAGCTCAATGAGTTCCAAGAGAAGAACAAGGGGAATAGATCGGAATGTGATAGAATTATTTCCAAGGTTGACAAGAAATTAGAGGCTATTGATACCTTGTGGGGCTCAATCAAAAATAGGTTGAAGGAGTTGTATCCGTAGCTCACTCAAAGGATGGACACACTCGAGGATTTGAGAAAAAAATTACAGGTGATTGTGGAAAAAATGAATACCCAAGGATAAGGGTTAAGCTTTGAAGAGGTGAGTGCCCTATTTGGTGACCTCTATCAATAGGAATAGAGCAAGGTCAATTCCTTGAATAATTTGTAAGAAGACTCGACGAAAGATTTCCCCCTCCTCTTAGAGAAGTAATCATAGTGTTTCAACTAATTCTAGATTGTTTCTTCTAATGTTGACGAAACAAATAAGGGTAAAGGGCTAGGAGGAATACCTTTTGAAATGTTGGTTTATAGGGTGTTACGTGCGTATGACTTTTGAATCCACAACTAATCATGAGATCTTCCTTTCTTCTTGGAGGAACTACCTGAAATGGAACACAAGACCACCAAATAAAAGTTAAACAATATATGCAGTGGACTTCCTAGTGTGTCCTAGATCCGAGAAGTGTGGTACATCCTAGATGAATGTCAATCCACTATTTAAAGCAAATTAATCTGAGAAATAAAGGAAATCCTATTGTAGTTAAAATGATTTAGGTATCTCATTCACCTACAATAAGCAAATTCATTCACAACAGGCTAGGTTATGATTGAATCTGAAGTTCAAGGTCACTGTCAAGGTATTGGTATTGGTTAGGGTTAGGTTTTGGGCTATTTTGGGTATTTAGTGGAGGTTTTAGGCTCTAATCTAGGTTTTGGTCAAAAGAAACAGAGACCAATGTCGGTCTGGTATGTCTGGTATCGGTGTAGGCTAACCGGTGATAGTTATGGGTAACCAGTGTCGGTATGGTTGGGGTATAGGCAACTCAATAAAAACTTGGCTAGGTGATAGATCTAAGGTTAGATGAAGATGGAAGGGAAATGGCAAGATTCGTATGGATCTGAGGTATGCACAGGAATGATTAAGGTCTAGGTATGGGAAATGTAAGGGTGTGGATAAAAAATGGTCAATTTTTCATGGAGGTAAAGGATGGGGGGATGGAAGTGAGAGAAAAAACTAGTAACTGATGTAAAAGGATCTACGAAATGATAAATTGATAAGTGTTGGTTAACAAAACTTACTATTTATATGAGCTTGTTGCCTATTTGGTAGTGGTGGGTGATCAAATGGAATGAAATTGACATAGTTCTGGTGCTTCTATGGATGCTCTCGTGAAGGTAAATGATTGTGTGATTTCTTTAAGTACTAGCTATGGATGCTCGGATGCGTATAATAACACTCGTTATGCTTGCATGTAACTCCAGTTTTGTCACTTGTTCTCAAAAGATGTGATTATCTCTCAGAAATGTGCCAACCTCAAAATAAGGTTGTTTTGGGAATTAAATTGTAACCAACGGAGGTTTTGGCTTAACCAGTGGTGGTTAAGGGTAACCAACATTGGTTAGGGTGGGATTTCCTAGGTTTACTAAATTAGGCAGATCCCCTTGATTTTATGGGATCTTGTTTCGTTGAATCCATGGATTAGCATGGAAGCTTCCTTCTAACGGGTGGGAATTTTGTTAGACATAATGTAAGCATTGATTTTTAGGGCTTGGGTAAGTCTTAGTTATTTATCGTAACTTACTAAGAATAGGTCTTAGGGTGAGGTGACTAGATGAGGTGTCTAGGTGAGTTGGATATGTGGGCATTATCCCAATTAGGATATTTAAATAATAAATATGGTGAGGATAATGAATTAAATTAATTAAATTAATATTATATTAAGGTGAAGGGGGCCATGGATAGGTGGATGTGTTCAAGGTGTTTATTTAATGGGGGACCAAGGAGAGTGTGACCCATTTTTGGTGTATACATTTTTCCCCTTTTTGTTGTGTAGCTTGTATTGGTGAGCAACGCTGAAAAAAATAAGATGTGGTTACCCCATGTATGGGTGAAGGTGATCCCCCTCAAACTAGGAACTGACAAGGAAGAGGGAAAAAGTGATGAGTGGTTTGATAAAAGGTGAATATGATGAAGAGGAAGGTGGGGAATGGAGAAAAAAGGAAAAAGTTTTACTTGGGTAATCTAGGTAATGGGTCAGGGTCAAAGATAGTAACAGTCAAACACACACACACATATAAACTACAACATGGTACCAGGCTAAAGAGTAAGAAAACTCTACATTGTATAAGGTCGATAGGTTTATCTAAACAAGGTTGAGATGAATCTGGTATCCAAGGTATAGGATATGGTCAGGAAACACGACGCAGGTTAGGTGTAGGAACATTTAGGTATGTTCTGATACACCGAGGGTTGGATTAGGATAAATAGTCACGACAAGAGGCAAGGTAAGGTCATTAGGTCAATCAACACAGGTAACAATGCCATAAGGTATAGCAAACACATGAGGTAAAATGTCACTAGTGATGTTTCAGGTCCAAGTATCTAGGTCACGGCATGGGTAGGGCTGAGGTATGGGTAAAATAATGAGTCCCCAAATTTGGATGAGGTTAGGTAGTAAATGATGAGGTCATGAGGGTGAGGTTAATGGTCAATTTAAGTGTTGGGTGAGGGAAAAAAGAGTGAAGGGAAAGGTAATAGGGTGAGATTGTGGGAAATGTGGAAGAGAGGGTAACTGATGCTAGTCAAAGGTAAACGATGCCAGTATAGGGTAACTGACCACGGTAAGGTAGGGCATGTGACCAATGCCAGTGAAGTTAAAACCAACATTGGTTAGGTCAGGGATGCTATAAAAAATAAAAATTCCATGTTTTTCGGAAACATTTGTCCCATGCAAAATAGAGGAAAATGACACAAGAGAGAGAGAGAGAAAGTTGGAAAGTTTCCAGACGGAATGGAAAGATGATTTTGCAAGCCAAACGGTGGGTGATTGGTAGTTGAGAGGCGGGTCCATGAGATCAGATTGTTGGATTTGGGTGGTTGAAGGTGAGGTGGCTGGTTGGTGATGGCATAGGTCAGAGAGGGATCAGGTGGGCCACCGATGTAGCGGAAATACATTCCACCACAACGATGGCAGCGTGATGAGGTAAGCGGTAAACTCTTTCTATGTTTTGTGAAATAGATTAGGTGAGAGGTCGGGTGGTGAAAAATTGGGTTTTTTGCGGGGGGAAATGAAATTTGAAATGTGGGAGGGTGAATTAGGTAGAATAGGAGTAGGGAAAAAGGTAAGGGGGTGAATAGGTGTGGGATGGGATTAAGGGGAAGTGTAGGTGAGAATGGGTGGGTAAAAGGGTCAAAAGAGGGAGTTTTTTGAGAGGGGAGGGTTTTGGGGGTCATGGTTTTCACCGTGACAGTGATCGGTGCCAGTCAGGGTTAGTCGATATCGGTAGTGTCAAACTAGTATCAGTCATAGAATAGGTAAATGATGCTAGTTGAGGGGTGACCGGGGTCGGTTAGAGATAATTGAAACTGATCATATTTTGGAGAAAAAGGGGCTGAAAGGGCCCTAGGTCGAGTGGGTGAGATAGGTAAGGGTAGAATAGGGTGTGTTGGTGAAAAACCTAGTGTGGGTGGAGGTAAAATAGGTATGGGGAAATGATAGTGGGTGAGTGTGGGGTTTGATAGGAAGGTAGGTTGGGAAGATAGAAAGAGGTGAGATAGTGGGTATAGGTGAGGTGTCATGGGTGAGTATGGGTATGATGAAGGTAATTAATTTGATGTTTATATTTGATGTAGGGGAGATATCAACTGCAAATGAGAGACAGGGTGCCACCCCTACTCTTTAGAGTGTGAGGCATGGCAACACTTGAAGAGTAGTGGCATGTGGAGGAGGTGGGCCTGATTAGGATCTGGCACTATCGACATGAAATCTAGTAGTCGAGTCTGATGGATGCTCTCATCGATAGATGGGATTCTGCGACCAAAACATTCCACCTACCAACAGGTGAGATGACAATCACCCTAGAGGACGTGTTTAGGATCCTACGGTTACTTATACTGATGATACAGGTGTACTCGATAACTTCTAAGGCCTCGGAGGAGTTGATGTTGAAAGTGTTTGGGGAGGGACTGGTAGATATGATGTTCCACAGTGCCAATTTGAGTTACGGGGGATGTATTTAGCCCATCTAGAGGAGACGAGGCTAGTGGTTTTATTAATGGAGGAAGTTTGCTGCTTCACATTGCCAGATGCAGAGGGTGGGAGATTCCCCTACTCATTGATGGGGGTATTACATGACATGGTGATAGATTGGACTTTTTTCACCTAGGCACCAGTATTCCTAGTGAAGTTATATAGAGAGTTGTGGGCATATGGGTGTCTGTGTAGGTTTAGCCTATGTTTCACCTTTTTACTACACTATTGGGCCTATGAGCACATAGTTTTTGTGTACCCAGTGGGTATGCCCCAAGAAGATACATTTCCACTGAGATTAGTGTGGGTGGGGTATAGGCGATGGGTACCCATGATTGGAGATCATCGATCAAACATGGCTACACATGATGTAGCATATTATAGGCAGCTATTAGAGGGATTTTCTGGAGTGGACATCATATGGAGACCGTATGTGAGTTATCCGTCGTATAAGCAGATGAATGATGAGATAGATGGCCTTTAGCTACTGAGATGGATAAAGGGGCACCGTGCCGGGGAGCAAGAGACGATCCCAGTTGATAGGGTTAGATGGCAGTTTGGACTGCTACAAAACATACCTCCACCCTTCCTGCAGTACAGGAGAGATGACGTGGAGAGGCCATTACCACTACCACAACCGATAGTGCCCACAGGGTAGGAGGAGCAGGTGGTAGACTAGTGGATTGATGATGTTGGAATGATAGATAGATATAGATAGTTGTGGGTAGCTCATTTATGAGCAGTACCACCCAGGCTAGGGAAGCCGGATTTAGCCACTATCATGGTGCAGAGAGATGCCCTATAGGGGCAGGTGGTGACCCTGATTACCTAGTCTGGTATAGTGCAGGGATAGTTAGCCAATTCAAAGGCAGAGGTGGCCAGGTTACATACATAGATGGCCAATCTTCAGGCCCAGATGGGCCAGGGTGGGGATGGAGATGATGATGATGTTCAGGTGGCCACCCTACAGGAACATGTTACGAGGTTGTAGGGCTAGTTTTCCATGACACATGCACATATTGGGGCATTACAGGCCTAGATACAGGCACAGGGGTAGGGGCTAATGGAACCACCATAGGAAGGGGTGAAACAGGGTCCCAGTTAACAGGCAGGTGTGAAACAGGGTCCCAGATAACAGGCAGGGGTGAAACAGGGTCCCATAGGATAGGTACATGGTTAGAGGATGATGGGACCACCACAGACAATACCTATATCCAAT